>OU015742.1:32866793-32873926 GCA_907169655.1 Acomys percivali | reverse complement strand
CTTTCTTTCTTTCTTTCTTTCTTTCTTTCTTTCTTTCTTTCTTTCTTTCTTTCTTTCTTTCTAAGATTTATCTATTTATTATTTGTACATATTCTGCCTGCATGTGTGCCTGCCTGCCAGAAGAGGGCACCAGATCTCATTGTAGATGGTTGTGAGCCACCATGTGGTTGCTGGGAATTGAACTCAGGACCTTTGGAAGAACAGACAGTGCTCTTAACCTCTGACCCATCTCTCCAGGCCTGGTTGGCTTTCTTGACATAACAACAAAAAGCTGAAATGTCCAATGGCACCATTTACTGCATATTTCTGTCCTGCCAGTACCTGCCTACGCACATGTGACAAAGGCACAATACCTGCCTTCAGCTGTTCTAGGGAGTGGAAGATAGCTGTGTCCCTAAATATATGAATTTCAGTAAGAGAAGTGTCAACATAGTTGTGTTTATAGAGTACAGCCCAACTTTGTCAGTTATCCACATGGAGTGTCTGGAATAATGGTAAACAGACCCATTTGGAAACAAGAGTGGCCTTTACTGGCTTGTTGGGAAATATCCCAAAAGGAGAGCAAACCGCAGCAGAGCTAGGGCTTTTGCGTGTTTTATGCTGGGGATTGAGACCAGGGCTGTGTACGTGCTGGGGAAGGGCTCTTCGAGAGAACTGTATCCCCACCTCAACTGTTGTGTTTTAAAAATAAGTCCATGATGTCATGATCGTAGATCTCCCAATCAGGCATCACGAAATAGGTCTTCACTAAGGGTCTTTCCTATGTGTGGGGCGTATGTACATGTCCGTGTTGGTGTGTGCGTGTGTGTGTGTGCGTGTGTGTGTGGGGGGTGAGTGAGTGTGGGTGTACATGAGTACGGAGGCCAGAAGTTGATATCAGTTGTCTTTCCACGTAGTGCTTCACATTTATTTATTTTTACTTACTTATTTAGTTATATTTTTTTTTTATTTGAGATATTATCTCTGAGTGAATCTGGAGCTGAATGGTTCAGCTACACTGACTAGCCAGGGGGTTGTAGTAATCTTTCTCCCTCCAGCACTGTGGCTTGAGATGTGCGTCACTGTGTGGCCTGGGCAGATTTTATCAGTGCCTTGAGGTTGGATTCCTTATATGAGCTAGCAAGGAGCCTTTGTACTCACAGCACTAGGGATTTGCACTGACTGGATGTATGGTGGGATTACTATTTGCTCATCTTCTGTTTCTTTAAACTTGGTGAAAGTTTCCATGGTGTGTTATCAATGTAGTGAAGGATGCATCTTTTTATGAAACCATGCAACTGTGACTCAAAACAACACTTCCTTAGTATATGTTTACCCTCTAAACACACACCTGGCCTCATGGCTTCTTTCACTTTATGCAAGATTCAAGCAACACTTTCTTAGAGGTGGGCTTCCTGACCAACTCACCTAATTTTAAGTATTATGATAGCATGTATCATGTATGTATGTCTTTTTTTTCCCTCTGTCTGGAGACTGTCATGTCTTTGTGATGATAGAGACGGGGGTATTGTATTCCCTGTTGCTTCTTCAGAGCCCAGATTAAGGCCTAATCTAGAACTCTCAAAAATTTTGAAATATACATGAACGCTAAGTTTCAAATCCTAAAGCTGCCCTGGTAGTGGTATGCTGTAAACAGGGCCCAGGGTCTGAGCTCTTGGAGAGTCTGTGCTTCTCACACTGGTTGAGGCACGGCCACACAGGTTGACTAGTTTATTCTTTGAGCAGACTTGTCAGTGCAGTGGAAATTTAAGCTGGGGCTCTCAGCCTCCCATTTCCCAGGGGCTGTGTTCTTTAAACCACAGTTGGCATGTGTTGGATTCTTTATTTGTCTTTTGCGGGGCTGTTTTTATTTTTCCCTTCTTGCTTCTGGACCTGTTTTCAAACCCATACTTGCTTTTCTCCCACCTGTGCTTCTGAAGCCCCAGTTTCCTATGTAGCACAGTGATAACGAAGAAGGGCCCCAGAAGACTGGTTTGCAGTATTTTGAAGGGGTAACACTCTCATGGCTCTCTCTATTGTTTGTGTTGACTCTGCCTTGCATATGTTATTCCATTGCAGTATCTGCTGCTGGCAGTTAATGCCAGATCTCATTTACTAACTTTATTTTTTTTTTAAAAATCAACAAAGAACCATATTCAGTCAAATAAGACGTTTTAGAGAAAATACCCTCCCATGATTTTGCTAGGTTGTCTACTGTAGCTTTAAAAATTGTTTGATTATTAAGAAAGAAAAGAGTGTATGTGTGTATATACTACATAATTATCCATTATAAGCCAACAATTGTGGTAGGTATACTAAACCAAATGAAGTATAGTTCCCCAGCCCTTATAAGCCTGTCAGCATTACACTAGGAGATGAGTTTCAGACAGACAGGAAATGTAGTCCTCTTCTTTCCACTGTTTTGCTCTCCATGACTCAGTTAACCTGTGCTCATCTGCTCTTTGGTTCTTCTTCTGACCTGTTGTCAGAGCAGTAGTAGCCTCCAGCCGGGCTACACCGCCTGTCAGTCATCTTACTTCCGCTTATGATATAGGCCTTATGTGATCTCACATAGGTATTACACGAAAGTTGACTAAAGGTCAGTAAGAGAGAGACAGAACTGCATTTATATTACTTTCAATATAGCATGTTGTGTTGTACATCTCTTTTTTTTGTTTGTTTTTTGAGGCAGGGTCTCTCTGTGTTAGCCTTGGCTGTCCTGACTCACTTTGTAGACCAGGCTGGCCTCGAACTCACAGCAATCCGCCCACCTCTGCCTCCCGAGTACTGGGATTAAAGGCATGCGCCACCACGCCCGGCTACATCTCTTATTCTGAGTTATAAGCTGATCTTTATGTTGGGCATATGAATACCTAGGAAAGCATCATATATGTAGAGCTCAGCGCTCTTCATCAGCTTGGGCATTCACTGAACATATTGGGATGGATTTCATATATTAGGGGACGTCTCTGGCTCTGTATCTCCTTAGTCCATGTGCTGTGATTCAGAGGCGTACAGGCTGCTTCCATTAGCATATGGAGGGCAGTGAACTTACTTGTGGGTGGTGGGCTGAGCAGCATGGCATTGACCCTGTGTCCAGAGTTAACACAGGTGAAGGGCAAATGTAGCCAACAGTGTTGGGGATGAGGCTGGCCAGGTAGGGTGGCTAGAAACTGGATTCTGGCCAGCCCTACTGCCTCAGGCCTGTAATCCCAGCTTCTCAGGAGGCTAAGGCAGGAGAAACACAGGTTCAAGGCCAACCTTGGCGATGTAGTGAGTTCAAGGCCAACCTGCCAACTCAGTGAAACCATGTTTCAAATTCAAAAGTGCAAAAGGAGTGCTAGGGATAGAGTTCTCTGGAAGAGCCCTTGCCTATCGTGTGAATCCCTACGTCCCACTAGTAGAACAACAGCATAAAGTTATAGGTTATAAAGAAACTCAGAGCACCTGGTGGGTAGTGCCTGTGCAGCCTTGGGATTGGACGTGGGCTTTCAGAGTTCTTAGTGGTAGTGGATGCCACACTCAAATTCCAATTAAAGCAAACTGGCCTGTGTCCTATGCTTGGGAGAACCTGGGGTTTGTGCTTGTTTGCTGGTTGGAGTGTAGTTTGATGGTGCAGGCTGGGGCTTATTACAGGAATCTATGGCTCCTATTGCCTGTCAGTGGTGTAAGGCCTTAGTGGCATGGGTGTCTACATGCCTTCATGCTGTGTGTAAACTTGTGAAAGTCAGCTTGCCTCCTTCCCGTGTGATGGCGTGGAGTGCTGTGGATAGGAAATCTAAATGTCTAAATCTTAAGTTCTCCAGGACGGAAATCACCTCTGTTTGCTTACTTCTCAAAGTCAAAGGTGCAATGGAGGCTGCTGTGGCTCTGCCTCTGGCCTCCCCTCCATGAGCTGGTTGGTTTGAGGTCTGCTGCCTGCCGTCCTTTCCCTTTGCTGCTTCGCCGTGATGGTTGCGCACTCTAACAGGACTTGAGCTCGGCGTTTGCCCGAGAGAAACATGTATACCCAGGGGACACCAACAAGTCTGAGCTGGCCCTCCCCTTGTTGCTGCGTGACCACTTGCCTTTGTCTGTCTAGGTACCTGAATGGTGTGGGGAAGAGCAGAGCGGCCCCCGTGCTGTTGGAGCTGGCCAATGAGGTAATGTTATTGTTATGATTTTATTTTAAGTGTGAGCTAAACCTAAGGGGCCTATCTAGAGTAGAGCTACTCAGAATTGTAATTAACTTTAAAAAAAAAAAAAAAGATTTTGAGGTGTGTTAGACATTTAAATTGCTCCCTGGTCCCTTTGTACTTTTAATAATTGGACAAAGAACTTCATGAATTAATAAATCAGTTGATATAATTAGTCTACTTCTTTTAAGGCAAATGTACAAACAGCTTCTTTGCTTCTTGTTTTGTGGAAAATTTCAACCAAACATCTCCGAACATGCTCTTAGGGTTGGTTGCCTTAATTTAGCATGAGAAATACCTATGTCAAATGAAGAGATGCGTGCCAAGAAAACCTATGCTAACTATTATAAAAAAACGAAGTGAGAAATTTTATATTTGACAATGTATCATTTACTTGATTCATTTTTCTGTTTGTAAACTTTTATTATAATAAAGGATACAAGCCTATGGAAAAGCGCCTTCCCATAAAGAAACATAATATTCTTATTAACACCCAGTATAAAGTGATTTATGGAACTTATTTGTTAACTCTGATCTGCTCCTGTATGGGGAAACAGCTAACAGCCTAACATTTTCTAAAGGAAACCCTGAAGATTTCCTGTGAATGAAGAAACTGCAGAAAGTTCACAATAGTTGCAGAGAGCCTACCGAAAAATAAAATATTTAATTCCTAAACTCTAAAATATTTATCCACTGTAATGAGAGCAATACAATATTGAGTCTGAGTTGGAATGGCTTATGCAAACCTCATAGGGACGGCATGAAATGCACACTGCTTCTGTGTTGTGTTCTAATGGAAAACAGAGAGGCAAAGGCAGAAAATGTGTGTTTGCATTAAAGATGACTCTGTGCAATGGACATTAAGCGTTGCAGGAGCAGCAAGTTCTACGTGCTGCATTAGGAAGGAGGGATGGCTTCTCTTGCAGCTCATGTCTACTGCACACTGCCACAATCAACAGAAGAGCAATTGCCCATCAGGTGCTAGACAGTTGTAATAGCCCGGGAGAGTCTTCACAGTCTTGATAGGATAGTTAACACACAGAATGGGTTTGTCTTCTCTTCCTCGCAACACATGCATTTTACTTCGTTATTTCTAGAGCAGGGTGGGTGGTAAAGATCTCCAGATCTTTAACATTTCACTATTGTTGTTGCTCTTCTAAGTTGATACTCTCAATAATGTGAGGTACTGCAGCACTAAGCAGGAGTTTAGTGAGTATCCTTTGTGAAAGACAGGAAGGAGATAGTAGAATGATAGGCGCATCTGGGAAAATGTGAGGCGGATGTGGCGCTTGCTTTCTTAGATGAGCACATTGATGATGGCAGTTCTCTAAAGTAGCACGTTTTATTTGTTTGAATTCAATGTCAGGGGAGGAGGGCTCCTCCTTTCTGAGGACTAGGGGGGAGGGGAGGAGGAATGAGGGAGAGAGGGTGGGACTGGGAGGTGACAAGGGAGGGAGCTGCACCTGGCATGTAAAGTGAGCAAAATAAAAATAAAAATTAAATATATATATAGTTATTTTTATGTGTATGGATGTTTTGCCTGCTTGTGTATCTCTGTATGTTGTTTGTACCTAAAAATCCATGAAGGCCAGAGCAGGGTGTCAGATTCCCTGGAACAGGAGGTACAGATGGGTGTGAGGAATGGGTTCTGGGAATCGAACCCAGGTCCTATGGAAGAGTAGCCAGGGTTCTTAATCACTCAGCTGACTCTCCAGCTGCTCAACCAAATTTTTAATGCACAGTTCTATTGAGCTTAGTTGATGGGACTGGTCTCAGCTTCCATCTTATAATTGTATGGAAAAAGCTAACCCATCACAGTAAATTTCCCCACATTAATATTTACTATTTACCGTGAATATATAGCAATGTTCAGCCTCCCCCAGAGTTGTAGTTATTTAGAGATTTTTTTTTTCTCCCTTCCTTTTTGGTGCCCAGTTAGTAGAGCAGAAGAAATACTTTACATATGATTACTAATGCATTAGGCGAATTTGGAGAAGGTGGGTACCAGATTATGCCTTCTAAACATTCCAGCTCCCATGTTTATGTGCTAGTGAATACTTAAAGGACATACGCTTATATCTGGTGGCAACTGATGTGATGGTAATATTTTATGAGTCAATATATATTTAATCAGTGGAAACTGTAAAAATTGATGAGGAATATGTAACTCATACATTATATTGTGCAGCACCTCACCTCTTAGACAAAAGCACCTTGTTATTGTTGATTTGGGTGGGATACAGGATCTAGGTAGCCATCATTGGTTTGGTAAATGTCTCAATACCGTTTTTTCCTGATCAAGCCTGAAAATGAACATTTTCAGAAATCTCGTTCTGTTAGTGATTATATGATCCGTCATTCTGTTCTCTCCACACAAATATTTTCAAGTTGGATTTGAAGCACTATGAATTTTACTTACATGCTAAATTCTGACATGAAGCATGATGGCCCTATTTCAGAGAAAGATGGACACATGATTAATATGAAAATTAGAGAGATGCAGGTACCTGAACTAATAAGGTAGTCCTTATGCAGGCTGGACTACCTTCAGTAATTTCACCATTTTTCATGTGTCAGCCCTGATGTGGGTTACTCCGAGTAAGCAGCTCCGCGGAAAGCATTTCTTTCTACTCGGGGAATTTAAGGGCAGCCAAGTACATACATATTTGAAAAAAAAAAAAAGCTGTTCATACAAATGAAGCTACCCTCTTTGTCTAGTTACTAAATCAAGATAAAAATTTGGTATGAACATGGGACTTGAATACCTGTCCAGAAAAAAATATTGATGATAATATATGAGGAGTGTTTCCCATTTTATACTCAGGATAAAAAGGCTCCTGTTAGGGAGGCATCATTGCTCTTAAAAAACACATCTATTTCCTGGTGAAATTAATCAATGGTTAATGAATAATATGAAAAAGAAAATACTCTTACAAATAAGTAGGAAGGAGCTTTATTATTTTTATTATCATCAACTAA
>OU015742.1:32854293-32861793 GCA_907169655.1 Acomys percivali | reverse complement strand
ATGAGTGTGTCTTAGGCACACGCATCTCTTACATGGTAACACCATTAGAGATGCCTCTACAAGGAGGAGTAAATGTTCCATCCTTCTGAATCTTATAAAGTGAGCTGTATTGTTGATAGAGAAATTGGCTTTATAACTTCTGTTCAGCATGTGGACTGTTTCTGAGCGTGATTACAAGGTGATTATAATTTCCAAAGCATCAATGGACAAATGTCTCAATTCTCATTCAAAACCGTGATTTTGTCTAAGGTTTTTTTTCCCAGCCTCCCTTTGCTTTTCTTCCCACACCATTTAAGAATGAACAATGTCATTGTATGTAGTTTACATTGAAGCTGAATGCTTCGTAGTATTTCTGTGTGTTTTAAGGGTACACACTCTTCAAAACATGTATTTTATTAATCTCCACCACTACTCCCTCTCTCCCTGGAAAAGAAGAATTATGTTTTCTATAATGGGTCACTAATACTTGATCATATGTTTTGAATGAGTTTTGATTTTCAAGCAAACTGTGTTAGTTACCGTGCTAGGTTGTCAGTCAGTGCTAAGATCATGGCTTTGGTGGCGGATGTGATGCTGAAAGGGTAAGGAGGCACCCATAGGGATTTGGATGCGCTTGAGATTTTGAGTCACCTCTTTCTGTTGATCCTAAAATACTGACTGTGTGGAGCTCATGTCCCTTCCCCACAGTAATTAGGAGCTGTTTGGGTGTTGAATGTATTCTGGGCACTATGTTCTGTACTGTGTTAGGCGAAAAGAGGAATGAGACTCACCAAAAAAGCTGACAATTGAGTGGAATATATTTTTGCCTTTGAAAGTTAAAGCATGCTGAGAGACTCAGAGAGATTTGCTCTGGTTCGTAGAACAAGGGAGACTACACGGATTGAGGATGGCTGTTAAAACAGAAGTACATGAACAAAGAAAAGAAAATGGAAGAGTTTCTCATCTACTTAGAAGCAGTCCAGTTCAGCTTATTATAATCATGTTGGCAATTTAAGTTGAACGGATTCAGTTCATATGTGACCACAGACAGAAGGGTGGCCTATTTGGGAAGAAGTGAACTAGTGGGAGTAGGTAGCGTGGAAGGAAATGGAGGGGCTAGTCTGATCAAAGTATCTTGTATACATATCTGAAAATGTCATGATACTCAATATTTTGTGCAGTAAATTTGTACCAATAAAATAAAAATTAGTAAAAAGTAAAGTATATCAAATAAAATTGAAGAAAAATAAAAATAATACAGACATTACTAAATCAACTTTCACTTATTTAAAAGCATACTTGGAATTAGGTCATAAAAACTTGCAACATAATTTGGAATTAAATGTGACACAAGGCTGTGTCTTGGCAGCAGTTAAGAGCAAACAAGTTGAAGTGTGGAGGAATTTCAGGTGTCGTGAGTAAGAGCAGTTCATAAGCTGCCCTGATACCCTTCGCAGATGTCATGGCTGAGCTCGGTTTACAGTGGACGTATCAGAGGTCTCAAGCCCACAGGACATGAGATGACTTGTGAGGGAGTAGCAGGACCCCAGGGTGATTGTGAAGTGAAGCACCAAGAGTTGCTTTGAGTGGGGATAGGCAAAATCAGACCTTTCAGCCTGTTGAAGAAGCCTCAGAGGATATCCTGTAGGATGGCTGCGTAAGGTCAGGCGCGGAAGGGTCTGGGAACAATGGAAAGCTGTGCTTCATTCACAGATGAAGTGGCCTTTCCAAGACCCTTCACTCTACCTGTGACCCGCCAGTTGATTGTAGGCATCCAAGTGACTAATTATAAAATTAGTAATAACCAAATTTCCATTTGCATGATATGGTAACTTCTTCTGCCCTCTAAGTGGTAATAAAGTGACTGTGGCCAGTTCCTCCATGTTATAGACCGAGGCAGTGAACGCAGAGTGTGTGGAGCTTATCCGAGTAGTTCTTTTTTACGGGGAGCTTCCAGGCTTTTGCAAACCTTTTGTACCGATGACACATGTATCAGGTCAGAAATGTTGTCTCCCTGTACAGTGCTCTTGGATGCTTTTCTGGTGCCATAAGCATTAAGAAAGGCTTAATTACAAGATCATGTATACAGCTACACAGTGCCACATCTTCTATTTCTCAAAAGTGCCATTATGTTCTTTCTAGACAGTTTAGGTGAAATTCCAGGAGTACTAATTTGAAGTTGATTGAGGTTTCCATTTTTGTTAATGTCATTATCTGTGGTTTATCATTACCTTACATATATTTATAGTTTGCCTTTTACAAGTGGTAAGAAGAAAATGATTTATCTTCACTGGTTTGAAAAGAAGTACAGAAGCTCACTCATCGCATGGTAAATATTAATGCAATCAGCATACTGAAAGGCTTTATCATTCAAAAAGCACAGCCTTGGAAGGTATACTGTGTAGGCAGTGGGATTTAGTGACCTTTGATTATCCATGGTCATGGGTACAAAGAACAGTTACTTGAAACCCCCAAGTTATTCCTCGTGAATATTATTAACATTGCTATCTCGGGGAGCATCCTGTGGACTCCAGTTGGTTAATGTCTCCCCACTTCTGTTTTTCTTACACCTGAGGAATGGTCTAGGGTGTAAAAAGTGAACGGGTTGTGAGGTTGTTGGTAGATATGGTTAGAAGGCCCTTGTGAAGGACTCAGATGACTACAGGTTGATCCTCAGCCTGAGGTGGTGACATGAGAGGCCAAGGGGGCATATACAGTGTTACCTGACCAGGACCCATTACGTGCTTAGATGTGCTTGTTTTATTTTCTTTCTGCTTAAGGAAAATTTTATGGTAAAATTGGATTTTTGTTGTTGTTGTTTTTTTTTTTAATAACCTGCATTTATATCAAACAACACATAAGAAAACACCTTTTGTTGGTTAACATTTCTTACTTTGGGGTTTGGTATAAAACATTGATTTGTGAAATTTTTGGAAACTCTAGGTGTTTACTGTGGGACTATGCTATTTGCTTTTCTCTATTGACACAGTCACTCAGTATAGATGCTTTCTCTTTATCTGAGGGAAGGGTTATTTGGGCGCCAAGTTAGGTCATTGCATTGCTGCTTTTAGGATTTACACTTTCAATATAAGCTATATTTTACGCACTTACTCACCACCAAAACCAAGAACTCCATGACAGAGTTAGAATGGGAAAAACCCATTAACTTTATGGCCTCTTTCCCTAACTCATGTCCTCTTAGCTCTCATTGTGTTTCTGCAGCATCGCCCACCGGCTGAGGTCACATTTCTGTTTTGATGCTTCTGCATCTCTTTGGAATTTACTTACCACTTAAGGCAAGTCAAATAAACAGCTGTAGTACCTGATACTTTTTGGCCTGGAAGAACATGCAAACCCTTCTAAGTGCTTCCCCGTCTTGGCTGATTAACTTCCAAACAACTTTATGAGGAAGTAGAAGTATTATGACTTCTTTGGGGTACTTTAACCAGTTTGGGGTACTTTAACCAGGACCCTGAGCACTGCAGAGACGTGCCACAGTCGCACTGTAAGAGCAGAGGACCCAGTTTCTGAGTGCACCTTGTAATAGCTACGCCAAAGTGCCTTCATATTGGGGGGTAGTGTTTCGTTACACTATTTGTTGTGAGACTTGGCTAAATAGTTTTAATGAGTCAGAAAGTACATAAGCTGATACTCTAGGTAGCTAAGGTTACTGTCTAGCTGCAAACTCATCAGATTTCCCAGCATATCCCAAAAGGAAGCCCTCTATTTTTTTTTTTTTAACCACCATGACAGAGCTGTGTAATTCATTTACCAATGTCACCCAGTACTATATGTCTTTATAAGAAGGAGTCTTAACATATAAGTGCTTAACCTTTACTTCTTAATGATGAGCTTTTAAATTGTTATTGTGCTGCCATAATTAGGTGTAATGCCTAAAATGCTGTGTATATGTAGCTATAAAAAGAAAGTAATGTGATCTAGGACTGACAGTACAGCTGTATCTAGAGGAAAAATCCTATGGAAGGTTGAAATTGAATGTGGTAACTGCAATTATCTAAAAGGAAGTCTATTACCTTATGATAAAACTGTCAAAATAATGATTTGGTACTCTCACAAATTGTTCAGAGAATCAATATTGGTTCAGAGAACCAATATTACATCACGGGTTGAGAATTTAGGAATTCCACTTTCTCCTAATTCACAAGAAAACACTAATAGAGTTTAAGAATGAGCTAATCTTATGGTTTTGTTCCTGTTTCATCTTGTAACTCATCTTGTAACTAGAGGAAATATTCTTGCTTGGGAAGCTTGGTGAGCAACATTCTTGGAAAATATGAATAGTGTTTATTCATTGGTTCTACATAGGATGTCTGTAAAATGTGCTACTTTGCTTTGCAGGAACACAGAATACAGGATTTTGAATAGAACATAGGTAATTTCTTCTGTGGTCACTGCTTCTTTCAGGGCCTGGGGACCAAGGTTGGTCTTTGATGTCATTGAATACAAACCAAGGAGAATGGCACTTTGAACTTGCATCACTCAAGCTCCCATGCTTCCCTGCTTGCTCTTTGCTGCCACACAAGCAAACTTCTGTGTTTTGATACAGGTGAACAGACTCAATCAAGACACCTGCATGCTGATTGGTGGGCATAGATTCATGTTTTGCTTTTCTTAACTAAGTCATCTAAAGTGAGCTTCTCCTCTTGTTTTTGTGACTTGAGATAGTTCATAGAACTCATGCAGAACTCCGTTTTGGTGGGATTAGCATTTGCTTTTTGGCTATTGACTTGGTGCTGTATCCTCAAATAGCCATTGGCATGGAGTAATGATTCATTGATGACATACCCACCACTTCTTTGTAGCTCAAAGCCTAAGGATCTGTTAAGGAACTATTTTCCGGAACACATAAAACAGTTAACTAGAACGTAATGATTAAAGAAAGATTTGAGTGTTCTTGATTTGACCCATTCAGCAGTTTTTGCATACGGTGAAGGCAGATGTTAATATTGTTGGCTCATAAACAATCTAGCAAAGCTCAAGGTGACTGTTCCGGGAATACTTAGAAGCTGCAAGAGCCAGGAGATGGATATGAGTCATGCAAGTTTACATGCCCTGTCGCCTTTGTCACGTCCCTGATCACCAGAGGCTATGAACAAGCAAGGAAACTCAGGTCTTGTGATTTCAAATCCGCCATCTTTTAATTGCTGACTGGGATGTAGACAACAAACCTGCCCATTTGATGCCCACGTGCTTAGCTCACTGCCGTATAACTTTTCTCTCCTTCTTACTTAAGTCTCATCCTTTATAATTTGTGTGTTTTTCGGCTTGTGTTGGAGTCCCAGTTTGACATTGAGCCATCACCCTTGGGAACACTTCTGGGAGTCCTCCCCAGATCACTTCTTTTTAAAATCAGGTAACATCTGCCTGCTGATGTTAGAAAGCTTATAAAGTTTCTAACATGGTGCTTGGCACATAGCAGATACTTAATGTGATAGTGACTTTTTTCTGTAAGGGTTTTCTCTCAGCCTGGTGTAGTGGTGTATGCTTCTACTCTCTCAGCTGGAGAGGTGGAGGCAGGGAGATGAGGAGTGTCAGGCCAGTCTCGGCTGTATAGTAATTTCCACTAGATTACATGAGACTGTCAGGAAGGAAGGTGGGAGAAAGGGAGAGAAGAAGTGGGGAAGGAAGAGAGAAAGGAGGGGAGGGAAAGGAAAGGAAGGGAAGAAAGAAAGAATACGAGTGTGTGATAGGGAGAAAAAGAAGAAGGAAAGAAAGCCAAGAGGAAATTTTCTTTCTTCTATTATTTATTTAATTATTTACTACATATGAATTTGCATGTATTTTATACGTCAGGCTACCATATGGTGGGTGAATTTTACATATCATTTTTTCCAGCCTTCCCTTCATCTCTCTTAACTTATAAAGTGAGCAAGCACACAGTGTTCTCGTCTGTCATTCATATCAGTAGTGAAGCTGTATGACAGTAGTGTCAGGTTCCAGCCCCATCTCCAGAAAGTCTATACACGCTCTTCCATAAACACGCATGTCATCACACTTTCAGAGTATGTAACACAAGTCAGTTTTCTCAGGATGACCTAACTTATAAAGAATCTACAGATACCTTAGGGGTTTTCTTTCTTGCTTTTCTTTTTTTCTTTCTTTCCCTCTTTCTTTTTTTTTAAATTTACCTTCTTTTATATCCACTAGCTTCACAATTCTTAAAGTGGAGAAATCAAAATATAAGTGAGGTATTTTTCAAAAGTGGATTTGATTTGGAGTCTCCCGATGTTTTATTCCCTACTCCTCTTTATCAAATATACTGAATACTCATTGGATGCTTTCCTGTGTGAGGCATTGCTGGGCATGGGCAGAGAGGAATGGCAGTGCTGCCCTATGACTCTTCTATAGCTAGAGTTTTCAATGCTTTTTTTTTTAAGCTCACTTTTGGTTTTTTACACTTCCTTTTTGACTGTTTCTATTCAGTTTTCAAACTGTTGATTGATACTTGGTTTTAAAAACTAGGTAGTGTGTTTAAGAATAGTCATTAAATATGTGTATATCAGTGTAGGCCAGTTAAAAACAGTAAAGATTGTGATATGATTTGGGAATTAATTTTTTCCCTTAGTAGTACACACACACACACACACACCGTTTTCCCCTTAGTAGTACACACATACACACACACACACACACACACACACACACACACACACACACACCGTTGCTTTTACCTGTGTATAGTCACACCTGAAGTAAGCAAAAAATGAAAAGACCCTGAGTTATTTGTAAAATGTGACAATGCAAATATTAGTTAATGGTCTTACTGTGTGACATGTGAAGCATCTGGTTATCAACATTGCAGGGAGAGAGTCTGTCCTGGAGATAAGGAAAGAGGGCCACACTGTCTATAATACCTTTCATCAGCTGAGTGTTCTTTACGTCAGCAGCATGCTGACCATGTTCATTGGGGCTGCTCACCTGCCTTTTGGGTTAGAAGACAGATGATTGTATCTTTCAAAGTATGAAAGATGAAAGAACTGGAGAAAATGGGGCTGACAGATGGGTGGCAAAGGGGTTGATGGTGTTTTCAACATTTCCTGTCTAATTAGACATTCTGATGGCTATCATCAAGAAAACTGACAACAAATACTGGCGGGGATATGGGGAAAGAGGAACTCTATTCATTGCTGGTGGGAATTCAAATAGTACAGCCATTAATGGAAATCAGTGTGGAGGTTTCTGAAAAAAACTGAAAACAAACTACTACACTACCCAGCTATATAGTGCCAGTTCTGGCCGTCTACCCAAAGAACTCCAGAGCCTGCTGCCTACCTGAACATCTGTGCTCACTGCTACTCTATTCGCAGAAGCAATGAAATGGAATCAGCCTAGATACCCATCCATCGATGAGTGCATAATGAAAATATGGTACACATATACAATGGAACTTTATTCAGCTGTTAAAAAAATGAGATTGACATTTTCAGAAAAAGGGATGGAGTTAGAAAGTATGAAAGTAAGCAAAGTGACTCAAACTAAGAGAAAAAAAATGTGCTCTCT
>OU015742.1:32841793-32849293 GCA_907169655.1 Acomys percivali | reverse complement strand
GCCCCTGCATGTATATATTTAAATCTGGTAGGTCATTTTTATGCTGCTTGTGTTCCTCCTTGAAATGAGGGTGACCTATACCTTGCCTTTAACTCAACAGCTTCTCTCATACATAGGATTTTGGCTGTTCTTTGAGGGGGGTGAGGGGAGTGCTAGCAACTAGGATAATGTAAGAAAGCTGTGGAGAATATCCTTGGGTAATGGGCAGAAATTGAATAGCTATGTTTCCTTGAAAGTTGAGATCCCCCACCTCCACCCCAAAGAGAATTAGAAGAAACTGCAATTAGTCACGTGGGCTTGGCTCCCAGGAAGTGCTCCTTTCTATGTGCCAAGAGTGGGTCGATCTCCATGTTCTTTAGCTGCCTTTAATGTTCTCCCCAGACTTCCTATCTCCACCTCTTGTAAAATTTAGGATGAGAAATTTAGGTGCTCCTTTTCCCATTGAATGAGGGAGTCTTCCAGGAAGATGTACTAGTTCTTGCCTGTGCACTCTGTCTTTCCGTGAATCCGTCTAATCCTGGGCAGCACTTTTAATGAGTTAGAATTAGCTTCTCTCTGGTTGAACATTGTGACAGGCCCCATGATGTGGTGTGGGTCTTCGTCAGCAAATAGTAACCTAGTCGATATAATAAGTGGGCCAGAAGAGGGACTTGAGGGGGCAGAGGCTTCTGGGAATTGTCACGTGTCAAAGGAGAGACCTGCCCTCTCTCACTGAATAGCGTAGACTTGGTCATGCGAGCAGCTGCTGTGAGGTCACATTTAGGAGAACCCATTCTCTCCTCTGTAGACCATAAGACACTCAAGATCTTGTCAGGTTTTCTGTTGCTGTTTGCTTTGGATTTATTCTTAAAGACAGGGTCTGAGACTGCAGGCCAGGTTGTCCCGGGTCTGACTATGGAGGCCGAGCTAGTCTCACACTTGAAAGAGTCCTCCTGTTTCGCCCCCTAAATTCTGAGAATCATAGGTTTGAACCGCCACGCCTAGGCTTTTCAGGTATTCTATCCTGAATTTTCTTCTTGGATTTTGGACTAGGTCTTTACCTCTGTCTCCACTCTCAATCTGGGCCCCAAAAGAAGCAATGAGAAAGGCTAGCACCTCCATGTGGCCTCGTGCCTTCTCTGTCCTCAGCACAGAGTTCCTTGCAGGAAGCTTTAGGTGGTGTTCTAAAAGAAAGAGTGCGTTAGCTGCCCGAGTGGTGCGCGCCTGTAATCCTAGCCCTCGGGAGGGTAGAGGCAGGCAGATCTCTATGAATTGAAGGCCAGCCTGGTCTACAAAGCGAGTCCAGGACAGCCAAGGCTACAAATCGGAAAGGATACCTTGATCCAGAAAGCTTCAGGTGGCTTTGAATATGGAACTAAATAGCCAAAGAACCCACAGATCGAATCAACCAAGTCATATCCCCATCACTAAGTAGAAGGGAGACATTGACAGATTATGCAAACTCCACATGCCCCAGTTTCCTCATTGGGAAGATAACAATAGCACCTTATCAGAACATCATAAAATTTTCAATCAATTAATACAAGTGAAGTTTTCCTGTGTGCTGGAGTTGCAACCCAGGCACTGTACAAGCCATAAAGTTACTCCACCCCTGAGCTGCACGCTGGCAGTACATGGCGTAGTTAGAGTAGTGCCTGGCGTACTGTAGAAGTAAATGATTGCTGTTGTTCATTGTTTTTCTTTAGAAGTGGAAATTTGTGGGACAGTTAGGAAACTTCTTGTCATGCAGGTATGGGACCTAAGGTCAGTCTCCAGAACCAGTGTAAAAGGGCAGCATGGTAGTGATGGAGGAAGGCAGATCCTTGGGGTCTGCTGGCCAGCCACACTAGCCTAGTTAATGAGCTCCAGGGAGAGACTTCGTCTCAAAACACAAGGGAAATGGGTCCCAAGCAATGCCCAAGGTTGTCTCAGGCCTCCACAGATACAAGTATGTACATGTACAGGCGCCCACATACATTTGAGCATGCACAGGGAAATAGAAAGCTGAAGTGCCTTACATCCCTGAGTGAACATTCCGCTGACATGGTACAAGTGTGATGCCAAAGTTTCTGAAATTTTAGAAACTGAGGCATAGCATATGCCTTTTTGACATATGTGCATGACACCACACAATATTTCTTGATACCTTTGTCATTTGCACTTAAATCGTTTCTCTACATTCAGTGTGTGTATGTGCACATGTGTGTGTACATGAGCATAAGGGGATATAAGAAGACAACTTTCAGGAGCTGGTTCTCTACTTTCACCGTGTGAGTCCCAGGCATCAATCTCAAGTGGCGGGCTTGGCGGGAAACACTGGTACTTCTTGAGTTATCTAACCAGCTTCATTTCCATTTCAACATGGCAATTTATAAGTCTACTTTAAGAGATAGATTATTTTGACACACACACACATTTAATACTTATGAAATGATAATTGTTACAAAAGTTGTATTACAGTGCTAGTAAAGTTATTTATGTGTTTATATCAGAGGTAAACACTCCCTTTTTGTGGGTACACATGCTTAGATGTTGTCAACACTTTTCTAAGATGCATTGTATTATATTGCTTCTTATTCTTTTTCTCCTAAATGAAATTTTAAACCCATTAATTCTTAATAAGAAAAACCACAAGTGAAGTCAAATGTACTTGCCTATAAACAATCATGCCAATGATAGGGAATACAAACAGAACTGGATTTTTTTTTAGCAGCCTTTCATTTGGCAGTGTGTTTATTCATTCAGCCAACGATTGAGCTGTTATCTTGTACAGAGCACATGAGAGAAATACTTCTGCTTTTGAACAGCATGCCAAGTACTCTGATACAAACAATTCCTTTGTCAATCATGGGAGTCTTATCTTTTACATAGTGGTGTTGCATAAACAGATGCACACATATGTGGCATTATAGTTGTACATGAAAATATACATATAAGTAACATGTGGACTCAACAGGTTATATTTAGGAATATATATGCATTCAATAACAATTGATAGAAAAGAGGCCATAAATTTAAAGGAGAGCAGGGAGGGGGATATAGGAAGATTTGGAAGGAGGACAGGGAAGGGGAAAATGTAATTAAAATATAACCTTAATTTTTTAAAAAAATTATCTAAGTGATATGGCTGAATAGAACAATTAAGAAAATTGATTATAACATTATTCTTAGATTATTTTTTAAAGTCTGTAAAGAAGTTTGCCACCAAGCCTAATAACCTGAATCTGATCCTTATGTCTGATCCACATGACCCACATGGTGGAGGAAAAAAACTCATTCCCAGAAGTTGCCCTCTGACCTCCATAGGCAAATTATAGTTTGCATGCCCCACCCCCACTAAATAAACAAATGTAGCTTTAAAACATACACGGTTAAGAAACATTTACTTAGCTGGGCATGGTTGATCATGCATGTGATCTCAACACTTGGGAGGATGAGACAGGAGGATCACTGCAAGTTCAAGGCCAATGTCAGGTACATATTGAGTTCTAGACCAGCCTGAAACCTGAAACCCTGTCTCAAAAATTTAAAGGGTGGGGAGATGGGCGTTATTCATAGATCAGATTTAATAATTCAGGATTCTATTCATCATCCTAGAAGATGCTATGGAAGTTGGGGCAGGGGAGGGGGTAGGGAAGGAAATGTCAGTGATCTTACCCAGCTGTGAATCCTACGAACTATGACATCAACTTGTCAAGCAAGAAGTGCCTAGTCAAGATGGCCTTGCAGGCACACAGAGGAAGGGGATGCAGGCTATCCTAATGAGACGTGATAGGCTGTGGCCAAACAGTGGGGTAAGAGGGCCCCTCCATCCGAAGTCTAGGGGAGGGGAATAGGGCAGAAGAGAGAAGGAGGGAGCGAACGGGAAGATAAGAGCAAGGGGATAACAATCTGCATGTAACGTGAATAAATTATAATAAATAAAAATATATGCATTAAAAATATCTCCCCTCAGAAGAAATTTGTGGGAAATTATTTTTTAAAACGTGCCTATTTATGTAATGGTGGCACTATTGGTCTGTGGGTAACCAACCGCTCTCTGAAGCCCACTCCACCACAGGGAATGCCTGCCTAGAACTGCACACTTGGTGCTCAAAAATAGACAGACAGACAGATCAAACTAAAGAACACATAACATGGAAAATCATAGGCCCTATGGGGTAACTGACTATCATTTAGCAAAATTGACATAAAGTCATTGCGTTGTAAATATTTATATGTATACATATTGACAGAGTCTGCTCTCAGCCTTAATCAGAGAAGCTTGTCTCTAGTGGATGCTGCTGAGTAGAAGGACTCTGGAAATAAATGACAGACAGATGGAGGCTCAGCCCCAAATAAGACATTTATACTACCCTGCTAAGGCTTGGGGAACACTGAGAAGGAGGGGAACACTGAAAACAGAGAAAGAAGAGAGCCAGAAGATAAAGAGAAGAGCTACCAAGTTCCAACTTCTGAGCAAGACACAGTCATGACAATCACAAAGTCCCAGCAGCTTCACTGGGTCTGCACAAGATTAAATCATGGACAGTCAGACATGAAGGAATGACCCAGGGAGGCCGTACCCCTCTCCACTGAACTGTTTGCTGTTGCTACATCTCAGAAACAAACTCATTCCTTTCAGTGTCTGCACCCCACTGGGTCTTCAGTGAAGGTGGGCCACACAGTGGCCACACAGATGGGTCACTTACCAAAACTAAAAGTCATGAATCTAGGACAGAGGCCTGGCAGGGGGAGGGGGGGATAGATATGAGAGTGTAGGAGGAAAAAGTAGTTAGGATGCATTGTATGCATGTATGAAGTTGCCAAAAATGTAAAACATTTTAAGTTTTAAAAAGGGGAATAAATTAAACATCCAATTCAGGAATTTAGACCGACATAATGCTAAGCTTAACAATCTGAAAACTTTTGGCTTCACAAATAGCAATAAACCTGACTATCTTATCTTCCAAGGACTTAGGATAACACTAATTCTTCCTATGTATAAAACCCCTGTCTTAGTTATTTTTCTTATTGCTGTGGCAATGTCCCTGACAAAAGCAGCTTAAGGGAGGGAGAGAAGATGACTCTCGGGCTCAGGGGTACTTGCTGTTCCTCGTCACAGACTTACAGTGATTTTTCTTTTAGGTGATTTGAAATTTTAAGTTGAGAATGTTAGAACATATCATGAGACCTCAGATATTTAAAGACAGGAGCAACTACATTAGTCTAAAATTTCCTTTTTCTTTTAATTTTTTTATGTGCGGCATGATTTTAAACTGAAGCACTCTGATCAATCTCTTTTAAACAGATGATAAAATAGTAATTAAGCAATTGCCAAAAGACTGGTGGACAATAGGAATCCTTTCCAGTCTAAGATATGAAGAAGACATGCAGGTTATAAAAACAAGAATGGCTTGAAAAAAGGAGGTAAGAATTGAACTGAGTTTTAAAGTTTCTGCCAAGGGAAAGATTTTACATGCGTGCGCGCGCGCGCGCGCACACACACACACACACACACACACACACACATACACACATACACATTTGGAGGCTCTGTGAGGAAGCTAGGGGAGAAACTATGTTAAATCATGGCTTAGCCAGATGTTTAAGGAATAGCCATTGGCATGTTTGGTAGAGTCCAGTTGATGGTATACAGTGGTCCTGAAGCTGCAATTTGCCAGAGACAAGATACTGATCATTAGGATCAGTCATTCTTTAGAGATGTCTTCCTATTCTACCACACTTAAATTTCTTATTTGATTGCTTGCTATGCAGAGGACAAATTTGAATTTGTCCTGGAGGAGTTTAGGCATCACTTGTACATAGTAAGGAAACTGATGGGTTAAACCCTGCAACTTTGAAGCCAGCCCCACTGTAAAGGTGAGTGGCTTCTCAGGCCATCGACAATATTACAGCTTTCCAGGCGAGACACTGGCAGGTTGATGCCTGTGGAGATACAGCTGGAGATCTCTTTAGCCTTGATGTCCAAAGGCCTTAAACCAACTTTTGAAGAAAAGATGAAACACTGGCTGGTATTTAGGCTTTCTTGCCATGGAGCTCAGCCTCTTTTGGCAGCCTTACACAAGGGAGAAGTCCCTGGTGCATCTTGGGAGTCATAGTGTAGCTGCTTTCCAGGGTTAGCCCAATAGGTTTTATCACCACAGCTTCAAGCGTCCATGAACTTGTCTTCCAAATAGTCGCCTCCTCCCTCTCTCTCCCTTTGTCCCTATGTCACTCATCTTTTCTTTTGTCAGGCTGTGCTGGTTCATCCACCATGCATAAACCTCTGATCTTATATCGGGGATCCCAACTAGATGGATGGGCTTTGCTTGGGTGAAATTGAGCAAAGCTGTGACTTACAGGAGTTTTCAGAGCATAACCAGTTCATCCACTTGCTCTTGCATTAGAATCTGGAGGCTGTCTAGTTATTTAACACGACATCAAAGGAAGCAAGCATTATCAGTGTGAATATGAGCTATGTGCCTGGTTGGATCACATACAAGCCCTTACCTAAGAAGAAAAATCCTTTGCTACACATCTGTGGACAAATTTTATGTTAACGTGCCCAGCCCCATTGAGAACACCTCCCCTAAACATACACACAAATACAAGTTCTTCCCCTGGGAACAGATTTGATAGTGACCTGTGCATTTGGCCACAAAAGTGTGTGTGAGAGAGATTGTGTGTCTCTTTACATATCAGTGTGTCTGACTTAAAGGCTGGCCTGGCATTGCCAGCCCTTGTTTTTTGGGCATATTCAGTTGGCTGTGTCTATGGCTGTGGTGCTGTCTACTTTAGGATAACACTCTTGACTTCATGTAGAGCCTATTAAGTTTTTCTTTTTTTTTTTTGACTCGCTCCAGGGTAGGCAGTAATACTGTGCTTGCTGACAGTGTAGTGGTGGGAGGTCATGGAAGTCAGACCACAGCATAACAGCACTAGAGCTAGCATGTAAGCACTACAAAAGGCCAAGTCTCAGTCAGTGGAAGTGCTTTATGGTGTTATTTTATTTAACCTTCACATCTGTCCTGTATGTCCATTTTGCTCTCTTGAAAGACGGTATAACTTAAGTTCACCAAAGCTAGAACTGAACACTTGCATATAGCTTAAGTCAAAAGAAGAAGAAGGAGAAGGACTAGAAGAAAATTTAGGTTCCTAGGGGAGCACTTGAACTCTTGGGTCATGGCCTCTCAGGGCAAGAAAAGAAAACTAGGAAGAGTTAGCACATTGGTGAATTTGGGTCCAAATTTATGATAATGTTCACTGCAGAGAGCCCAAACTAAGGGAATGGACAAGAGGATTCGAGAAGCTGAAAAACAATTGACAAGTGGTTAATAAAAACTAAACTGAGGATCAACTCTTAGAAAAAGTGGAAAGTACTAGGCTGTATCTCAGTTGTGGAGCACTTTCCTCCCTGACTCTACTTTCCTCTAAAATGTAAAGCAGCTAGTTGTGATTAAGCAATCTCTATTCCCCCTCTTCCTCCCTCTCCCACACGTGTGTGTGTGTGTGTGTGTGTGTGTGTGTGTGTGTGTGTGT
>OU015742.1:32812761-32832716 GCA_907169655.1 Acomys percivali | reverse complement strand
GCAAGGGCCGATGACAGACTGGGAAGTAGATGCCACAGGTTTCTAGGACTGGAAGATTGGAGACTGTTAGGGCAAAGACTGGGTAGTTACTGTTTTTCCTCATACTTACTGAACATTCAGTGAACATGTACTAAGCAGAACTGAAGGATTTTTCTTTTAACACAAATTATTGTATATTTTAAGTAACTCCCTCTTTTTAAGAGAAATTAAAATCACAGGGATTTATACATTTTCATTTGCCACACTATATAAGTATTATAGAAAACTCTGCTGACTTACTTAAATGAAAGAAGAAGGCATATAGAAATTTTCTTCCTCAAAGATGTAATCTTGGTAGGAAACCTTGCATATAATTACCACAATTCTTCATTTCATTGCAACATACAGACTTTGTGTTAGAATGTTCCTGATAGCTAAGCCCTTCTGTGCGTGTTGCCTCCTTAACTGAAATGTCTAGTGCTATTGGCTATGAGCATGAAGTCCTGCTGAGAGACTTGCTTCTGAAGAAAAACCTTTCCTTCCTAGGTAAGTGTTGCTCAAGTCCTCTGACTTGTAGTGTCATCATGGGTACTTAAAGATGAGGTTTGTAAATCTTCCACCTGTGGGTACCATCTACTGAAGGGATAGAGGAGGATGACTGATGCTCTGTGTCTTGTCTTTTATTGATTTAGACCTGAGCAGAAGCTGTCTTGCCCCATCCCCTACATAGACAGCACATGCACAGGCTTACAATTAATATTTTATAGAATAAGTGGCTGAAAAATGCTTTAATATCTGTTGGAGAATTACTTTTGGTGTCATGAGATATTAACCATAATCTAAGCCTTATGAGAGAAAGACACAGAGATATTGTCTATAAAATGCTTTATATATTGAAGAGAATACTTAGAAAAATTCATGCTAGGTATGTTCATCTCCTCATAAAGGAAAGTCCTGCTATTGAAAAGCAAAATATCAAGCTTTTATTGTTTTCATTCCAAGTATGAATTGCATCAGAGATTTACTAAGACTTTTCAAAAATTCCCGTCTTTATTCATACATGACCCAGTAGAGAATTTTACTGTACAGTATTATTCCTTTTAACATCTCTTCATCATTATAACAACATCCATGTAATGATGGGGCATGGCAGTCATAAGGCACCCAATGAAGCATTACTTTTTCTTCTCTGTTGTATCTGTTTAGGTCCCAGGAAAGGCTTGTCCTAAGTTTTACTTTTTTCTCTCACATCCTGCCAGACGCAAGCCAGTACATCTCTTATTTTTCCACTGTGTCTTTTCTCATTGTAATTCCTCTCTTCCATGGGCAGGCTTCTAGGAAACAACTCAGACTCAGTTGCATGTTTTATAGTCCAGAGCAAAGGTCAGATAGCAGCCTGCTTATGATCCTGGTCTGTATGTGCTACTTTCAGAAATTGCAATGTATTGTTGAGTTCATTGGCCATTTAGGAAGCATCCCATAGACCCTATTCATCAAGGGAGTATGTCACACTATACAAAATAGAGGACAGATACTGTAGGAGTCCCCATCTCAGAGACTGTGTAACTGCCCTCCCCCAAACTCACCAGAGATTGTGGTAGTCCTTGTTTGAGCACCAGTTTTGTAGTGTGACATTACCTTGTGTGACTTGAACAAACATTGATCACACAAGTTAAGTCACAGTGACACACCAAAGAAAGGGTTCCACCTAAGTCATGCTTGAACCAGTGATCCAGCGAGTTTACTGGAGTTACTAACAGGCGTGTGTGGCTCAGGGACTGCTGTATCACAGAAATGATCACCCCACTGCAATCTAGAATGTTGCATGCTAGAGCTCATGTACAATATACAGTCAGCTCCAGCAAAGGGAGGCTCCTCTCCCAGGCAGTTGTCCACTCTTTTTATAAGCTGCGGGAATGGCTTTATGGATCTAGCAACTTGCTGAGCCTTTTAAGTTTTGTTAGCATTTTGAGTCTTAGGAGACCATCCCTTTCTGTACCTGACAATACTCTAAGAAAACACCTTGCTAATATTAAAAATAACTGAACCATCGTAAGCTTAAATAAATCCATACAATAAATTCAGCTCTGCTTGGAGTATTTCCTCATCAGATTGTTAATTTATTCTCTGCATGCTAAGTGTACTAATGTATCCCTAAGTTAACGCATGCTTATTTATTGTTCAAAACATGAAAATCTAAATATTGTATGTAATATTCTTTTGGAATTATTGTACTTTTACTTTAGAAAGACATCCTTAGTGATTAATAAGGTGAAAAGTATTATGCCAAGCAAATTTAAATAGATGATCATTTAAAAGGCAGTATAGGAAAATAGTATATAAATAGATCACTAATCCAACCATATTCTTTCTGCCTTGCGTGTCTGTTCTTTGCATGCTGCTGCAGACATTGTAAACATTCGCCTTATTTTGATTCCTTAATAGGCAGAAGTAATTTCTCTTTCTCCCTCCCTCCATCCCTCCTTCTATTTCTAATCTACACTACTTTTACAAAACAGCTTTTCTTGTTGCATATTGTTTAAATATTAATTCCTTATAATTTAGAGCTTGTGACTTCCTTTGAAACATTTTATTTCGTTGTAGAATTTCTACCCATTGTATTTTCTCAGAACTCTAACTCTCACCAAAAGAAAAGAAAACTACGTACCACTGTCTTCCAGCTGTAATTCTGTTTTGAGTTCCTCTGCTTTGTAGCTATTAGCTGAGTAGTTTCAAGGCCATAGGACTTAGTGAGGCACCCTAGGACTGTGTGTGTGTGTGTGTGTGTGTCTTGATTAATGACAGTAGGCACTCGCTCATACATATTTATTCTGTTTTTAAAAACCCACCTGTTTTATATTAGCCAAATAAGTATTTGAATTAAGACAGTTCAAAGATGAATAAATAATTTTAATTTTTCCAACTAAAAAGTGATAATTATACCACAGGTTAGCAAATGAGCTAAGCATTCTTGTAAGAATGGGACCTGCATTTGTTAAGGCCTGTTTATGGAGCATGGGTCCCTGTTCCAGGGTGTGTCTGTCTGTCTGTCTATCTGTCTGTCTGTCTGTCTGTTTGTCTAGGGTACCATATTTAGCACGTATCCAGTTACTATCTTCTCAGCAGAAGTAAATATACTTGTGATTTTTTAAAGTATTTGTGGGTTTTTACTTTGTAATTTAACTACTTTGTAATTATGTGTATATGTGAAGGTACACATGGGTGCAGGTGCCCATAGAGGACAAAGGCTTTAGATCACCTGGAGTTGGAAGTACAGGTGGTTGTGAGCTGCCCCATGTGGGTGCTAGAAATACAACTGAGGTTCTTTGCAAGAGTAGTGTATGTTCTGTACTATTGAGGATTCCATCTCCTATTTTTTTGTACTAAGACCAAATAAAGGTATGTGCATACTATTTTTATACTAAAAAACTGACAACTAAATTTTAGAGATTAAAAAATGCTGCTGCCTCCTCAATTTGTTTGTTTTGGTTTTTGTTTGTTTGTTTGTTTGTTTGTTTTTAACTGATGTTGCAGTATATAGAAATTTGTGCATCCTCGGATTCCATTCACCAGGATTTCTCCTGGACTTCCAGGATGGCTGCTTTGGCTCGCCAGGTTAACTCTCACCATTGAGATCACCAGTTGTTTCAGTGCTTATCGTGGGAAAACACTGTGAAATATTTAAAAATGCTTTAAAAAAGTTGGCTCAAGTATGAAAACTTACAGAAAACCTTACTATAGATCTCAGTCTGTATCAGCAGATCTTTCCACAGGTCGCTCACTTAGAGGAAACAATGAGTACTTGGCATTTAGTCTCAGGACCTGGCACCCACATACCAGCTCAGTTGCAGGGAGAACTCTCTTTCAACCTGGAATTGACCCGGAAGCATTGGGATTGCCTCTAAGTGATCTGGGAGAGCATGCTTTGCAGTGCTTTCTCTTCTCTTCATCTTTTCCCTATTTGGAGGGGAGGGGTTGGTTTTAGCTTTTATGGGGGCTTTTGAGATGCTTGGATAGAAAGCAGAGGAGTATGGGGAAGAAATGGCGACAGTGAGGAGACTATGAAACAGTTTACACCTCCAGGAAAGCTACAAAAGGACTCATCCTGGAGACAGAAGATAAGCTGTTCTTGCTTGCCCCAGGCCTCCAACCCACCCCTGGCCATTGCTGTGGTTAGACAGCATGCCTGCTTGTCATGTGCCTTCCTGGACACTAACAGTCTCTGAAAACCATTTGGTCCTTAGTGGTGGAAATCCAAAAAAAACTATCCCACTGGGACACACAAAGGACTGAGTGGTTCTAATATGGACCGGGCAACTCCCAAGGAGAGAACTCTGCTTCTGATGTGCCTGGACTTCAGAAGACAAAGCAGTGTCACCTATCCCCTCCCTTCTGTTCTTGTGATCTGTACTTTTCAATACTGCCTTCATTCTCCAGGAGCAGAGTGGTCACTGGCTAGTTTGTTTGTTTTTAGACTTGTAATCCCAGAAAAAAGTTGGCCTGCCACCTCAAACACAAACAGAGAGAGAGAGAAAGAGAGAGAGAGAGGAGAGAGAGAGGGGGGGGGGGGGCTCTGTTTTCAGCTGCTCTGGGGCCAGTGTCCACTTAGAGCTGGGTGGTTGAGGAACAGCAGTTCCTGACTGCCCAGCAGAATCACAGTGTCGAGTAGCAATGCCAGGCAGGATAGCTGCAGAGACGCCAAATGCAACAGTTCCTCTCGGCAGTTCCCATCTTTCTTCTCCATAAGCACAGTTTACCTAGTGTCAAATCATTTACTGTTACTCCTGAATTGACTTTGTGGTCTGTCTGTGTTTGCAGATTTGTATATGAAGGCATACATACATTTGTCTCAGTAAGGGCTCTTTTATGTCTCGTAACTGAATAGTCCTCTGTGGATACCAATTCAGGAAGAAGGAGCTGAGAGAGACAGGCTAATACTCAACCACTTTGGCATAGACTCTAGTGACTTTCTTGGCCACCTTGTTTTTGAAGGAGGAACTGGCTGAGTCTTTGGGTTACAACTTAGTAGCCTGTCTGGGGTGTCTCACTTGTCTGCTGTGGTGGCTTGAATAGGAATGGCCCCCAGAGACTCAGGTGTTTGAATGCAGGGCTCACAAGGAGTGGCACTATTAGAAGGTGTGGCTATATTGGAGTAGGTGTGTCCTTGTTGGAAGAAGTGTATCTTTGGGGGGAAGGAGGAAGGAGGAATGTGCTTTGAGGTCTCAGAGTCTCAGCCCAGGTCCAGTGTGTCTCAGTCTCTTCCTGCTGCCTGTTGGTCTAGATGTAGAACGAACTCTCAGCTTCTCCAGCACCATGTCTGCCTGCACGCTGCCATGCTTCCCTCCATGATGACAATGGGCTAAACCTCTGAACTGTAAGCCAGCCCCAGTGAAATGTTTTCCTTCTGTGGGCATGGCATCTAGTCAAAGCAATAAATAAATAAAGTCATCTTCCATACTAATTTGTCTGTTTCTTTGAAGCATGAAGCCAAAAAGAATTGCCAGTGACTTGCTTTGTTGTTAAAATGTGTGTCTCAGGTCTCCGCAGCCTTCCCACTGCACCGGCTCCTTGGCCTCCTATTTGTTCCTGATATTTAGAGCACTTCAGTTGCCCCTAGTATTGTCCCCGGAAGACAAGGTCAGAGCCATCAGTTTGCAGTCCTTATTGGTGTCTTGCTGAAAGGCTTTGGGGGAAGAAGTTAAAACTCATGGCTGTAATGAAATTTGAGGTTCAGTAAAGAGTTCATTTCTGTGTGTGATAGCCTCCCCACTCAATACATATGTGTTCTGTGTACCCTGGTACCATTTGCATATTATAATGGCAGCTGTTACTGAAGCCCTAGTGGTGCCTTCAGCAGAAAAGGCTGTGAGACTTGCTCTCAGGGAACATACAGAAGAGAAAGGTCCCAGCTCTACTCTTTGAGTTAAGACGTTTTCAGTGCCAGGTGTGGTGGCATGCACCTTTAATCCTTGCACTCACAGAGGCAGAGGCAGAGGCAGGTGGATTGCTGTGAGTTTGATGCCAGCCTGGTCTACAAAGTGAGTCCAGGACAGAGCCACACAGAAACCCTGTCTTGAAAAGAAATTAAAAGAAAAAAAATTCAGAAAAAGTGGTCCAAGCATTTGAAATACTCCAGTAGAAGAGATATGCTGTTGTTTTTAATTGCATTGATACATGGCTTTGGACCCTCTCTAAATTTAGTAATGGTGTACAGTGTTTTAAAGGAGGGTTTTTTTTTCTTCATCTTTTATTTAATTGTTTATATCTATTGACAAATTCACGGGTCACTTCAGGGTGTTACTTCTCATTTTCACGTGTTGCAAACTGGAATTTTATACAATTTCTTGGGAAATGATTTTATATCTTAAATTTAAAGATTTTAATAAGACAGCACAGGTTAAAGAAAAAACACTTTCCTGGTAATCTCAAATATGATTCTTAAGCATTTGTTCACTGGCTTCAGATCTGTCTTGTTCTCTCACTAAAACTCCACCCGTTATTTTAAGCAAAGCAATTGTGTAATTAGTAGCTAATTGCTTTGGATATTTTGGGTATTTTAGGGAGATAATTCAAAGGCCAGAGAAATTAAATGCTCACAATGTTCTTTACGCATGTGTAATCCCCCCTTTAAAATATCACCTAAGAACATGCCTGATGATGTAAAAATAAACAGAGACCTGTGTTGTTTCTGTACCTTTGAAATAATACTATTTAGAGGTAGTTTTTTAAACTAAACATCCATTTCTTCGGTGGATAGTTTCGTTGGGTTTTGAGATGCAGTGACAGGGATTGCTGAAGCTCTGGCTCCTCTGAATGTTGTCTGACATGTGGCCACCTATCAGTCACACAGGAGGAAGAGGAGAATCACACATTCTTCATAAATGTCACAGGCAATCCAGCTTAATTAATGATTAAATTAAGACTCCTTTAGAGTCTGTGAGGACAAAATGGGACTTGGTTGACATGGGCTGTCATCTACTGTCTTTGCTATTTGAGAAGTCCTGGTCTTTATGGACAACTGAGCTTCTTTTAGGTTTGTAAATTGGAATGTGGGACTGGTTGTCCCTAAGACTTTACTAGCACAAAACTGCTGTTCTGTGAAATACTTCTTCACTTTGTGGATACGAAGGCTAACACTTGGGCTTTTATTTTAAGTGATAATATTCTTATATTTGTTTTGATGATGATAAGGATAGTAAGCTTAGGAGCTGTGAAATATATGGGTTTATGCATGCATCTTGAGCCAGAAGACTTTCTTCCTACATATCTGCTGTGCTCACTGACTAAGGTTGGTAGGAATGAAGGGGCAAGTATACTAAAAGTGCTACTTCAGACCATTGCCCTCACTTTTTCTCCTCTCTTACCTAATATAATTCCTTATCTTTTCCTCATCTTTTTTCTTTGAGGAGACAACATATATTTCAGAAGTCTGGTTTCAGCTAAGGAAAGTCAAGAATCCTGAGTGAGCTAAAGTATAAGAACCTACATGAAATGCATGGTTCTTGGAGAACATAGGTTGTACACTTGTCAGTAGGAAAGGAGAAATCTACACAGAGCAGTAGCCAGATGAGATAGAAATGTGACACGGCTGCCCAAAAAATAGCATCGTCCCCCAGGACAGAATTGGTTTGTGGAGGAATTCTGTCCAAGTCTAAGGACCAGATAAGGTAGGCATTACTTAAAACACTAGTAATGAAAAAAAAAAAAAAAATTGAAGGAAAGGGGTCACTTCTCTCTTCTACAGCTGCAACGAGCTGAGATCCAGACATTTGGAATAACAGCAGGAATTTCGAAAGAAACCTCAAACTTCTGGCCAAATTTGCTACCTCTGCTTTGTCTGTGCTTAGGAAGTTAAATAAATTTGAAGGTGGCGGGGGGGGGGGGGGAGGGGGGGGGGGGGGGGGGGGGGGGGGGCAAGAAAAGATCACCCATCTAGGTAGGCTTTATAGAAAACAAATATTATTTAAATGTACTTTTCATTAATTTATTTGTCCTTTCTGGGCATCAAATACATTCAGAGAACACACTGGTGGTGAGAGGAGCAGCAGCGTCAGGTCCTAAGAGCAGCAACATTGTCGTGTGCAAGCCTGTCGGCACCGTCTCTGCCAAGGAACCAACAGAGAATGGGTCAAAACAACTAAGGGCAGATCAAGGTGCGCAGTGTCAGACTCCTGAGTTGCCAATGGAGCATGCCAGTCACGTTTAAGTTTATACCCAGAAGCTTGGGTATCATTCTAATGTTCAGTACCCATTTGAAATCCAAGGGCCAAAACAAGAATCATAACATAAAAGGCAGGAAGCCGGCCCAGACGGGCAGGCCAGGCCCTGTCGCTCGGGCCTCAGCTCCTCTTGGCTTTGTTCTTTTTCCTGCCCCTCATCAAGCTCTTCCCTCCCTCCCTCCCTCCCTAAGGAAAAATGAATATGGCGTGGGACATGGAGGCTGTGAAATAGAGGTGCTGTGACAGAGAAGGTGTAGTAAGTAAAAGAAAACTCATTTCAGATGGCTTGGAATAACCTCTTATCCTAAGAAACACTCCAAAGGACTCAAACATTGATATGCTTTGCTAGGCACAGTTACTATAGGATCAACTTCATAGATACTGAGAACACGGAAGGAGAAGCGAGGAAAGGCAGATGGACTTCCTGATTGAGACTTTATCCCCTAGTACTTTGGAGTCCTCCACACAACGATGGGACCACCCCTTTGCCTCATCTAGTAGGTTTGGGTTAGGGGGTTGGGATTTGAGCTTTTCCCATTAGAGAAGCCAGTGCAGTTGCAGGTGTGTGGGTGATTGTGCAGGGTGCAGGGTACAGTGTACAGTGTGCAGGGTACAGTGTACAGTGTGCAGGGTGGAGTGTGCAGGGTACAGTGTGCAGGGTGGAGTGTGCAGGGTGCAGGGTGGAGTGTGCAGGGTGGAGTGTGCAGGGTACAGTGTGCAGGGTACAGTGTGCAGGGTGGAGTGTGCAGGGTACAGTGTGCAGGGTGGAGTATGCAGGGTGCAGGGTACAGTGTGCAGGGTGGAGTGTGCAGGGTGAAGGGTGCAGTGTGCAGTGTGCAGGGTATGTGAAGGGTGCAGTGTGCAGGGTGCAGGGTGCATCGGCTGTGACTGCTTGTGGATTGCTTGGCGACCTTTGAAGCTTTGCTTTGAGCCATTGTCGGAAACATAAACGTTTTTCTTTCTGAAACAAATTCTAACATCTACAGAGGCTGATAAGGCTAGGATAGTTTTAATGAAATATCTATCTTTTCTTAAAGTCAACCAGCTTTTAACTGTTCATCACATATATTATGTCACTCAAAACACTAGGGTTGATTTGAATAAATGCCTTTCCCATTAGTCTTTTCATAGGCAGAGTACAGTTAAAGGGTAGATTTTTTTCCAGTCTATTTCTATAGCCTAATTTCATTTTTTTGTTTGTTTTAAAATTAACATTACTTTGATTTGTATTTCATTACATCAACAGCTTGATTTTTTTTTTTATTTCAAAGAAGGAGAACTGTTCTGAATTTTGCCTTCAAATCTGAGTGAAAATACCAATTTCTAACAGCGTTCCACTTAGATATCTACTTTAATGTGTGTCTTCTCATTAAAAGCTTATTTATGTTTAAAATGCTGACCTTTCAGGATGTACACAAGAATGCTCTAAAGCTTCTCAAAGCTGGCCGTGAAAGCACTGTCTTGGGCTGACAGATGGATTGGAAATAAGCTACCCAACACTGGGGATGGGCCATTAATTTTAATCAAAGTTGATGCAGGAAGGCCAATGGGATGCATGACAATGTCAACAGCCCAGTAGGTGTTAAGAGACCACTCGGCCTTCCTTGTTACTTGGTTGGGCCATTAGTTGAGGTTGGGTGAAGACAGAAAGCCATGCCTGGAATTGAATGACCAGGTCACTCCAGAATCTAATGGCGAACCCTCCCTTTCAGAAATCACACCGTGATGCCATTAGAAGTCAAGGACAGCATTTAGAAAACATGGGGAGGTTTTGGGTTGGTTTTTGTTTTGTTTTGTTTTTGTTTTTGTTTTTTAAATCAAACATCTTGCTAGTTTCTCCAACTTTACCTGGGTTCCCATTTCTCTGCTTCCTTCCCTTCCAACAGGGTTGTTGATATTAAACAGGAAATTGAAAAAACAGAAGCAGATCTTCAAGGGTGTAATTCCTTCTCAGATGTACACAGTTCAGGTCATCACACTCCCACTCGCCAGAATTCAGCAAGATGAGCAATTGTGGTGATCTCACTTTCCTCTCCTTCCCTTGTGCATGGGAATAGTCTTATTAATTTAAACTAGAGTTTCTTGATTGCATTTATTTCCTGGTTGCAAAGGCCACCATGCTTCTGTCTTACTGTAAACTGTCAATAGTGACTGCTGACACTGGTGACTTCCATTGTTGCGGATCCCTTTACTTCCCATCAGTAAATATATTTATTTTGAGAATTTTCAATTAAAAAAAAAAAGGTAGCTCCTGACAGTTGGATTAATGATGTTTATAATAAAGACATAAAAATGCAAAAAGGACAAAGAAGCATTCTTGTATCTCTGATTCAGGTTTGAGAAGAAAATTCATTTATTCTGACACGGCATTGCACGCGTAAGAAAGACACGTATGGCTGCATTAGTAATTTTTACACATATTTAAGAAAGAAAAGCAATTATATTGCTGTCTTTTTAATGGAGTGCTGTAATAAATGATAGTATTTGTTCTTCCTGCAGATGAAGATCAGCTCCGTGCAAAGGGCTATGACAAAACACCAGACTTCATTTTACAGGTGCCAGTTGGTAAGTCCTTGAGCTTCAGATACGCATCTGGGTATAGAAAGGGGTTTCTCTTTTTAATGTGTTACTATTAGCAAATGTTTTCAGAGCAGATTGTCCTTATAACACTGTGTTGAAATGGGGAAACTCGGAAAAAGATGATCTCAGGTTGTCTCACAGTGGGCTCAGAAGAAGGCTGTGCCTCACATCTTTCCCACATACTTGAGGGACAAGCATGCCTTCTAAAGGCATTTTTTTCCAACTCGTTTCTCTAAATTTTGAATTTTTAAAGCACAGCTTTGCCAGACAGCCAGGCACACTTTGGTCTTCTTGACATGTCGCTTATCGAGCTGCAGAACAGCATCTTGAGCACCAAGGAAGGGAAGAATGGGGTGAGGGTGACAGGATGAGATTGTGGCCCCGGTGTGCCCGGCGATGAACTCACACAAACGTGTTGTTTTATAATTACGCCCACTGTGAATGGCAGAGGCTAAACCCCTGCTCATTAACGTGAAGCATGGAGAGGCCAGCGCATAGTTGAGGATTTTCAATCTTCTTGTCCTTCACCGTGTATTAGTAATGCTTTGTCCCTTAGCTGTGGAAGGGCACATAATTCACTGGATTGAAAGCAAAGCCTCATTTGGTGATGAATGTAGCCACCACGCCTACCTGCATGGCCAGTTCTGGAGCTACTGGAATAGGTAAGGTCCCATTATTTTTCTCTTAAGATAAACGATACTCAGCTGAAGTCTCATTAGAAAAAAATATTTTGTTTAGCTGGTAAAAATGCTAGGAGCCTTTTTCCCCTAGTAAATATAGACTCTGATTAATGTATTCATTTCAGATAATTTAAACTTCTCTGCTTTCATAATGTTGTTTCATTTTTTTTTTTTTAACTTTAAATTCTGTGCTTAAGGTCAAAGCTGGTGGAGTATATTTCCTGCTTTACAGTGATTACATTAGTGTCACTTAAAATACGGATAACAAGCTGTGGTGCATAATATGATATAGACACTGGATTTTTATCCCTTTGATGTGGAATTTATGCTTCCTTTCAGACCATAAAAATTAATTTATTCTCTGTTCTCTGAAGACAGTATCCAAACCGTATGAAAAATGAAAATGATTTATATTACAACAGTAACAAACAGTTTACCTACCAATTTCTGTAACCATTTTGACGGGATGGGAATCTCCACACTTAAAGTGGTATGGATGGGCAGTGTACCAAATACCTGCTGTGCCTGGACGTGAAAGTTATTTTAGTTAATCCTTACAAAGAGGTGACATGTGGGGTGGGGGTGGGGAGCGCATGTGTGTAGGCATGTCTGTAGCACATGGGTTTATGTGAGTGTGTACAAATATATAAACATATGTGTGGGTATGGTGTGAAGGCCCAGAGTTGACATTGGATGGTCTTTCACGATAACTCTCCAGTCCACCACACTCACAGAAACTAGAGGCCACTGATTCCATTGTGTCCTAAGCATCTCATCTCTGCCTCCCAGTTGCTAAGTAACAGGCCTGGGTGCCAGGGATCTGAATTCCAGTCCTCACACTTGTGTAGCAACACTTTCTCTGCTGAGCCATCCCCCCATCCCAGGAAGTTACTTTTATCCCCATTGTATAGATAACTAAACTGATACTCAAAGAAAGGAAATAGTATGCTATTCTACTAGATATCACAGCCCTGCGTCTGTCCCTCTCCATCCATTCTATTTCTAACACAATGTCATTGTCATCTGCAATGCAACTGTTGAATCTTTGATTTTTTTATTTTTAATTTTTTTTTTTATGATTGCATTCCTGTTTTCACACCATGTGTTTTCCTCCATGAAAACAAGAGGCGGGTCGGGTGGCTACCTTTCTAGATTAACTGTGCTCTACTGTCATTGGTCAACAGTAAGAATACAGTAATAAGATGACACATGCCCAGATGATTAAGGGAGGAGATGGTAGCATCTGCGAGCAACAGTGTAGGGTGTGAGTGGGAGGCTATCGAATTTGGCATTATATTGTTCCTCAGCTTTGCAAAAGGCCAGCAGATCTCGCCCGTGGCAGCTGTGCTAAACTACGCCTACTCTTCGCCATGGTAACAGTGATCATGACAAAATGCTGAATGTAATGGCCTTCTTGATTTTCTTGTGTAATTGTGCGTAGCATCCAAGCTTTACTTTACAGGGATGGAGGAGGAAAGTGCAAAATGTTTTAGAAATCAATGCTGCTTCAGCGTTTCCTGTGTTTTATTCAGCCATTATTCAAATTAGCAGTAATGTGGCAAATTGAATTTTAGATTTTTAGCGATTTTCTGATGAGTTTGAAATAGTAAAGAAAGCATCATTTTTGATAGTATAGGGAAAGCAATGACAAGAAAATCAAACTGCCTAAGTTTAGGTTACTAAAGGATTAAAAACAATTGATCACGTGAATCAACTGCATTAAGACTCTGTTGCCCTTTTTGGTACTGGTCACAGTCACATCTTTTCTGGAGAACAAAAAGAAGCTCAATTTCAAATAGGAAAACTCGCATTAAGAATGCCAGAATCACATGTTCCTTCTGAAACAACTGCTGAGAGCTCACCTCACACTCATCAGCGGGAGGGGCAGCCCAGCATCTGCCCACCTCTACAGGAAAGCCGTGGATTGCAGGCAGGGCTGAAGGGAGTGGTCACTAATTTAATACAGTTTCTCTCCATTTGGCTTGGGTTTTGTTTTGCTTTTGTTTTATTTTGTTTTATTTGACACCGGTTCTCACTACGTAACCTTGGCTGGCCTAGAACTCATCGAGTAGGCCTCAGAGTCACAGATACCCACCTGCCTCTGCCTCTGGAGTACTGAGATCGGTTGATGGTACACACCATTATGCCCAGCTCCTTTTGGGTTTTCATTTTTAGTTTGTCGCATTCAGTTTGTTTGTTTGTTTTCATTCTAGTATTTTACATACATCTACATACATACATCTACATATTTTACATACATTATTTGCATACCGAACATATTCTTTGAATGTACATTGGCTAAGCAGCATAGTTTATATAGAGCATATTGCATGGTGGGAAAAGTTAGCCTTGGTTTTAAATGGTCCACATCATTCAGCAAAGTCGTACCCTACAGGTAGCCACCAGTGTCACCAAACGTCTGCAGGTACGGAAAGCAAGTGTTTGCGTTCCAAAGAGATGTAAATGGTGACAAAAATGTCAAGTGGAACACTGAGACATTCTAGTGCCAGTGGCAGGTTGTAATAATGCAATGATCAGAAAAAAGTCACCAATGGCCTAACATTTTGACCCAAGGTGATGTTAGCAGTCTGTGAATGTGTGGGATCATAATGTTTTCTTATTTTGTAAACATGGCATATAGAATAGGTTATAAAGTTCTCAGCAGTAGTAGAAAGTCTCTCAAAAGTAGCCTTTTAAAGTGGTTGACATTTGGACAAAACCGGGTTGGGGGTGGGAGGCGGGGGGGTGGGGGTGGGGGCGGGCGGTGTCTTACTGATGAGAAACCCCATGTGACTCTTAATTGTCACACTGTTTTCAGGATAATTTGGTTTGTATGTAAGAGCATTCAGTTCATATTTTAAGACAATATGCATTTTTTTTAATAACCTCACTTTTTCCACACCAGTATTTGCTGATCCCCTCGTTTTTAGGCTGACATTTTCATAAGAATTTTCTTTCTTAGTACAGTGTTTTTATTCGGCCTTCAGTAATTTTGAGAGTTGGTCATTCTCTTCATCTTTATGAAAACATTTGGTTTTCTTGTCTTCCATGATATGTTTTCTTTTTTTGTTTCTTCCCTGCATACCAGCACATTCCTTGGTCTTTTTCACTGGTTCTTCTTCCTGGCCGCTGGGTAGAGGGGCCCTGGAACTCAGTATCCACCCTCTTTTATCTACATCCATGCATGGGTAGTCCCTCAGAAATTTCATTGGGTTGTGTGGTACTATATGCTTGCTGCCTCTATATTGGTTTCTGTTAATGTCAACTCCTAGACCTAACATTGGCTGAGATGAATTTCTGTCTGACCTTTATGGTATCTACTAAATATTTCAGATTTAACATATATAAAACTAATATTTTTTCTTCAATTTTGTTATTCTTCCATCTTTCCTAAGTGTAGCTAGCTAATGGTGCCACAATTTGTGCTCAGTTCAAAAATCTAAGTTTTACCATAGCTCCATTAGCTCTATTTTCACCGTGTCTCAAACTGTGTATTTATTACAGTCTCACCTGCTATTGCCTTAGCACCCGTTAGCATCTCTTGAGCAATTACTTCGGCTTTCAGAACTGATTTCCTCAGGTCCATTCTTGCAGCCCTGTGGTCAGCTTTTCATATCCCAGTCTGGGAAAACGTAAATTATATTGTGTCATTTCTCCACTCAAAACATTTCAGTGCCTTGCTGTCACGTTTAAAATAAAATCCCAATTCCACTCTGGTACTCAGGGCCCTTGTCATGATATGCCTCTCTTCCAGCCTAGTTGTAGATGCGTACACCTCTTTCCTAATACACCTTCTTACGATTCCTAACAAGATTTTTCTTGGTTTTCCTTGAATTCTTGTTTGTAGTTCAAAACCCTTACTCTGGCTCATCCTTTTGCCTGGAAGTTTCTTTGCTTGGATTACCACTTAACTTTCTTCATGTGGCATTCAGAAATCAGCTCTTTTCTCATCCTTGGAAGGATATCCTTGACCACCCAATCTAAGATGGAAAATCCTCACTGAATTCATTCCTCACAGGGCTGTGGCCCTACATGAATGCATGAGTGAGTGAGTGAATGAATGGATGAATGAATGAATGAATGAATGAATGGGTGAGTGAGTGAGTGAACACAAAGTAGTGAAAACCTGCTCTAGGAAACTCAAGAGCACATTCCCTTTTATACTGTTCTTTTGAAATGTCTTATCTCTCTCATTGCTTTGATATCAAACTTTAGAAGTTTGTCATGCCTCAATTCACCCTCAAAAGATTTAAAATCTATTATCCACTCACTTTCCAAAATAACATATACTGTCTGAAGATGATTTGCTACTTTTCCAACCCCCCAGTTTGGTATGAGGTTTGGCTGATTCCTCAACACGCTTCCATCTCTGCCTCTATCAAGTCAAATAGTGAGCCCATGAGAAGCATAATACAAGCACAAACTGTAGAGTGCTGACAGAAAACAGATCTTTATGAAACCAACACACAGAAGCCTTTTCTTCCTCTTTCTGAAGTCATGAAGTGAGCTTTTAGACAATTTGACTCCCATTATTAAGTCTACGTTAGTGTTCAGATGGCAGATAGAGGAACAAAGCAATTCTGCAGTTGATGGCCACATTCTGTGCTTGGTTTTAACATACTGTACATCAAAGGAGTCGGACAAAGAGAGATCCAGATGCTATGATGATCAGTGTCCAAACACTGCTGATCAAGAACATGGCACTTAGCACAGGTTCAGGCCTTCTGCTGTTCCTGGTGTCTTCAGGAGCATTGATTTTTAAAGTGCACATTATAGGTAAGCTTTTCAAGGACCATCTAAGCCAGCTGGCCAGAAACAATGAGGTTCTATATGCTTGAATTTAATCTTTCAACATGGCTATCCTTGAAGCTATGGAAGGAATATTGGTCTGGAAACTAGGCTGTGCTGGTCTCACACTTGGGAACAGCTTTCCCATCCTCCAGGGCCCCTTGTTTTCTCCTCAGTGTAATGGAATTAATAATACTTTTCTTACCCCGCTATTGTGAAAATCAGTCGTTTAATACCTGCAAAGCACTTTCCCATTTGCTGGTGGCTGGTCAACAGATATTAACCCTCCTCGGTCTTTCTTTTGTGTATCACTTTCTGGTGGAACTTCAAGGTGTTCACGTTAGACAGTTTGAACGGCCTTCTTTGACAGGTAAACTCTTCAGCTAGCTTCAGCATTCAACCTGGCTGACATCTCCTTAGGAAACTTCGGTGCTTTCGAGAAGACACTTCCTGTCTGTGTTCCGCTCATGATTTCACAGCAGTTATCAAACATTGTAATTGGTGTTTGCTTGTCACCCTCTTCAAGTTAATGCTATCTTGTTTTATCTATCTTTAAATGCTCAGAGACTGGCAGAATGCCTGTCACACAGTAGGTGATCAGAGGACGGTTAGTCATCACATGACTGTGTGATGGGTGTACTCATACTTAATGTGCAACCATAATTTAAATAAACTGTTAAGGATTATATAAGGCATGGTGACATTAAACCATAATTGCTCCATGTTTTTTTTCTTGAAAATGCCATCCTCAGGACAGTGGGAGATGTCTCAAAGAACACTTTTATTGTCTTTATAGCTTTTACGGCCTATTTTAGAGAAATAGTATAATGTTTGTATATGATTTTTTAAAATGGGCAATGAAGAGTAACCATATAGCAAATGTACTTTGTAAAGTTCTTCAGATAAATATTTATAGTTATTGGTTTTGTTTGTATTATTTTGTTTTGTTGAATCAGGATCTTACTCTGTAGCCAAAGCTGGCCTTGGTCTCATGGTAAACTTTCTGCTTCAGCCTGCTAAATGCTGGGATTGTATATGTGGTTTTCCCCACTGTTGAGGTTATTTTTATAAAACTGTGTTTGTTTCTCTTAATTTGTCTCTTAACACAGTTATCACACTTTTATATTTGTTTTTGAAGCTTTGCCACACAATCTTGAGCAGTTTAAGTCAGTTCTTAACCCTCTATGTTATCCTGACGCCATCTTTGCCAAAATTCCTAAGTTACTTGAGATTTAGATCTTTCTTTGCCCAAGCTGAATCTTCTTCATCTTTCCTGTACCTCTGCCTGAGTCTAAATCCCCTACTTCCTCCTCTAACTCCTCCTGCCCTGGCTGGCAGGAAGCCCAGCCCTATTCTTTCCCTTGCTCAGGGATTGGCTGTAGCTGCTTTATTGGCATATGAGGGGACAACTGGGAAGCAGAGTTTATACAACATAAAGACAGGAGAATCTCAGATCAAGGATTGCAACCAGATATGGGGGGTACAGAAATCAGCATTTGAATTACACAATAACATTATGCCTACAGCCCACCAGCTTTACATTGATGACTTCCTTTCCTTTTCCAAACTTTCAGACTTGTCTGGATTGAAATTTGAAATGGAATACCTTGTAGACCCATAAGAGAGAACAATTGGTAGTTTCCTTAGAAATGAAAGAGGTGGGGCTTCAAGGGCTGGAGATGAATGGAAGCCTGTTTCCTGCATCTCTATATTAAAATTATCCATCAAGTTAACAGATCAGAAACAAAATATCCTATTATGCATGAAACTTTGCAAGTTCAGATTTGTGTTAAGAACTTCCATGTTCCTTGTAGTCCCAGGCTGCTTGTAGCACTGTAGGTACAGGTAGCCCCACCACCCTGTCCTCTCTCTCTTTCCACTTCACCTGTAAAGGTGGCAGTTATAACCCAAGGTGCACATTTCCACAGCCCCTTGCCCTCAGGCAGAGGTGGTCACTCCAGTGGCTGACTCCAGAGACGGGGCATTTTGGCTCCCCAGCAAACATATTCTGATGGCCTGAAACAAATAGTATTACATAGCAGGGGTTGGGGGAACAGAGGTCAGGTTCTTGTAGAATCCTTGATGGGTAAACTGGATGCAGGCTGAACAGAACCAGAGCATCTTAGAGCTTATGTTCCTTGCATGGATCCCTCTTGACTGGGTCTGAGGGACAGTATCAGAGGAAGCAATGTGCGCATCATCTGAAGCCCTTCTGGGTCCTGGTGGTAAGGTGTGTGGAGATGAGCACCAGAGGGAACAGGGCATTGATCACATCGTTGTATGGTGCAGAGATCAAGAGCCAGGTCCACCTGTCAGACCCGTGAATGCTTGCCTCCAGAGAATCTACTCTCCTACAGGCAGTACTAAGCTAATACCTTCTGCCGCAGAAATTGATTTGAGTTCATTTCTTCCCTCTCAGGGCTTTTTAAAGATCAGTTATTTGTTCAATGGTCTGGTGATTGCTTTTTCTGGTTGGCGATAACCTTGGAGGAGGCAGTTCAAACAAGGCCGCCAGGCAGTCAGTGTTAAGGAAGGTATGTTTCAGAGGGTGGTCCAAGTTTTTTCCTGTATTAAGATACTTTCAGGAAGCCTGCAATTAGTCAAATCACAGATTTCCAGTTATTTCAGTCTTGTTAAAGCAAGGCTGATCACATCTGTCGTAAGTTGGAGTTTGTGCCTCAGCAATAGAAGCTCTTACAAACCTTCAATTACGGCAGCCTCAGAAGGCGCTACTGCAGTACACTAACAAGTAGTCATCAGCAACAAGAGACAGATCGACTAATAATTAGCCAATGCGCTGGAGAGGACTTCTGTGAAGGTAAAATATAATAATTTGCCTTTCCATCTCTCATAGTGGAGTTTCTTGTGAGATATTGACGTCCCATTGTTCGGCAAATACTGGACACTGTTATTAGCTAGAGCAACCTCAAAATATTTGATAAAGATGAGAAAAGTGTTTTCTGTGTGTTTAGCACCTTCAGGAGAATGTTTTCTCAGTAGTCAAACCGTTCCATCTGCACCTGGAATGTAAATCCTAAGGCATTCCCCAGCAAGGCGTCTGCACAGTGTGCTGTCACTCACGGCTTACAGTGATGGCTTTAGAAGCAGAACTGAGCAGAGAAGTAGAAATCGAGTCCTGGGCCTTTCAAGTGGGCTTTGCAACAAAGATGTAGTTGTTGCGAGATTGAGAAGAGTTTAAACAAAGGATTAAAATCAAAGTAAACAAGTCTGCTGGGAAATTCTTTACTTACTTAGGTACCTATGTGTCCGATTGCTATCTTTAAGAATGTCAAAGAGTATTCTGAAGGAGACGTATTGACTAGTTTCACAAGTCCAGGGAACAATGAAGTGTTGAAATGATAGCTCTTCCTGCTGACCCCATGTAATGGAGTTCATCTGTGTCACGCAGGGTTCAGAAATGTTACGTCAAACCAAGTCAACAAAGACAGGATTGAGTGGCCATCAAAGAATGCAAACATGCCATTATGATCTAACAGTACAGACAGGTGTGAGAAGGATGGCACAGACTCCGGATAGAAAATGACAACCGCAGTGGAGTTAGGGCCAACAGCCCCGCACCTTTCTGTGCAAAGACTCTTCCTATAGCTAATTCTGGAAGCACAAAGATCATGCTGAACTTGATGTAAACCTTGTTTCACATGGAAAGAAAGCATTTTATCCATATTGACATACACTGTATTCTCAGAGA
>OU015742.1:32786613-32808611 GCA_907169655.1 Acomys percivali | reverse complement strand
TCTCTCTCTCTCTCTCTCTCTCTCTCTCTCTCTCTCTCTCTCTCTCTCTCTCTCTCTCTCACACATACATATAAATAAAAATTATAAAAATTAAATCTTTTTTAAATGTTTCAATTTAAAGCAAAGCCCCTTTCTTTACTAAAGAGAATCTTTTAAGGATTCATAAAGTTCATAAACTGATGTAACCAAGATTCTGTCCTAGTCTTCCTTGGTGGCTTCAGCTGTGATCATTTAAGGGCATTCTGAGTTGATTATGGTTAGGAAAGTGAAGCCATGTTCTGTGGGTAACAGGCCGCTAGATAGAACCATATTGAACTCTACACTAGCCTATAATATTTGGTCAGTCCTTTCATTGCCTTGATTATTTTTATGTAAATGGAGTGTGTCACCACTACAAAGTCCTCTTGCAACAAATTCTAGCAAACAGGTTCATTTGTGGTAGCAATAAACTCAGTAGATGTCTAATTAAGTTCCTACATAGAAACAATATAGTGTGCATTTCAGGGCATACAAAAGTGATGATCAAAGCCCAGTCTTGTCTTCAAGATGTTTAATTCAATCTGGTCAGAAAACAAAATATGTACATACATCATGGATGTAGGTAAGAGTGAGCCCTGGCTATATTGAAGTGCTAGTTTATACATTTACAGGAACAGCTCACTTTAAGCCTTATAGTTACCCTGGGAAGGAGATGCCCATATTGTATCTAAATGTCATGTAAGGACATCAATATTGGTGATAATGGTAGCACACGTCTTTAATCTCAGGAAGCAGAGGCAGGCAGATCTCTGTGAATTTGATACCAGCATGGTCTACAGAGTGAGTTACAAGGCAGCCAAGGCTACACAGAGAAACCCTGGCTTGAAAAACCCAAATAAACAAATAAAGGAAAATGTCAATACATAAGTGGGTAAGTCTCCAGTTCAAAGGTACAGAGAAACCTCAGAGAGGCATTGTACTGGAAGGGTGGTGTAACTAGGTCCTCACTTTAGATGGATTTTCTTGTAGCGGTGCTGAGAGTGGACAGAGAGCTGGGAATAGGGGCATACTGTTAGTCATAGTGAAATAACCTGATAGTTCCCAAATTATAGTGGCAATAATGGAAATAGAAAAGGACTGCGTAAGTACCAAGAAACGATAGTAATAGAATTTATAGAATTTGGCAAGTGTCATCAGCGTCACACACAATGTCAGTAAAAATGTTATATCAAGGGGAATATGACAAAGATAATTTGGAGGGTTTAGTGTAGCTGGTAGGGGAATAATAGTGTTATTAAAGAATTAATAAGTGGAAAATAATGTACATTAACAGTCACTTAAGTTGAGCTGTTTAGAGATGTCCCGAGGCAACGGCTCTGTGGGATAGGGGTCCCAAGTGGTAGAAAGAGACAAGTTGACTTAAGAATAATCTGCAATGGAAACAGTTGTGATTTTTCACAGAGTTAAAAAAAAATGTTTTTATTTTAGTGGGTATGGAGAGAAAGGCGATAAGTGCAACGTGACATCAATAATAAGGTTTAAGGACCTGATTAGCAGTATGGACGACTTTGAAGCAGCTAAAATCATTTCTAAACTTGCTTACTTCCAACCCCCATCTCTCTAGGATTTGAACGTTCATAAAATCATTTCAGCCTAGTTGCTTGAATCTCACTTTGGGGTAGTTAACCTCTCCTAGCTTCCCACTGTGAGTTATGTGCATTTGAAAGTTATACCAAAATGAAGGAACCTGCAGCTTTTAGCAATCAGCATTTGAAAGCAGCCTTGGGAGTTGCATTTGTCAAGCAGCTAGGAAAACCATTCGTGCATACCCCGCATCCAAAGCTCCATCGCAGACCAAACATAAAGGACTGAAAGGTCATTCTTCTTCCTGCGGTGTGATGGTTTGTTGATGTATTTTGACACTGCTGAAAGGGTCTGACCTTCCTACAACACCCAGGGACTCAGGTTGGGTTGGGATACCTGACGCTCATGGCTTTCCCACTTTCCTTTCTCTTCCATCAGAGATAACACACTCCTCAAATGCAAAATGTTCCCCTTCATACTGAGCCACGAATTAAACCATGTAAATGATTGCTTTGGAAATTTCTCTTGCTCTTTTATTTTTCCAGTTACCATAAAGCTAAAAACTTATCCTTGAACTATTAATTTTTTTTCATTTAAAAATTTAAATTAGTTTTTAAAAATGACAAAGTGAATGGAGTATTAAATAGCTAAAAACTAAACAAATGAGGCCTGTGTGCTATAATGCTTGATAGTTTCTTTATTCTGCTGTAGAAACCACAGTTTGGGGGCTACCTCTGAAGTGTGAGACTCGTGGACACAGGCAAATCCTAGGGAGCTTGTGAAGCAATTGCCTTGCAGGTCTGTCTCATGTTAAAAAGGTGAGGCGACCAGTGGAGGCCCAGGTTCTGCCACAAGAGTGAAAGAGAGCTGTGATGTGATGAATGCCTCCGTGACTTCTCTAACACCATAGTGTTATGAAGACAGGAAGAAAAACGTCTGTGATCAATGACCTTGTAAAACATAAAATTAATAAATCCTTTTATTAAAGTCCTCCTCTGCTGTCCTCAGAGATGTTCCTGCTGTCTCCACAGTTGGTCAGTATGAAACAAGTGCAGCAGCGAGTGTATTCCTCCTCCAGGCCTTTAGACTGCACCATGCAGGCTCATTCTTGTAGGACACTTTATGTATTTGTCATAATATTTGGGGGGGGGGGGAATAGTATCCATTGTATCAGAAAGATTTTCTCCAAATGCGGTTAACTGTCTGCTTTATAAATAAAGCTAGAACGCTCTCATCCGTGCTAAGCATTTTGATAACTAAACTTAGAACTGGAACTTTGAGGCACCGAACTGCTTTAATTATTCCCTCGCTTTGCATAGTAGCGCCGGGGCAGCCATCTATTTTGATTGAGCCGTTCTTCATTCTGCTTTGTCAGCCACTCAGAGCGTTTTCATGTCACTGGAACCACTGCTCACCGCTGACAAGGCATGTTCTCCTTCGCTCCTCCTGTTAGAAGGCCTTCAGCTGACTGCCCTGGTACCTGCTGCTCAGAGCAAGCGGACCTCTAGGTATGCATGGGAGAACTGACAGCCCATCTTCCTCTTCCTGGGCAGGCCTGTGGGCCCGGCCAGCAGCCTGTGCCTTTCAGGATTTGATGGAGCTTTGTAACTGACATTTACATCTGACGTTGTAGATACACTTCTCATAGCGGAGAATAGAAATAAGTGAACATCTCCCTTCACTCTACTATTAGAGGGTTAATTGCACTTAACAGTAGCAAGTTTCTTGCTGGGACTCAGGAGGCCAGTCTTTTCATTTTTCTAAGAGTCCTCCATGTAACACCACTCCCACTAATCACTTGAATATTCACAAAATCCAAGTGAACTATAGTGGGGTCCAACTTAAGATGAACATTTCTTAGTAGAAGGAATGATCTTTTAAGTACCTTTATTGGTAATTAAATGTCTATACACTTATTCTTTCGGAGTCACTCATAAGTACAGAGGCAGAAATCAACCCAACTGTTCACAGTGTCATGGTCTTCTACCTCTTTCCTCTGCGGAAGGTGACACCACAGAGTCTGTTATACTGCCAGGTGGCTGCCCTGCTCTCATAAATTTTTAGTAAGTTTTTTTTTCATTGTTGTGAGGGGAAAATGTTTTATCAATTATTTTTAAAAGTAATAATTCATTATAGTTGATCATAAATGTCAAGGAAGCAAAGACCCAGCAGAAGCATTTTGTCACTAGTCATGCTGTTTCTCTTCTAATTAGTTAATTTACATTTTACAAATTAAGGGTAAAATTCAGACAGAAGATAACATCGTAGCTTTAACTGACCTATATTTGTATCTGCCAAATTTAACTTAATTAGAAATGTGGGTGCTGTTTGTTTTATATGTCAGAAAAGCTCATCTTTTGCTTAAAAAAAAAAAAAGAAAGAAAGAAAGAAAGAAAGAAAAAGAAGTAGACAGACTTTTTCCCCTTAGCATTTATCATCTAAATAATAGTCTTGCCAAGATGGCAGCCTCATAATAAACTCTTTTCAGTGGAGTGATGGGTAATGAAGCTTGCTTGTGAAGGCAGCGAAAAATGTTGTCTGGCCAAATGCATGAATATGATGGCTAGAGAATCAGCGGACTTTCTCCATCATCAATCTTTTTAGTAGCCTCTTGCACATCTGAATATTTTGATAGATGATCTAATAATTGAGTTATCTATCTTTCTAACTATCAGAGTTGCATAAAAATTATTCTCTCATGTTACTGAATATTAAATATATTAGGCATCCAGTAAATTTTTCATGCAGGGGCCAAAAGGTGAAAGGTTTTTGTTATTCTGTAAATACTTTTTAATATATTGAGTGCTAACCCCACTGGTATACTCGGTTGTTAACGTCTCTCTATGAGAAGCGTGTGTGCGATTCAAGAAGAGGCTATGCCTGTTGTAAGTAGGGCGAGTGCTGGTTACTACAGCCAGTGAAAGGTAGAGCATGATGGCTGTACTTGAACATGAGTATGCTGCCTGTGTCCTACGCCAGCAACACAGTGAATTAGACACATATTTTCTATACAGGAAGTAATAGATGTCCTTTGTGCTGAAGAGTGGCATTGATTTTGATGTAACAATCATGTCTACAGGATAATCATCCTAACAAAGGGGAAACAGAGCCACCCAAACATTTTGTAGTCCACAAACCGTTGTTTGTTCCTTGTATGTCTTTTTGTGGGACATGGGTGTGGGAGCGTTGTTTTGTGTTTGTCAAACTTCTGATCAAAATGTTTCACCATGTACACTTCTCTGGGCTTACAAAAACTGCAAGGAGAGTTGGCCTGAAATCTGATGTCCTCCCTCAGACCTCTCCCGCCATCCTCATTTCTCCAAGGTAACCTTGCAGCGATGGCTTCCCGGTACAAGTGTGGAAGCAGTCCTGCTCTGGGAGAGCAGGCATTCGTTTTCAGGACTGCAGGGCTACCAATCCTGAGTGTCCTGAAAGGCCCTCAAATGAGCAGGGCCTTGTAAATTGGATTTCTATTAAGCGGCCCTGATGATGGCTCTTCATCAGTGGAATAGGAGAAGGTGCTATCAACAGCCCAGCTCTAACTACCTCTTCTAAATGCTCTTCTCCACCACCCGAAAGGATGCCGAATGCTAAAAATGTCTCCGGAATTCATTGTGTTTTAAGTTTTAAATATGGACAATTAATCTTAAATCCTTTTCCACTTGGGAAGCACTGGAAACAAAAGTCAGCAACACCATGGTCAAGAACAAAAGCAGTGACCATCTCTAGCCTTCGTGTCTCTGGCTCCTGGCTCACTGTGGCTCACAGTTGTGCTGTTTATAAACATGTCAGATGGAAACAGGCCTTTTTTTTTTTTTTTTAATTTTTATTCCTGTTCATTTTCTGGATTGAAAATAATTGTGGAGGATAGAACTGATTCTGGAAGTCTCTGGGGGTCACGTCTAAGGAGCTTTGACTCCAGCACTTTGATCTTTTCTTGGTTCAGGGAGTTTTTGCTTCTGTAATGTGTGCCTGGGGCTGGGGTTGGTATTGTAAGAGCTCTCTCTGTCTGTGAAAGGCCTAGATGTGTGCTTGAAATTACACCTTAAAACAAGTTGAAATGTCCACACCGGGCAGCATTGGGGGAGTGAATAGTCCTTTCTTGTTCAAAGTAGCAAACATCTGTGTTCTTTCTAGCCTGTCTTTTGATTAGCCTGGCCTCATCCATCACTGGTCTTTGATAGGAACACCAAGAAGTCATGTCCCTTTGTTTTAAATGATAAATATGCCTTTGTCACAAATCCTCATAGGCAGCCCAGGATTTACATTTGAATTGTCAAAGTGTAACTGCCCAGCGTCTGTGATGAGTGATATTATTAGTGAAATAAAGAGATTTTTAATTTGTCATGGATAGGCCTTAGATGTGACATTAGGAGGCTATATGGGGCCTGATGCTGGAAAAAGTTGTCCTTCCCCCACTACCCCCACATTTTTCTAAGATTTGTCATTTATCAGCAAGAAGCAGCCTGCCACAGAGGGGTGTCAGTGAGCACGCTCACCTGCCTGTCATTCGTTCATGTCTTTGGATGTTACTACTTAGGCCTGATGGCTGGTACTTCCTATCAAACCTCGTGCTCTTTGAAATACCAAGCTAGTGGTCAAACAGCAGCACCAAGGCTTATCCTGGCTGGCGGGCATCACCAACCTCAGTCTTTCTTTGAAGCCCAGCTTTATTTCTGTCTTTATCCATTGGATATTTTTTAAGGTAGGGTTCTTTGATACTTTCACAGCCCTCAAGTACATCTGCCCAGATGTGTTTAGGTACATGCTGTTTACATGTGTGCATTGGTCTACACATTCTACCTCAGTACAGTACTGTGGCAGTCATCCAAACCCTGGCTGTCAAGTTCACTTGTCCTCTTGACTTTTCCACCAAGAAATGAGGGCAACTAAAATTTAAATGATTGTAAAATCATGATCTTTTCTTGTCTGCATTGTTGCAGCTTCTATAGAATTACTTTATTTCTTTCTATAGTATTAGTAAAAGTACATCACTTCTTACATGCTGGATCTTTATAATTTCAATAACTGATGAAAAATAAAAATTAACAAAACAAAACAGGCAGAAGCCAAGGCTGGTAGTGCATGTTTTTAATCCCAAGTCTCCAGAGACAGAGTCAGATGGATCTCTGAGTTTGAGGCCAGCTTGGTCTACAGAATGAGTCACAGGACATCCTGGCCTGTGCACAGAAACCATGTCTTGAAAACAGAAACAGTCAACAAAACAAATCAAAAGCAGGTAAATATTTTATTTTCCTCTTATCAACTGAATTGTTTGAGTTGCCTAAAACAACCTCCTGGACACGAAAAGCAAAGTTCAACTGTACAGTTCAGTGTCAGTAAACCTTTCTTCATGCTGGGCCCTGAAATGCTGTCTTCAGTATCAAACTGTGCTTTTTATTGGAGGTCATAGTTCTCATAACAACTATATTTGGTGACTTCTCTTTGCTTTGCATACATCAAAACATCTTTAGAAATAATTTCCGAAATTACCTTTTGACTGGTCACCAAAAAGAAATCATATTTTAAGACAAAAACATATACCTCAATTTAACCTTTGTTGTCCAGGCTTTTATTTTCTAATTCTTCTTTTAATTTCTTGGCATTTTCTAGATCACTTGTTCCATGGAAAATAAAGCCCTGCTCATATTTGCTTCCCAGCAGTAAATGATCACTTAGCAACTCCATAGCCCAGCTCCTCATATCCCTTGAGATTTTTGCACTGTAATGGAAGTGTCTGAGTTCTTGAGACCCTAAGGCTTTCACCCAACTTGAAGACAATGATCGCAGTGAGCTTCTGTCCAGAGTTAATCAGCTGCAGAATTTGTAAACTGCACGTGTGTCAAACTTGAAAATGTTAGTGTGCTAATAGAGGCTCGAAAAGGTTAGATCTGATAAAAAGCCGTCAGCAGCTACAGGAAGTGATTTATGGGAATGTAATGACACAAAATGCCTCATTTATCACTCATATACAGAGAGGTGAAGGTTCTGGTGTCATACTTTTAAAAACTTGACCACGCTGAATTGTCAAAATAGCTGTTTAATTGCCCTTCATCTCTTAGTTTTGAATTTATTTCATTTGAGTTTGGTGGGTTTAGCTATGATTACTTTTCTGCTGTTCACTTCATATGGTTCCATTTAAAGTCGTTCATATTGAGGACTTTTAATAATTAATACATCAGTGATCTTTTTGAAGTTCTGTTAGCTAAAGCTGTCCTGAAGAAAGACTAAGCCAGCTTCTCCATGTTCATTTATGTTCTTATTAAACATCAATATCATGAAGACATGTTAATGTTCCATTTTCTGTTTTCTAATACTTGTCCTTCTCATTAGCCCTCCCTAATCTAAATTTTCTGTCATCTTTAAGCATTGAACATGTGACTTCAAAGGACAGTCGTATGACTTGGTTCTGGTGACTCAGCTCAGTAGATGAGCTGCACATCAATTACATCCAATGGAAACCTGCCTGCCTTATTCAAATGACCCAGAGAGAGGGAGATGGTCTAAGAAACATAGCAGATCTTTTTTCCCCCAGAATGACTAACAGTCAATTTTCAACTGTATTCTAGAAAACGTAATTGAAAACTTGGAATTGCATCATTTGGTTTATGAAGAAATATCTTAGCAGTATTAAGTAAGACTTTTATCTCTACTGTATTAAAGCACCATGAGGCAAACTCTAGGAAGGATCTCTGTAGCTTAGGCTCTTTAATGTATGGGATACAATTGTGTCAAGGCTTCTTGGAAATTATCCAGTTATGAAATAGGCAGAAAATCTCAGAGTTTGCCTTTCTATTACAAAAAAACCAAAAAACAAAACAAAAAAAGGCAAAAGTTTGGCCGTTTTCACAGTTTTTCAGCCCTAGGTTTAGTTTCAGAAGAAGTCAAAGCAGTTTCTTCAACAAGGAGAAGGCTGGGAGATGAACCAGGGTAGAGAGAGAGGGTACCAGGAGGAGCCCAGAGATGTCGTAACCAAATGCAGGGGACTTGGTTCCATCGAAAGGAGAGCAGAACACACTGTGGAGACAGTGACTGAACTTCGAGTATAGCTGACGCGAATTCTAGAAATTATAGTTAATTTTGTTAAACATGACAGTGCTGTTGCAGAATTATGTGAGAAATTATGTATGTGATTATGTCATATAAGAAAATATCCCCAGCCAGACATTAGAAAATATGTAGAGGATGAGTGGCGTGGCACCTGACACTTCCTTTAAATATTTCAGCAAAATACGTTACACTGAGAGAAAGATTTAAAGGGGGTTATGAAACTACAAGATGGGTCTTTGAGGAAAGGTAGTCTCTGCTTTTTATATATTTTAATTTTTTCTTTTAAAAACCTGAGTAAATTATTAATTTTGCTCAAATGTTCTTAATGTAAACATAATAAAATTTTATATCATCTATTTTTATAATTCTACTACTTGTTTAAAAATTTTTTTTCAAACACTCTCCACAGGAGGGGGAAAAAAAACTCTCCACAGTTTGTCTAAGGATCAAAATCCATTGCAGTGTATTAACCCAGCTGTATACTCAGTATTTTTTATTATAAAAAATCTAAGAAATCAACTAAGTTAAATTTATTAAAAGTAGGATAGAAAAATCTATAAACAGGTCTTTGAATTCTAGGAAATATCTAACTCCTATATAGAAAGATAAATTTGTGTTTCTTTAAAATGAGTGTAAATGCATGATTTCAGACTCGTCTTTTTAACAAGTGGATCTTGGAGCATTTATAAGTATTAACATTTTAAGGTTTGATTTTTTAAAATCACTCTTTACGATGACATTTTAATAGCAGATATAGTGTCTAATTTAAGGAATATTAGAATTAAATATAATACTTTCTAGATCCACCTTGCTCAGAAATCATAAGTATGCATTTAAATGAAAATTGTGACTCCCATATGATTTTCAGGTGCTTGGCGATCAGAGCAGCTCTATGATGATTTGCTCTTTAAATAATAACAACAACAAAACTGAAAAAACTCAGATTCAGAATAACTCTGTTATTCAACAAACTTGTATCAAAGCGTAGTTAAGCAGACGTATTGCCCTGTCTGTGTCTACCCATCGCATTCGGTGTACTACCTCAACCTAACCCGCTCCGCATTAATCATAGTACTTGAAGGAGTTTCTCTGTGACTTTCCAAATCCATGACAAGGGAAACTTCTGATTCCTCATCTGCATAATCATCACAGTCAGTCTCGGAACTTCAGCAGTGCACACTAGAAACAACCATGCAGAAACATGTGAGAGTGCCGGGAACAGCCGTCTTTTCACATATGATCTTTTTTGTTCACTAACAGATAAAAAAAGTGCTCGGGTGTGGTTTCAAGAACTGCCAGCAGTAAGCAGATGCATGGCATTTGAAGGGAGCCTTAAAGGCCTTCCAGGGAAAATAGGTTTAATTAAAAGGTAAAATGAGTTTGAAATTTTCAAGAAATCCTTGAAATGTTAAAGAATTTCATGTTGCTGTCCCGTGAGGGGAGTGTATGAAAATCACACAGGTGCTTTGCTCCCTCTTTAGCTACAAACACGTTTTGTATTTTTTTTAAACTCATTTATTTTCAGTCCAATAGCCTAATTAGTGCACACCTTTCCGTCCAAACCAACTGCAGAAGGTAAAGTTGGCTGTGTGGGAAGTAGCTGCTTATAAATTGTCACATGTCTGTGTAGCTTACATCTTCCTGCAGCCTGCCCTGCCCATGTCAGTGCTTGGAGAGGCAGCCTGCCCCTTTCATGCATGCATGTGTCAGTATTAAGCACCACATATATTCATGTTTAAGCTATTGTCATTTTTAGGGAATTTTGTTCAAAGACAAATCAGTCTCAGAGAGTTGTGTTTTTAAGTACTTACCCCTTCGTTGAGAAACTGTTTATGGGCTATTGTTATTACCAGCCCACGATCAGTTCATTTACACCTAAGTAAATGAATAAGTATTAATTCGACCTTGTAGCTAACAGCCTTACTACAATCCCTAGTGCCAGGACTTTCATTTAAAGTGGCACCATGGAACAGCTACACACATCAAAAAGGACTTATTTCGAGTTTAGATCATGTAGTGATGTAGGTTCTAAAAGGATCTGGTCTCCATTGCCCTGTGTTTGACTTTCTCCTTTTAAATTATGTTCTGCAAAAGATACTGTGAGCTGCTTTGTTTGGAAAGACTCTTGCAGAAGATTGGGGACCACTGGAAGATTTGTTATGTTTGGGTTGTAGAAAAAGCATGCCCGTGTGTGATAATGAGTATGTGATTTGCATGTGTGCTGTATAATTCACAGTACACATATACATTTATCATGTGATTCTTTCCAATATGATGAATTATGTCAGTTTATTGCATATGTCTCCATGCACCCCATCTCTTAATTAAGGCATTAATCACTAAAATTACCAAAGATATGTAGTTTTACTATACTTTTAAAATTTAGCGTTCATCTTTGCATAGTAACACACATGTTATTTCTAATTGGTAGACTATGCTGAGACATTTTAAGTAAGGATTTCCATATTATGATTCTATCATATCAATTATTTTAAATATGCTTATCTTAATATATACTTAGAACATATTTTTAACCATTTTAAATCATTTTTATTTGAGATTAATTTTCCTAAATCACTATAATTACTAGAGACATACATATGTGCATATATATGCATTTTAAATGATCAACTTTCAAATTTAAAGACTATATGTATTGTCTTGTTGTACTTTAAAAATTTAGGGTTGATTTTTCCATAGTCAGGCATTATTTTTAGTTGGTAGATGATAATAAGATATAATAGGTGAAGATTCTGCATTGTGCTCTAGCAGCATTAACTCTAGATAGGCTGCCTACTGCCATAGACTTTCCTAACCGTGCTGTGTAGCAATCGTCTCCTTCATTCGGGACTGGTTGCTTTTAAGGTTTTTTTTTTTTTTTTTTTAAGACCGATTAACAGTAGTTCATTTATAAGTAATGTACATTTAATGATTATACAACTCTACCCTCTAGAAAGCTACACATTGGAAACAAATTAAGCACCACGATGCTTTGCAAGCTGATTGGATCAAGGGCTTGGGGCCTACTTAAGCCTTTGGCATTAAGGGAGCATGCGCAGTCTGCTACACATCTGTCAGTCTACCTTTGCTGAAGTGTATGTTCTGTGGCCAGTGCCAAGCATAGTGGTACTTGCCTGTAATCTCAGCACTTGGGATGGGAAGACAAGAGGACTAGGATGTAATGTCATCCTCACCTACAAAGCAAGATCAAGGTCAGCCCGGATTACATAAGACCCTCTCCAAGCCTCTTTCTCAACAACAACAACAACAACAACAAGTGTACACACAATCCAGCTGCTTTTCATTATATCCTCTGCTACCACTCCACCCAGGCTACCACCAGCTATTTGGATTCATTGAAGTAGTGCTCAGTTGGTCTCCTTTCTTCTACTTCTTGTTCCTCTAGCCTGTTTTTCAACAAACATAGCAGTCAGATAATAAACAGAAGTCAGATCGCATCCATCCTCTACTTAATTTTTGGCAGTGGTTTCCTAGTGACCCAAAGTAGGAGCCAGCATCAGGCTTTACATCCTGCGACCTTCCCCATGATTGCTCTGACCATGTCTCCTCCCATGATTCCCCCTCACTCACTCTGTACCAACTATTCTGGCCTCAAGCCCTTGGTCAAACCGCTTTCCCTAAGCGTGTCCATGGATCACTGTGAAAAGGCAGGTGCCGTGTTAGCATCTTAAGCCCACTTGGCCATCCCTACCCAGCCTCCATCGCTTGTCCCTGTTTGGTATTTCCCCATAAACCTTTTCATCCCCTAACATGTTAAATTTCATTTGTTCAACTAGAATTTAAAAAAGGAAAACTCCACGGCAGTGGAGACTTCCAACTAATTTGTTTCCTGTTATATTCCCAAGACTAGAACAGCACCTGGCAGGTAAGAGCACCCTCCATGGATGGCTGTGGAAAGGTTTACTTTTTGCAAGCCCAGTGTAGGTTTCAATGTAGAAGTGTGCCGATGGCAATGGCCCAACTCGGTCATTTTCCAACATTTGACGCTCCCACAACGTCTTCTACTTGGAAGCATGAGAAGAGTCATCAGTCTTTGAATGTTGTAATTTAGAGAAATTAAGGCAGGTTGGCCCTTCATTCTTCTGCTTTAGGAGATGGACAGCAGTGTCTTAGGGAAATAGACCAATTTGAATAAAAGTAACTGTTGTTACTGTTTCACATGCTGTTAGTACGGTTATGATTGCATTGTGGCTACTTGATCAGATGGCGTATAAGAAGCACACAGGTAAACATTTTTTTTACTGGGAAGTTTCACGGCTTCAAAATTCCCTGCATACATGTTCCAAATGTTAAAAGTTAAAGCAGAGGAGGAGACAGTGACTTGGTTCCAACTAGGAATAACTATGTGCCTTTGATTTTCAGCCTTGATAAAGTATACAAAGTTATTCCACTTAATTTCAAAGAATATGTAGTATTGGCTATTTCTAAACATATCATGTCCAATAAAATGGAAAATCTCATTTTCCAATCCTATGCCGTATGGTCTTATTCTTTTCTAACGCTACTTAAATCCTATCTAAAGTGTTAGAATTACTACAAAGATCTGAATTTTTAAAAAAATAGAAATTTTTTTTCTATGAAAAATGAGCTTTCTTGGGTCAGAACATCAATGACTCCTATGTTCTCAAAATGCTTCCCAGACAGGCTGGTCATCAAGTAATCCAAGGAAATATTACCTACTGAGGTCCTGAGGTCCTGAGAAGTCCGTGTGAATGAAGCATGCTCATCTTTATTTAGCCTTACAGTCCTTAAATCTCTCCTTCTTAATACCAGTTGGGAACCTTTGTGTGCAATATTGACAGAAAAGGAAAAAAATCAGTAGTGGGCTGTGATTGAGAAAAGGGTGAGCTGGGGTACCACTGCTAAGCTGTCAGCAAGGATATGGCACACCCGTTTGGCCTTGACAGGGTTTCTCTGTATAGCCCTTGGCTGTCCTGGACTCGCTTTGTAGACCAGGCTGGCCTCGAACTCACAGAGATCTGCCTGCCTCTGCCTCCCAAGTGCTGGGATTACAGGTGTGCACCACCACACCCAGCTTAACTCACCATGGTTCTCATCATTGAAGAACTTGGGTGGGTGTGGATGTAGCTCAGTGGTATAGCACTCATCTCTCAGGCACGTGGACCTAGGGTGTGATCTCAAACAGTAAATCAGGTGGGCAGGGAGCCTAATGGTGTTCCTTTTGACCACAGAATCCAAAGTGAGTTAAGCTACATGCAGGAGCTAGGTAGATGAAATAAAGGGATGCACTACAGTGACCTGGAAAACAAGGAGTACTTCTCCATGAGCAGCCTCTACTCAGGTCAAAGATCTTGACCCAGAAGTTAAACAGGCCCAGACTGACCAACCCCTCGAATTCTTCAGCATTTGAAAGTAAGATTTTTATGTTTATTTTCTACATTTCAAATTCCTCTTGTGCTAAAAATATAGACTTAATATATTATATATACACCAGGAACTCTCATTCCCTTTGGGGAATCCACTTTAAAAGGAATCGGTGTTGTAGCATAAAGCCTGTGGGCAGTCTTGGAATGCCCACTTACCACTGTACACAGGGACCATCGCAGAAGCAGAACTTTGCTTCTGTTTTGGTCATAGGAAAGTTCCACGTCAATGTAAATCTTCAATTACAAGTATCTTTACAAATTAGATTCCTTCACTGACTACATCAAACCATGATAATGATGATTTCCTGCTCGTAAGGCAGGATTTCCATTTACAAACCACCAATGCTGGACGGTGTCGTCGGTTTTCTTATTGCTCCATCCATGTACCAGGTGAAAGCAACTGAAGGGAAGAAGGCTTTGCTCTGCCTCACAGTCTGAGGGTGTAGTCCATCTGATGGGGATGTCACTGCACAAAGTGCTCCAGGCCACAGGTCACATTGCATCCAACATCAGAAACCAGAGCGGTAAATGCTTAAGCCCAGGTCACTTCCTCTTATTCAGTCAGGGATGTCAGCTGAGGGAATGGTGTCATCCGTGTTTATGAGTCTTCCTACCTCAGTCAATCTGGCCAAGAGGCGCCTGTGTTGCGTGACTCTACATCCTGGCCAGAGTGGAGCAGTCTAGTCCAGATGCATTAGTTTGCTAGGACTTCCGTAACAGTATGCCCCGGGCAGGGGTGAGGCAGAGCAGCAGCTTAGCATCGCAGGTCTACAACACCGCAGCCTGAGACCAAGGTCAGTAGGTTTTTCTCCAGGCTGTGAGGAAGGGTCCGTCTCTGCTCTCCCCACCTTACACGTAGGTTTCTTATTGCTTTCCAGTTTTCCTGTGTCCTGATTAACTCTTACCAGACATGCTTCTGACGTAGTTAAGGTCATGGGAAAACCATGACACTGCATATAAGCTTACTGCCTTAGGTGTTTGTTTGGTTTTTTTTTTTTTCCATTTTAAAGCTTTTTTTTATATATATAACCATTTTGGTTTTTTAGAAATAAAAACTGAAAAGCAAGTGTTTTGGTTTTCTCTGTTTTCCTGCAGTTTTCTGTACCTTCATGAAATCCCTCAGCAGATGATTGACAGTAGGGACTTTTTTTTTTTTTTTCATTCTTTCCATTTAGTAGGAAAGTCAAAGTTTGTCACTCCAATATGACATTTATTAAAAAGGAATTATGCAGTGAGTACATAGAACAAGGCTACCATACTTTGCTAGCAGGCTCTTTAATGACATATACTTTTGAGGAGATACCAAATGACTGACTGTTAGGTACTTCTCCCTGGTCCACTGGTCCACTGGTCCATACCCACTAGCCCGTCGGTTGTTCTGGTTACTTCATGTGAGTGTGTCTTGCAACATTATGTGTTGCTGTGACAAAGTATTCAAGGCTGGTAAAATGGCTCAGAAGGTAGGGTCTCTTGCCACCACACCTGACAACATGAGTTCAGTCTTTAGAACCTACATGCTGGAAGGACTTAGTCCCTGAAGTTGTCCTCTAACCTTCATCCATGTATGTGTACATACATGCATACATTGATATAAAATAAAAATTTAAAACCTAACCTGACATTTTATATGGGGGAAAAAGTGGGTTTGTGTAGCTCAGAGCTTTGGAGATAAAGAACGCATCCATTCCCCGTTTGTTGAGAAGCCAAGAATTACTGGGTCTCAGTGTGTCTTTGATTATATCCAGGAACCATTTCCTCCCTCTGGCTAGGCAAGGACAGTTCAATTGCTGGGTCTAATTACCAAATGAATGAGAAGTCTAGGCACTTTTATGTCAACTGACACAAGCTAGAGTCATCTGAAAGGAGGGAACCTCATGGAGAAAAGTGTCGCCATAAGATCCAGTACGCCCCCATGAAAAACTTTACCTACCAGGAAAGTGGGTCAGAGGGGAGGAAATCCTATTGAGACTTTAGGGGTGAGAAGCCTGGGAGAATGAGGAAATAGAAGGATCCAGAGGGTCCTGGAAAACTACAGGCGGGTCTGGGCCCTGGGGTCCTCCTCAAACTATGGCACCAGCCAAGGAAAATATAGGCAGTAAACTTCGAACCCCTACCCAGTCTAGCCGATGGACAGGACATTCTCCACCATTAAGTGGAGAAGGAGATCTGACTTTCACACAAACTCTGGTGCCCCATATTGGACCATGTCCCTTGGATGGGGAGGCCTGGTGGCACTCAGAGGAAAGATAATAAGTCACCAAGAAGAGACTCGATACCCTATGAGCATATACAGGGGGAGGAGGTCCCCCTCAGTCACAGACATAGGGGAAGGGAGTAGGGGGGGAAGCGGGAGGGAGGAAAGAAAGGGAGGATACAAGGGATGGGCTAACAATTGAGATGTAATATGAATAAATTAATAAAAAAAATTTTAAAAAAGATCCAGGTGTAGGGCATTTTCTTAATTAGTGTTTGATGGGGGAGGGCCCAGCCCATTGGGGTGGCGCCATCCCCAGCCTGGTGGTCCTAGGTTCTATAGGAAAGAAAGCAGGCTGAGCCAGCCAGTAAGCAGCACTCCTCTATGGCCTGTGCATCAGCTCCTGAGTTGAATTTTATCCTACCAAATTGAGTTGGATCCCTCGACATGTCTAATTCTGAGTATAATTTTGAAAGTTTCACAATGGACACTAATGGCCGTAAGTGCCTGGCTACTTTGTATACACTTCTGTTTACTCCTGAGCCGTTTGGGCTGTAGGACACAGTGTGGTGTGAAGATTTCCTAGTACTTGCCTCTTGAAGGGGAAGCAGAGTGGTGCTACCCGGAGCTCTTAATGAAATACATCTCAGTCGCGGGAACACTTTCTAGCTCCCAACTGTTATTAAGCATTTAGCTTTTCATGGTTTTTCACTTGTAATAAAAACACATTTGTTCACCTTAAGTAAGTGACAATATTTGGGAAATGCTTGTTACAGCTCTAAACAAAAGTAAAGAGCTTCCGGAACTCTAGTGACCAGCATATCCTGCTGTATAATCAGAGAATGGTGGTGGTAGGGCTGGGCATGAGCATGCCACAGCACACACGTGGAGTCCCAGAACAACAAGTGGATTTCTTTCCTTCCACCTCTGAGGATCAAACTCAAGTCCCCAGGCTTCTGCAGCCAGCACCTTTTGCCCTTGAGCCGTCTCACTGCCCCAGTTCATTTATGTGCAACTTCCACAGGCATACAGAGAAGAAGCAGCCATTATGTTGGTTTGGCTGTGCTGAGTTTTCATTTACTCCATGTTGTTTCTTGAGGATCGTTCCCAAAAGGTGTGTTTCCTTCCCTTCATTCATAAAGTTGGCTACCTGTACTTCCTCCGAAGGTCCTGAGTTCAATTCCCAGCAACCATATCATGGCTCACAACCATCTACCATGAGATCCGGTACCCTCTTCTGGCTTGCAGGCATTACATGCAGGCAGAACACTGCATACATAATAAATAAATACATCTTTTTATTTTTAATCAGAGAGTGGGGGACTGCCTCTGACAGGAACTCTGGTGCCCCTGATTTGATCACTGCCCCTTGGCGGAGAGGTCCTTTGGGAACACAGAGGAAGAGGATGCAGGCTATCCAGATAAGACCTGATAGGCTGTGGAGGTGGAGGAGGACCCCACCTGTCAGCGGTGTAGGAGTGGGGGATAGGGCTGAAGAGGGAGGGAGCATGGGAGCAGGAAGATAAGAGGGGATTACAATCCGATATACAAAGTGAATAAATTATAATAATAATAAAAAAATGGAGAAAAAAGAGGTGCAAGTTCCATCATTAAAATTGAGTAAAGGGTTATAAAAGTATGTCTGAGACTCACAGACTTTGTATAGGTAGTCATAGATAATGCTTGGAGTGAGGTTTCAGACACTTAGTGTTGAACCTTAATCCATGCAGTGGATAAAAGGAACTGTTTTAATTTTATAAATACTTAGTGCTTTCTACCACTTTAACATAAAGAATCCTTTGGGTCCAAGATTTTATTTTATTGTTTTTAATAATTAGGATCCATTTGATTCCCTTTTGTCCTCTCATATGTATAACCCCCTCTATAAAATGGGTGAGTTTAGATTCTTATGAACATAAGTGTGTTCAAATACGTATACAAACATGTATATAATACACATTTGGCAAAAGGGAACCAGAGGTCCTGGATCTGGGGAGTGTCCATGAGTAAAGCAGAGTATGCAAAACTGGGGCATGCTCTCATCGCAGTTTTGCAGGAACTGCTGGGTCTCAGCTTGCACGTTAGTATAGCCATCTACTGTGGTGCAGCGGTCTCTGGGTTCAGTGCGACACCACTGAGAATCCAAAGGTTCTTGGAAGGCAGAAGCCACTGCTTGGATAGCATGTCTCCATGCCCAGTAGCCCTGCCTTTGAGCCTTGCCCTGCAGGGGCTTTTAGTTGCTGTTTTCATTTTCCCTTTCTGCCCTGTCCCTTACATCAGCTGCGTTTCAGTGGAATCATGAAGAAAAATGAGCCACAGCAATTTCACTTGCCCCAGATCTCTGATACTTGAAAAGGGTTTTTTTTTTTCCTTCAGCTTTAGATTTAAATAACTATTTTTCTTAACAATTGGGATTATTTCAAAGTAGAAGGCTTGTTTGTTTGTTTGTTTGTTTTTACTGGATCCACCTGACCTCCAGTTCGAGGATCTGCTTTTTAAAAAGCTTCATGAGCCACCGACTTGTAAAGTTCACAGACTGCCTACAGACCCGCTCTGTTAGAGGAGTGGATTTTCCTGTTGCCCCTCCTGTCAACTTTAACCCCAACCTTCACTAGCATGGATCACGACAAATAAAACTGCTGAGGTTTGACAGGAGGATATAAAGTCACTAGGCCATTGCATGGTGATGGCTAGCAATTCTTCTCAGCCTGAAACTAATGCTCTGGGCCAGGTTTTTCCATAGGAAACACTCTGGAAGGAATCATGTTTTTGTAAACACTCATAGCACTGTAGTTTTAATAATTATTGGTCCAAAAAAAAGCATACATATTAAATGATGTTTGACAACTCTAATTTACTTGTTTTGTTATTGGTTGTCTTTGACCATTAACTTGGATTTCTGTTCTTAATTTTAATGTATACTGTTTCGAGCAAGCAAAATGCGATACTGATATAAACATGAGGTTGTATACAGCATCCTAAATGAATTTTTAGTTTGTGATTAAGACAAACCATATGACAAAAAGGAAACAGTTTGTTTGTATTGCTCTACTGACTTAAAACCATCTCACCTAGAGCCTTCCTGTCACTCCCATTAGGACATGGGCTCACAGGGCATCTCAGAGCATCAGACTTCTAGACATTTCTCATAGCTGTGTAGAGTCTCAGAGAATCCAGCTGTCTGGAGAGTTCTTCATCCCACACTGCACAAATGCTGTCTGGTGAAGTCTTTGGAACTGCTGTTTGTGAACTGGGCTCTCTCCCTTGTTAGAGCAGAGCATTACGAGTATTGAGAACAGACAAGCATTAAATATTTGAACAGTGCTTAATGTGTGTGTGTCTGTGTGTGTATATGTGTGTACATATACACACATATATATATGTTATATATTAAAATAAAGAAATAATAGTAATAGAGATAGATAGGTGGATAAATAATGGAGATAGAAATAGATAAAGATGATATATATATTCATCTATAAATATAGCATCTGTGTGTGTGTGTGTGCGCGTGCATGTGCGTGCGCGTGTGCACCCCTTTCAGGCCTTTCCTCTTTGCTCTGATTTTCTCCTCTTTTGAGCATACTTTTTGTCTTTTCATCAGGGTACTGAGACAGGAAAGGCCAGAAGATGGGAGGTGTGGGAGTGTGGATGTTAGGCACTAGGACTAGAAATGGAGTGAGGCACCCCAGGTCCACCTCAGCACAGGAATGCCTCTCCAAGCATCCAGAATAGCTTGGGTAGGCCCACTGTGCTATCACAGTGTGAGAACTCCCAACCAGAGTGAATCTTTCCACCTGGAGGAGGAGCCAGAGCCCAGACAACAGGCAGCCTGGAGTGAGGGGCTGAAAGTGAAGATAAGAGACAAAATACAAACAATATTAATAAGAACAACAACCAAGACCGGTGGCTGGGTGTGACCCAACATCTTAGAGTTGATAGGAAATGGCATATTTGTGTTTGTTTCTTGTGGGAGCCCATCAGGAGCCTCTCCTCTTCCCGTGCACAGTGCATGTTCATCATGTTTACTAGCAGCAGCTGTTGTAATCTACTGCATTTGTACAGCCCTTCCACATTCATTAATGTGTTTGAGGCTCACCATCCCTCTTAGAAAGTGTAAGCATTTCAAATGGGTCAGAAAAGCCAAGGCTCAGAGAGAAAACGTGATCTGCTCAGGATTAATTCATTCATATTAAAGCCAGGATTCCTTCACTTTCTGTTCAACAAAGCTGTTGCTTAGCATTTACCATGTGCCTGGCATCCAGGGATGACTACGAGCCTTGCTTGTGAGGTACAGTGGGAACACTGAGGCATGTGTTGTGATCAGCTGTTCTTAGTCCTGGGACAAACCAATTGAAAACTCTCTTCCTGTTTCAACTTCCCAACTCACCGGTTCCAAACTTGCTTTCACTAACAGGTATGGTGTCAAAGAGTCCCAGCCTCACACTTAGCTCGTAAACAGGAAACAGGACTAGGAAATCATTAGGAAAAGTCTCAGAAGCCAGAAGTTGGAGCTCTGGGGCTACATGCATGGAACACACACACACACATACACACACACACACGCACTATAGATATGATGACAAAAGCGTTAGACCTTTGGATATTAATAAATTCCCAAACCTCCATCTTTGTTTTATATATTTGTTCCCTATTATATTAGAATAAATAAGCCTCTTAAATTTGTGTGGTAGAAAAGAAAGGGAACCCAGATTGATTGAGGTATTGTAAACATTCAATCAAAATACACAAAATGGCTGTTTTACTATTTACCATTTGTCCTTTGTGGTTTTGTATTTGCTTTTAGCAAGGAACTTCTTTGTGACAAAAGCATCGACAGACAGACAGACCACTGACAGTTTTTAAATAGGCAAATGGTGCTCAGTAAGTTCAGCTTACCCCTTACAACCATGGGAACGCTTGAGTAGTCCTTAAAATAGTGTTTCCTAAGCAGCTCCCTGTTCCACCCTGCAGAGGGTCTAAAGCGAGCCTGGCTCCCAGCTGGACCGCATGCTTCAACATATAGCAGTGCCATGTTAGTCGACAGCATGTAAAGGTAGAACTGGGATGGGTTGGGGCTACTCAGGAAAGAGGCAGCAATGAAAATGAACATCCTGGTACGAATCCCAAGGCAGGAAGGCAAACTTACATCAAAGGCCTGTTCTTTAAAGTGCTTGGGAACAGCAGGGTTAATGATACAGGGTTTTTTGGGATTTTTTTGTTTGTTTGTTTTTTGTTTTGTTTTGTTTTGTTTTTAAGATTTTTCTCCAGCTGAACTACCCCAATCCAAAAACCCATAAATGATTCAAACTCTGACGTACTTAAGAAATTTGGAGTTTCTGAGCTTTTTTGATTGGATGTGTTCTGCCTATGTTTTTATTCCAACGTGGGGATGCATGCGAAAGGTCTTCTTGTCTTGAAGGTCTTAGTCTTCCCTGGCCACGCAGCAGGCAGTGAGATTACCAGAATGGACTCAAGCCATACACATGGAAAGGGTTATGACCAGAAATGCTACCAAAAAAATATACATCATGTTTATTTCCTATAAGTTTGGTGAGTCCAAATGAATACTGCCTTAAAAGGGGGAAGAGCTGGATGTGATGGTACACACCTTTAATAAAACAAACACTAGGGAGGCAGAGGCAGGGGGATCTCTGGAAGTTCCAGGCCTGATCTTCTTAGCAAGTGCCAGGACAGCCAGGTCCATAGAGAGAGAGAGAAAAGAGGAAGGAAACCAGGAAGGAAGGAAGGAAGGAAGGAAGGAAGGAAGGAAGGAAGGAAGG
>OU015742.1:32746089-32786603 GCA_907169655.1 Acomys percivali | reverse complement strand
AGGAAGGAAGGAAGGAAGGAAGGAAGGAAGGAAGGAAGGAAGGAAGGAAGGAAGGAAGGAAGGGGAAAGGGAAAGATAGACAGCAGTGGGGTGGAATTGTCTGTTGGGTGGCTTTTGTTACATTGGCTTTGGTTGGAATAACAAGCTTTCAGCTCTACTTTGGACAGGGTAAACATTTCACTCAGGAAAAGGAGATTCTACTACTTGCCCTTCCCATGCACTGGTTTTCTTGGAGACAGATATGCTGAAGCTCCCCATCCTAAGCTGCTGTGTGAACTATGTTTCTCTTTTCATCTCACATAATTGACCAGTAGGAACAAAGGATCCCCAAAGAGGCAGAAGTCTGGTTCCTCATGTTCTCCTTCGCTCTCTCCCAGCACTCCTGGAGTCACTCCCACGCTCACCCATGCTCACTCAGTAGCACGGGTACCCACCCACCTGTGGAAACTTTCTTTGTTTCCCACCTTAGGTCAGAGCCAAGATGTTCTGCCCAGTTACTGTCATCTGAGCCCCTCCCCCATTTTGATTTTGTTCACTGATCCCCATCTTTTCCTTGGAACTTTCTTTTCTTCCTCTCTTTTTTCTATTTTTTAAATTTTATTTTTAATTTATATTTCTTACTTTTCCTCTTGACCACAGCCCCTTTCCAACCTCTCCTCCAGGTCCCTCCCTCCTACGGTCTTCTCCCTATTCCCCACTTCCCCTTGTCCTCAGAAAAGGGGAGCCCCCCTCACCCCACCAACCCACCCCAGCACATCAAAGTCACATCAGGGCTGAGGCCAGGCAAGCAGCCTGGTTAAGGTGAAGTGATTGAAAGCATACAACCGAGTCCATGTCATAGACAGCACCTCCTCAACTCACTAGGGGACCCACATGAAGATCAAACTGCCCATGGGTTACGTGTGTGTAGGGGCCTAGGTCCACAGCAGGTAAGCTTGTCTTTCTCCTTTGCCTGTGGTTAGACGGTCTGTACAGAAAGCTCATTGCTGTTGCCCTGATGCAGTCATAAAGCCCTGAGAAGATGGAGACAGCCACAGGAGCCCCGACCTTCACCCCAAGGCAATCGTCGGATTGCAGAAGACCAAGTCCTCTGTAGTAGTGAACTTGGCTCAGACCTGGGATGCCCATTTCCAACCCGGCCTTTTCCTTTACTTCTTCATATAATGGTGGGAATGTTAACTAACAACTAAATCAAAACTTATTACTCTCCCCGTACAGGCCACCAATTTTATAATGAATAATAAGATATAAGATTATAAGATAATAAGATACCAGGCAGCAGATACTATATAAAGTTTATTAAGTGAGGATGGGGCCTGGCGGAGGGTGGGGGGAGGATAGGAGGGTGAGATACTCCAAAGAGAGAGACAGAGACTGAGAGGAAGAGAGAGGAAGTGTGAGAGAGAAAGCCACAAGGAGGGTCTGTCCTATTATATAGCCCTGGGCAGCCCCCATGGCAGGTAGGCAGTGACATCAGAGGTAGGCTGACTAAAGCAGAATCCTAACATTCACAATAAGATTTACTTGTGTTTACATGGCATTTACATGCATGAACACAGACTGTCAGACTTTCACTTATACTAAATAACCGTTGTGGTTACATGCATTACGTATAACCTTAAAGCTTCTCCATAACCCACAATGCTCCTTGTTTTCCATATAACAAGATGGAGTCCATGCGGCCACTCTGTTCCCTCCTGTTGAGTCTTCCCCACGAACTTGCCGAGTATCCATGGCCCAGTGGGAAATGCAAATTCAAACTCACGTTGAAGGAACAGGTAGAAGAGGAGCAAGCGGAAATCTTTCTGTTTCAGGGCTGCTGAGAGGTGATAGCTGTTAAAAAGCTGTCTGCTAAGTCATCCCGAGCTAATGCAAATTAACAGTTGTTTTCTTTCAGAACTGTATGACTGAATAAACATTTACCATTTGTTTCCTTTCTACTCATCTCTTAAAACAGTTGCTACAGGTCTTAATAGTAAGACTCGAAACATAGAATGTATTAGCCTTGGCACATCAAAATATTGTTCATCTTCCAAACTTGAGATGTTCCAGTTTGGCTTCTCACTGAGTTTATAATGTTTCGGAGTGTATGTATCTAAAAACGCATCTTACTAATCTCCTGGAATTGATTTTTAAAAAGAAGGGGGGGGGGAAGTCCCTGTAACTTGTCACCATTCCCAGCTTCAGCATGGCCTGTCACTGGTGAGATTGATGGGCATTGTGCTGTATCTCAGTCTTCGAGGGCCCCGGTACAAAATCCGAACCACAGATACCTATTTTTGGAAGAGAGGCCTATGATACTTGTGCAAGCTAATAATGAGGTGAAATGAAGTCAGAGCCAAAGCTGAGAAAGCGGTGCTCCTTGCTTTTTATGCAAGCCTTTTTTCATGCCTCACGGAGCTACCTTTTCTCATGGCACCAGTATGGCAACGGCCAAGGGTAAAGAATTTCACCAAGTGAACAACAGTATCTAGTAAAATCTTGTTCCGAGCTCTCCTGAAAGGTTTATTCCAATGCAGTCGTTAACATTCCTGGAGCCTGTGTCTGCCAAGTGCTCGCACTCAGTTCACAGGCTTCCAATTTAGCATGACAAAGTTGCTCCCATTTGCAAATGGGAAACCTGGAGCCCCAAATGGAGCCTCACAGTGAACTGCGCCTGGGGATGAGATCCTAGAGATACAGTATAAAGGATTATCTGGGATCATGTGGATGGTTTGCGTTTGCTTTTGTCTGGCTGCTGGGTTAGATCATTCTTGGCAAGTTGGGTGAATTAGTATCCTATTCCTGAGAGCCATTTCATTACCTAGTTTGGAACTCTTCCACGCCCTGAAAACTTCCATTGAAACTTTAATCAATAGTATTTGCATAGACAAAATGGAATCAAACTATTGACATCTTCTTTAAAAAAAAAAAAAAAAGCAAATGTATGTGAATGGTTTGTCACTAAAGATAATTTATCCAAAGGCACCTGTCTTCTCTAAGGACTCTGCCTCAAAGGGTTTTTAGGGGGAGCTTGGTGAGGTTTTTTTTTTTTTTTTTTTTGTCTTTAAAATAAAGCTGTTTTTGAGATAGGAGAAAAGCTTAGTTTTTTAAATGGCACAATGAATAACAAAGGTCTCTTTTCACTCTCCAAAAAGGACTAAAAAGAACATTTGTTAGACTCTTGAGGAAGAATTGTGCTGTTAATATAAAAGTCTAGGTATAAGGAAGAGGAAGGGCAGGTAAGCTGGGGAGATGCTGGCTCTGAAAGCTGCCTCTTTCACCTAGATGGTCACATCTAAGTTGTGTTCAAAGCTCAGTGGCATCCTGAAACAGTGGTGTGCTGGGACAGCTGGCCAGTAAAGGTTAGCAGAGCTTTCTGTCATTGAATGACTCATCCATCCCCAAACCCAGCTAGCCTATCAATATCTATCAATGATTGGAAGCTAGCAAGTCCACTCTTTACTTACCGTGTCATTTAGTGGATGTGGTTCGTGAAGACTGTTCAAATAGTAACATGGTAGACAAACAGGATTGGCTATGAGCTGAGAGAGAGAGCAGTGACACAGAGGAAGGCCAAGGCTTTCTACGGGCCACTTCATTGCTGACCAATGTGTAGCTTTCCTAAAAACTCCCTTCATAGGAAAAATACTAAGTTACTTTTCTCTGTCTTAAAAATAAAAATAAGGCATTGGAAATGGGAAAAGTTACAGAGTCCACAGCTCCACAGTTATCAAGTCTGTATCCCCCTCTGTGGGTCAAAGTTCAAGCACTCCATTTTAGTATCTACAGTCCTCACACTGTATGAAAAGGCTATAAAGAGAAACAAATAGGTGCTTGCTTTTAAGGAACTGAGAAGCAGAGTGAAGGCTCAGAAGGAAGCTTGAGTGCAGTCGTAATATGATAGCACCTGAACTTGGGATGTAATATTCTCTTCTAATTACTGCTGACGATTAATTAAGCACAAAGTTACAAGCCTTGAAAGAATTTCATGATGATTTTTTCTTTGATTTTTTTTTCTACAAAAAAAAAGGCCCACCCCATCATTTTCTATTTTAGCAGTTTTCACAACTTAAACATTAAATTCTTATTGTTTGATTTCTGTTATATTAGGAGTGTGTGTTTTGCAATTCTAATCTTCGCGCTTTCCTTTCTTATCACTGAAGTGGGCCTTTTGAAGCTGGGAAATTTTTCATAGCAATATTGACAGTGTTCACATTTGCATGATGACAGCCAAGGAATGGAGCAGTAATTTTTGAAATTGCAGAAGTATTTAGAACACTGATAAAAGCTGAAATATATTTTTGATGGATTGAAGTTAAGCATACATGATTTTTTCCTGCTGTCAAAAGGCTCTGAATTTAGTGAATATTTGCCTGCTGCGAGAATGCAAGATTAACATCACAGCCATCACCCGGGCACCCAAACCCTGCAATTTAATAGCTTTTTAGGTTCTTTCCTTTTTCTAAACAGCAATTAATCTCATTTTAGTACAATTTTCTCGTTTCTGAAGTCGCTCATTGAATCGCTGTTTTGTTCATATTTGGCTTCAGCTTCTCTGCATAGTCATTAAAGTCCCAATTAATGTCGCCTTTAGCTGAAGAGTGCTCATTTTTATTGAGAAAATGACAGTTGCTGCCATGAGGAGTGCAGTGTAATATACATTAATTGCCCTGTAACACTGGTAATTACGAGTTTTTCAAGCCTCTCAGTAAACTGTCATGCCTAGACAAGACTGCGCTAAAATAGATTACTCATTAGGGAGACCTGGCCTATTTTCTGGTGGGTTCTTAGTGTTGGTTTAAAAAAAATAAAAATAAAAAGAAAGAAAATCTTGAGCTTGAACAAATAGTTGCCAAGAGCAATTTCCTCCAACAATATTCCTGTGCTGGGTTTTTCAGCCGTCACTTAAGATTGGTCAGAAAACAGACTGGGTGCAGCAGATGCTGCACTAGCGAATCTCCGGCATCTATCCGTGGGTCACAGGAGCAGACCTAATGCTGCTCCATTGGGGTTGAATATCCTGGAACCAAAGCAGGTTCCTGCGGGCTGCTAGGTTAACACAGGTTCACTCCCCAGGAGCTCGGAGACAACCTGTAAGCCATGCTTATCAAGTCTATGTTGCCACTGTACGGATCATCCGTATGAATCCTGGAGGAGGCACACAACTCATGACCCCAGAGTAAGACCTATGTATATAGTAGTCGGCTGTAATTTTGTTTGTTTTTGAAAAGTAAAAGTCTTTCAGTGAGAACAAAAATCTTTACAGGCAAATCTCCAAGGGTCCAACTGGTAGTCGCTGCATAGTAAGTTTGATGTTTGTTGTTTTTTTTTTTTTTAAATCCAAATCATGTTCCAAATTTTTGTGTGGATGTAATTTTTCTACTTCCTGTTCCCACCATGTTTCATAGGTGGGTGTTTTAATACAAAGTGAACATGAAAAAAAGCCTTTGGTTTCTCGGCACTGAAAAAAGGAACCCTTCCTCAAACTCATGCCTAAAGCAGGTGTTCTAACAGTCTGCTCTTGCCCTCTTTCTCCCTAAATGAATTTTGTCACAGCCTTTCAGATTTCCTTGTGTTGACGAGCTAATGAAAGTAGATAGTACAATTTGTGCTGACCAGGTAGCGAGTGCCAGCTCACAGCTGAGGATGGCTTTAAAAAAATAAATAAATAAGATACAACATCATATCACTGATTCACCCATTACACAGCATTAATAGTGAGAGACCTTGGTGTGTTTATCTGTTTGTATTGGTGTGCATTTATCGAATTGTTTGTGACAAGACTAATTGGGGTAATTGTAGACACTGAAATTACCTGTCAGCTATATGTAACCACACTCCCTTTCTTTCTGACAAATGATGACAACTGAGGGACCCCATAGCATTACTCATGATGGCTTTTCGAGTGGTAATAAGGACAAGAGGGGCCCTGGCTAATTTGACATGGACAGCCTTCACAACAAGAAGCCAGCTAAATGACTTGTCAGGAGGGGAGAGAAGTCAGAAAAGTAATGGAGTCCCCCATGGCGCGCTGACAGGGAGATGAGGCAATTTCCACGGGAAGTGAAAAGGCTTCGGTTTGTCAAGTGTTTAGAACAATCAGAGAACAGCTAGAGGCTTGAACCTGACAATGAATTTGTGAACCATGCTAGGTCAGTTACTTCATGATGGTAGTGTGGCACTCAGGTTCTGTACTCAGCACACACTTCACAGCTTTGTCACCTTGAATCTCTGCTCTGTTTCACATAGGGCACTAATAGTTAAGGTGACAGAGACCTATCTGTGGTGAAATGGTGAGAGTCACAGTCACTAGCAGTCACTAGGAGTCACTAGGAAGAATCTGGCCATACAACAGGGTGGCAGCAACTTACTATTAACTGTTTTCTTATTTGGGTTTGACAATGATGATGGTGATGGTGGTAGTAGTGATGATGATGATGATGATGATGGTGGTGGTGGTAGTGATGGTGATGGTGGGGATGATGATGGTGAGGGTGATGGTGGTGGTAATAATGATGGTAGTATGATGTTGATGATGGTAGTGGTGATGGTGATGATTTTTAGAGGCAGGTTCTCACTGTGTAGCACAGGCTAGCCATAAGCTTACTACTCTCATGCATACTAGGGGCTGGGATAGTGGGTGTACACCATGCCCAGCTTGGTGTTAACTCTTGACCAATATCTTATACCCACTTAAGTGAGCACTCACACAAGCCAGTTGACCTTGGCATGCTCCTTTATCATTTGCTATTGGTCAGAAAGAAGTACAGTGCTGTTGTTTACAGACTTCCATAAGCAAGTCTTCCCTCTGATTACATAAGGCAATGATATCATAACTCCCAAAAACACATTTTCAAGGATTAAAAGTGCCTCCTTCCCCCATATCCAATATCTCCAAAGCATTTTACCTTGATATGTATAATATGTGGCTAACGGGTTAGGTGGTGCATGGGTACGTCAGTAGTTACATTGTCTTCAGTTCTTAGTTTTCTATTACTAGGATCAATCTGTGCCTTGTAGAACAGCAAGTTTAAGTGTCTGTCCTTGGTAAGACACTTTCTCCAGGTAAAACCTCTGCCTGCCTCAGTAGAGGAAATGTATACAACACCTGAGTGGATCTCAAAACAAGCAGGTCAGGATGAGGTCATCCAACCCAGTGTGCACGATATCTTACAGCAGTATTCTCCATCCCTTCTGCTATGCCCTTGTCAATCCAGCAGGACCTTTTACATGAGTGATGTATCATTTTTGTGTTCAACAGAATTTTTGGTGAAGATTTTAAAGCATTTAAACTGTACAGTCTTGAGGCTGGAGAGATGGCTCAGTGGTTAAGAGAACTGACTGCTCTTCCAGAGGACCAGAGTTGAGTTTGCAGCACCCACATCATGCAGCTCTCAACTACCTGGGCTCTGCAGGCATTTGGACACATACCTGGGATACTCACACAGATATGCATGCACACATAACACATTTTTTTTTTAATATAATCTACAGGCTCAGTGTTTTGTGAAGCAAGAAATGTGTATTTAGTACACTTCCTAATGCTCTGCTGCAGAAGTTTTACCTTTACATGGAACAAAGTTCCTTTCAAATATTGCATAACATATTAATATACCATTTAAAACTTCTCAATATTCCTTAAAACATATACTTTTATAATGTTGTAAGGCCTACCTAAACAGGTTGCCTAGTTCAGAAAGGGTCGAAACCTATTCCAAGGAAATCCTCCTGAAATGGTTTTTGGTTTTGCTTTTATTTGGAAGTGAGAAACAATGTAGTGCAGCTGTGCTTTCACCTAGCAAAAGCAATTGTCCACATACCCAGTCCCTTTGAATAGGGTTGGCATGGCCAGGTGTGAGTCGAGGGTGGGAGAGTTTCAATGTTGCAAGGGCTCACTTCAGGAGCAGAGTAGGCACTCCATCACACCAAGACACAGCATGCTACAGACCCAAGGTCATGGGAGCAACATGACACATACCCATTGGTGCACAGTAAAGGCCTAGAAGTTGGCTTGGAGACCTCAGGTAACAGATCGAAGGAAAACCTCGGCATGTGCTTGCATGTGCATGTGCACAAAGGAGAATGTGGTTCAGATGCCAGGCTGTACCCTGCACGGGCATCCTTTCCTTCTCAAAGTTTGAGCTCCTTTGTGAATGGCTGGATGGTTCCGCTCCAGGTGTGGGATGGGCCTTTCTCCACCTGAGCCTTACTCTAGAGCAGCAGTTTTCAACCTTCCTAATGCTGTGACCCTTTAATACAGTTCCTCGTGTTGTGGTGACACCAACCATAAAACTATTTCTGTTGTTACTTCATAACTGTGATTTTGCTACTGTTGTAAACCATGAAGTAAATATCTGATATGCCGCATAGTCCCTGGTGACCCCTGTGAAAGGGTTGTTCAACTCCAAAAGGGGTTGCGACCCACGGGTTGAGAATCATTGCCGTAGAAGATGAAATCAGCTTTCATAGAGAAAGCTATAATGCCTGCATTTTCTGTACCATGGTGTGGCTTTTAATGATAAATCTGTTTCTCCCTTTTAATATTCAATTAAAAGAGCTGTTTTCATGACACTCAACACTCACTTATCCAGTTGTCTATTAACATACACACAAGTGTAAACAAAGTAGCTTGTACATATGCATTTGTTTTCTCCTCTCTAGTCTTCAGAATTCTTGATTCATCTCTGCAGTTAATTTATAGACAAAGAAAGATGATGTGTGGTGTTTTATGAAATTATGCATTTACCTGTTGCATAGTGTTTTAAGTCTTCTCATCGCCTCCCTTCCCTCCTGTCTACCTGAAGCCACCATCAGCATCCAGCCAGGTGTTTTCTCTTGGAAAATGCAAGCTCGCAGTGAATGATAATTGATGTTATTACCAGTACACTCCTTTGTCTTCATCTGTTTATTGTGACTGAGCAGATGTGTATGTGTGCTCATGTGGCTGTATGTGTGCCTGTGGGAGCTAGAAGTCAACATCAGGTGTCGTCCTCCATCCATGTCCACATTTTATTTTGAGACAGGATCTCTCATAGAGCCTGGCACTTACAGCTTATCTGGACCAACCGGCTGGCTAGGGATCCTTGGAGATTGTCCTGTCTCTGCACTGTCTCAGATTACAGACATGCGCCACCTCACCTTTACGTAGATGCCAGGATCCTCATGCTTGTTCCTGTAAACACACTACGGACTGACTCCCAGGTGACTAACGCTTCACTAAACCACTTTTTACATCCATTTGTGTTTCTGGAGGAAAACCTAGAAAATACACAGCCTGAGTCACAGGACCAGGGAGATTTAGACAAGCAGTGTCTGCACATGCTTGAACATCTGCACCCTGGCTCAAGCCACGTGTCATCACTTAATAGGGAGTTCTTATGCTCTGTTTTTCACTCATGTCCCTCCCGCTCATGTCTGCTCAGTGCGCCTGCACCTTAGCGTGTGGCTGCTTGCCATTAGTCATCCTGTAAGATATGCCTTTACTAGGCACATCTAAGCACTAAGGCACTTGCAATTAGAAAGTTGTATGATACAGTCTTTCAGTCTCCATTTATAATTCCCCATCTTTCTGACCCTGGAGCTCTGGACTGGGTCGCGCATCTCTCGGGACACTAGATAGTTCAGATTATCCCCAGTGGTCTCCTGCCCTCTCTCCTGTGCCTGTTAGAGCTGTCATTATAGATTGTTTCAGTCACACATCTAATTGCTTCATTGCTGGTAACTGCCTTAATGTTGTCCCAGACCTCATTGGCTCTTCTTACCTTAGATTTACATATAGCATCCCAGGGCTTACTCGGGGGCAGTCTTCCTCTCTCCTCCAAATGATCCGGTGACAGCGTATAGCGATTCAAGTTTTCATCAGCCCGAACACGGTGCAGTCTTTCTTCTTTGCTGCCACAAGCCAAAGAAGGGAGAAAATCGTGAGAAATGCTTTCATTACTGCACTTCAAGGAGGCCCTGTCATAAAGTCAAGAAGGGGAGTTCCTGAAGTTGGCCCACACTGACACTGGCAGATGCTCTGTGGGCTGCCCCATCCCTTCAGAACACCGAGACAAAAGCGCTTTGCTTGCCAGCCTTGCTTGTGCTCAACCAGCTAGATATATTCTGCCCCAAGCTGCCTCTCCTGGTCCTGTCTCACTCCAGGAGAAAGCCTGGGTGATTTTTGCATGACTGTTAACTGCTACTGATGCAGACTGATCGCAGGTTTGTTTATCGTTTCTTAAAGGAGACTGTCATTTTCATTTAGAGCATCCTGATCGCTACCAGTGGCCCCAGTAACGTTCATGGCTCTGATAGCAGTTGTGAACATGGAGTTCTCTGGACACCGAAATGCTGTTGGTAATGGAGTTGAGTTCCCAGGCTGGCCTCAGAAGCTTATTATAACCACTATGCAGCAGTTCTCATAGGGCCGATCTGCGCTTCCTACACTTCCTAGCTCGGAGTAAGTTTTAAACGCTCGCACTCAAAAGGATTTGAACGAGTCCACAGGTCAAGCCATAGTCAGCAGGAAGACTGCCTCCCTAATTGTGAAGGCCGTTCACTTACCCCACTCTACATTTCTAAACTCTCTTGTTCCTGAACTTTCAAGAGCTTAATTAGGTGTTCCTCTGAAAAACTTCTTACTTGAGCACCTTTCTTTTTTCTTTCTGTAGGGCGGAATCACCAACATCTATAAGTGGGTCAGGCCTCCAAGTTATCTTTGTAGAGCTGCTTGTTATGGTATCACATGACCCAGCAGTTTTCAGGAAAGGGATTTGTGGAAGGCATTTGCTTATCCAGTTTTGCTCCGCGTTTCGGAACACACCCAGAGTCGAGGTTACATACATCCTGTTAATCTTCCAGAAGGCATGGCTTCCCTCAGAATGGCTATGCCGTCCTTTCACTCCTTGTTGGGAGGGAGTTCAAGGCCTTGGCAGAACAGATACAACCCGTTCAGTTTCTGGAAACTGGCTATCAATGCACAGCAGCCACCCTTTTCTGTCGTCATTTCATACTGTGCCCTCCATGTAGTAGTGAGAAACCACATCATGAGCATTCCCTTTGGCAAGGAACTATCCCTTCCCGTCTGCATGATTTAAAGAGCTTGTGGGGTGAGGAAGTGGGGACACATCACATCAACTTCTTTGTTTTGTTTTGTTTTGTTTTGTTTTGTGTAAGTGTACCAGTAGTTTGCACTGTCCTGAGTTGGAAGCCATCTTAGACTACAGCATGACTCTGAGTGGTCTTATGTAGTCTTTAAACCCATTTTAGCTGATTTTTGTGTGTAGTCTATATGTCTAATTTCATTCTTTTCTGCTGTCTCTCCACTTTTCCCAGCATTAGGAGACAGAGCTCTAACTATAATACTCAGGGCCCTGCCCTTTGTTAGAGCTCAGCAGTCGGTCTAGGGTTCAGATTCCCTGCGAAATACACATGCGCATTGGAATTGGTGAGTCAGACTGAACCTGACCCATCCAGCCTCTGCGGCCTGTTAGAAAGGGCTGCAAGGCCCCAGCTGTAGAACCCTCCCTCCCCTTTTGTGAAGTGACTTTACAGAGTCTCAGAGTAACTTCCGATCTGCTGGGTTCTGTTTGTGAAGGCTGTTTTGAAAGTTGACACAGTTAAATGTTTATTGCGTGTTTATAAATGTATTAGTCACAGCGCAGACACAGAAGCAGCTGGGCCTCCTGCTCCCACCTGTTCAAACCACTGAGGCAAAGCCACCTGCAAACATTCACACCACAACTTGGCCCTTTACCCTTTAGAACTTCGCTTTCTTACAATGCCGCAACAAAAACTTGGAACTTGGCTGTCTCCTGAAATGGCCTCAGCTAGTAGGGTTTGGCCTCGGGTGCGTCATGCGCAGGGACCTGCAAGTCACGTGTGTTGTTACAGAGATGAAGGACAGGATTGAAAGCATTCTGCATAATTTGAAAGAAGAGGCTGAGGAAAGACTGGCTTCTAGCTTGCCCCATAGCAAGGAACAAGTTTAAATAACTACTCATGGTTTGGGAGGCCTGTAAATGCTAACCGTTGGTCCACCTGCTCCATAAGAAATCACGAGAGAGAGAGAGAGAGAGAGAGAGAGAGAGAGAGACAGACAGACAGACAGACAGACAGACAGACAGACAGACAGACAGACATTCCCTGGCATGCTGTGCTAGGACAAATACAAGGCTGTGGCCCATTTCCTATCACCTGGTCTTGCTGCCTCCCTTCCTGAAGAGCCTCACATCCTAGGGAGTTCAGATTTCATAGGAGGTCAGAGGTCAGAGGTCAGAGGGAGGCTTCACAGGAGCCCGATATCCATGGTGCAAACTGTAAGGACAGTACTTGTTGGTGCCATTAGCCTTGTGGTCAGAGTAGTGTGTGAATGGTAGCCTCTGCCCTGCTGACGTCATGGAAGAGAAGCTGAAGAAATGGAGCAAGCAGAACGTGGGCTCTGGCTGGGGTTGGTGTGGAACAAAGAAGGAAGAGAGTGAAGAAATCTGAACAAACCAAAGGACCCAGAATCTTAAGCCGAAGAGTTTCTACAAAGACCTTTAAATCCATCTGGCTGTATCTAAGCACCAAGATTGTCCTTCTTGGCTCACTTCTGTTCTAGATGCATCTAGAATGTGAATTGGTTACTAATTATTCATGAGAATTAATCTGCAATGTCTTATGAAACAGATTCATAGAGGGTGGAAGGGAGATGGAGGCTGCGAGTGTGTCCCCCAGCCTTCTGGTGACAGCAGGAGACAGCAGCCACAGGGGACCTCTCACACGTGTCCTAGATAGTGCAGGTAACATTGGCTGGCTTTTCACCTTTACCGCCTCACCAGGTGGTTTATCAGTCAGTGACCTCCAAAGAAACAAAAGCAGAAACAGAAAGTTATGTGTGTACATATGTTTGTTTTGAGGTGGGTTTTCCTGTGCAGCTTACGCTGGCCTCAGGCTTGCCACCCTCCTGCCTGAGTCTCCGGAGAGCTGAGTTTGCAAGGGCACACCACCATGCTGGGTTATGTGCATATGATACTGAGAGAATTATTAAGAGACTGGCTCCACTTGCGGAAGCTGGCATCTGAAGCTCATAGGGTGTGCCCGCAGGCTGGGACCTCCAGCAGCATTTGGGAAGCAGGATTCCTTCTCTGGGAACGGTGGTTTTGTTCTCAAGACTGGCAACTGATTGGACGGCCTGCACCCACCTGACTAGCAGGTACTCATTTTACTTAAAGTAACTGTTTCTTGATGTAACCAAATCGACAAACACTGTCACAGCCAGGACTGGGTTAATGAATGCTTCAGGTAGTGGGCACATTGGCTCAAGCCATGGCGTGCAGGCCAGCCATCACTCTACCAGTGAGGAATCGCGAGGCTTTTCTGAGAGTGACTGTCAGCCACAGGCCAGTCCAGCCTTTGGTCTAACTCAGGAGTGCAGATCCAAGGGTTGCTTGCTGTCCTCTGGGGACACCACCCACAGAGGCCTTCTTCCACGTGGCCGGCATCTGCCTTCTCAGATTGTTATAAAATGCCGAGTCACCTAAAGCAAAGAACACTCATTTTTCTTCCACTTCCATCTCTTTCCCCTTTCAGATCCTCCTTCCACCTGTTTGTCTTCCCCTACCCAGCTTGCTGTTTCTGGTTTTTTTTCTTCGGTTTTTGGTTTTTCGGGTTTTTTGTTTTGTTTTTTGTTTTGTTTTTGTTCCTCTCACTTTTAGTTCTTTATTTTCTTTCTCTCGTGTTTAGTTCTTTATCTTTTAAAGTGATTGTCTCTTCGCAAAATAAAAACCATAATGGAAAGGAGGAAAGGAGGAACTGCAGCTGACCAGGTCTTTCCAGTAACAGCCGTGGTTTGACTGTGACAGGGAAAGTCGCTAGTGGAGGGAGAGAGAATGAAAATCATGGAGAAGGACAAGTGGCGGAAGAGGGGGGAGCGCAGTCTCAGTGCCCTGCAGGAGACAGTCTCTTCCTGGTGATCTTGGGCCTATAGGGATGCTGTCCAGTTCCGTTAGGAATGTTCTAGCACCTGCCAGAGCAGAGCTTCTCAGACTGCTGGGTGTCAGAGTCATGCTGCTGCCTAGCTGTCCCTGCATCCCCACAAATCAGCCTTTCAGGAGCTCAGTCCGGTAGTAGGGCCTGTCTCCAAGTGTACCACGGGGCAGCTTCCTGTGAAAACTGGTGCCTGAGACAAGTGGGTCGTGGCAGGTGGTCACAGTTGCAGTTACCTTTCAGAACTGGGAGAGGTGGAAACTTGAATCCTCAGGTATTGTGTACCACATTATGGGTAAGACTTTTATAAATATTTTCTGTTCTTTCCTATGTGTTTAGACCCCAACTAGAAAGGAAAACAGGTAGTAAATACCCATATACACACACATCCATACACAGGCATGCTAATAACTAATAAAATAATAATAAAAAATAATCTGTTTTAGTTTTCTTTGTGTTGCTGTGGTAAAACACTGACCAAAACCATTGTGCGGAGGAAGGACTTATTTCAGCTTATAGTTTGCTGTTCATCAATGACAGAAGTCAGAGCAGGAACCTAGAAACAGGAATTGAAGCAGAGCCCAGGAAGGAATGCTGCTTACTGACATGCTTAGCGTGGGTTTATAGATAATCCAGAGCCACCTGCCTCAGGGCAGCACTGCCACCCACAGTGGGCTCCTTCCCCTGCCTCATGAGTCATTAATCAAGAAAAATTCCACACAGGCATGCCCACTGGCCAGGTCTACAGATAAATTCCAATACGGAGGTTCCTTCTCGCTAAGTGACACCAGTTCGTGCCAAGTTGACCAAAACTAACCAGCACGCTGATCCTTCTGATCTGCGTGGCTCAGGGCCAGGCTGGGAGTGTATCTGTATACCATCTCAGCTGATGCCCATACAACCAGCCCTGCAAGCCAGAGCTCTAGAGTGAGACTCACCCATCACTTTTAGCCAGGCTTCAAGGTGGCAGTGCCTGAGCGGGGTCTCCACGGCCCATCAGCTGGCCTCAGTTTCCATCTTTTATCCTTTCATAAGGATCAAATGGGTTGAAGAGATGACATCACAACAGGTACAGCACACCTATGCACTGGCAGTTTTAAAAGAAACCTCTGGACAGCACTTATTTCCAGGATAGAATCGGAGACCTCCTCCAGCTCTTCTTTTCCAAAATTCTGCAGTAACTTCCCCTAACACCTCTATTTCATGCTTTCAAATAGAGTGTATAGTATTCTTCATCAATTCTAAAGTCCCAATAGGCTCTGAAAACTAACTTTAAAGTAAAGTGACCCCAAGACACATTTGGCAGCAAAACCCCACCAGCCTCAGTGTGCCACTCTTAGAGATTTGATTTAACTTTCTCATGCTGCAAAAAAGTCCTCTGTTTAGCATTAGAAATACGAGGATGCTTGGTGACAGGATGGTGCTTTGTTCACCATGGCTATGACGTCATAGGCAGTGTTTTTCAATTTCTAAATCTGATAAGTGTAATTCTCAAAGCCCTCTGGCCCATAGTGTTCAGATAAAAGATTATGGCCCTGTGGTTTGCTTATATGATTCATTCCCTCAGGACCTACCCTGATCCAGGGCAATAGCTCCACCCCAGGGGTCGTCCGTACTCTAACCATGTCTTTGTTTGAATTATACTGACAAGCGATGACATTTGTCTCAGCAGGAACCAACTCGGTCCTGCCTACTGTGGCACCACTATGCCTGGCCCTGAGCCTGGCACAGTGAGGCTCCAGGAAGCTCCTGTTGAGGGACACGCGGATGGATCCTATGCTGCTTCCTCTAGCTTCCTGTTCAGAGAGTGGCCCTTAACAGTGTTCTCCCTGAATGCTGGGAGCACCCTGGTGACATCTGTGTGCCCAGGTCTCTAAATTCTGAAAGGACTATGTTGATGGAGGAAAGGCACAATTTTGAAGAGTAGGAAAAGAAAAACCTCTGTAACCCCAAAAATAATACTACTGCAAGGAACAAACTAAAGCACCCCAAGGACACTGTTTGACTTTGAATGAAACAGCCTTCCATGGTGGACAGCAACGCTGTAGATCTGGGATTCGGTATCACTTCATTCGAACGTAAACGGTGGAGGGAGCAGTCTAAGCCCAGGGAACATCACTAAACTCAGAGGAAGGAATGAAACAATTCGCAGAAAAAGGCCAAGTGATGCAAACAAAACAGAAACATGGACATGCTCAGGAAACTGATATAGCCAGAGAACCATTCTGGGTCCTGTATGTCAGACAGTGTCCCATGGATGGGATGTAGTGGGGATGGGATGTAGTGGGGATGGGTGAAAAGGGGGGTTCTGGGAAGCAAGATCCCCAGACTCTGTACACCTGGATAAGAAGTTTGGACTTTGCCGTTTGAAGATGTGTGTCACGGGGGTTAATAATAAGCCTAGTATCAGGATCCACTTGGCAGGTGAGCCCTTCAGCCCTCCTGGCAGGGGGAAAACCCTGTATTCTCAGCTGCTGCGCTAAGGTCGTTAGGAACCCTGACAAATGTCTATCTGTGCCACTCCTTACTGTCTTCTGTCCTTGGTGCCTCTGAAAGTCACCTTCTCCACACCAGAAGCACAGTGTGGCATGGAGGGCCACTGGGAAGAGGCTTGTGATTCCTCACTATGGGTGGCTGCTATGAGCTGGAGACATGATCTCCTAGGATCAGGATCCTGCCTGCAGTGGACATACCAGGCACCTCCCTGTACCAACCCAGCAGCTTTATGCTCTGAGGGCAAACAAGGCTTAGCTATGGCCCACAGTACCTGCAGATAGGAGATTTCATGTTGTGACTCCCATCCAGGTCTTGCCAAGGGGATAACAGCCTAGAATTCACCTAATTCAAAGGCTCCCCTTCTCTAGTGTGTTGTCGCTTTGTTTTCCAATTAATAGCTTGAACTGTTTGGAGGCAGTGTTGGTACCGTGGGCTTGTCTCGCACGGAAGCTTGAACAGAACGCAGAATGTTGATCGTCACGGGCCTCAGGCATTTTAAGACAAATCGAGCCAATAATTTAACTTCAATGACCATGAAAGACCTTCCCCTAAAAAATTGTCACATTTGACATGTTTTTCCTTGTTATTTGTTTGTTTCTTTTGTAAAAGGGTACTGGATGTTGTTTGGAGTTTTTTCCTTGGTTTCTGCCTTGATCTGAAGCTTTGTTGGTGTAGAATAGTTCTTAGTTTGGCCAATGCAAAATTGTGAGTTTTGGGGGTTGCTAAGGTATGCTGTGCAAGGATGTCTCACAGTCCAAGCACTGATTTCTAGAAAATAAATAAATAAATAAAAGGCCAAAAAAAGGAAGTAAACCCACTCCTTATCTAAGTCTGTGGCCGAGATTCTCTGTTCCTGCTGATGGCTGGGGTTAAACTGTCCATTTGACAACTTGTAAAGCTCTTTATCTTAGACAGCAAGAAAAATCAATGCCAAATTATCTCTAGAATATTATTGATGACCTAAGTGTCATTTTCTGTTTTTATTGCTTCTCATTGTATTTGGCTTGTAATTCAAACCTCTCTCTAATTAATTTGGTTTGGCTCAGTTGGAATAGAAAAGGCTAACCATCTAATAGGTGGCACATGTCTCAGAAAAACCTACAAGGTCCTTATTTCCCCAAGATCAATCACCCATGAAATAACTTACCAAACTTCTGTTTTTCTAGCAAATTCTCAAGAAATACAATAAAATTAAATTTGTCTAGTCCAAAGACATGGGGAAGAAGCAGGAGTGAGCAGGAGTGACCCACAAGCCAGGCTTTATCCAGCTCTAATCTCGCTTCTAGTTGTTAAAATATCCCGAGGCACTCGATCATGTTGCATTTTAATTTCAAAGCCATGTGTTGGGTTAGCCAAGCGCACATGTTCCTGATTTGAACCCCGGCTGGTAAGCAGAACTCTGGGGCTGGCCAGGACAGGGTCTCCAGAAGGTCAAAAAGCCTAGAGCCTACATCTTGGTTAGCTCTCACCCGTGTGGAAACCAGAAGCCTGGGTCAGGACACCAGTGCCTGTGACGGGCCCTGATTAGATTAGACCTACATCTATCAACTACACAGAGAGTGCACTTAACCTTTCAACTCCAGGGTTTGGATGCATCTTTATTTTTCAAACAAAAAGGTGACTGTTATTCCACCCAAGTCTTGGTCCAAAGAGTAGAGAAGCATACCGTACATCTGTAGGGATAGCAATGTAATGTACATCAAGAAGCATTTTATCTGCTTTCCAATTCCATAAGCTTGATAGCTACAGAGAACTACTTTTTAATTATACATGATTTTTTTTTTTTTTTTTACTTTTGAATGAGAGTTTCCTTTGGCCACCATCTACAGTTACCTGTTTCTTCTATGTAGTTGTTCATTCACTTGTGGAAAGAGCCAGAACTGCCCTGAGAAATTTGACTTCTCTTTTTTCCTCCAAGTGTGTGGCTGAAGTAGTACTTTCAACATCATTTCCCTTACTTCGAATACACGCTCTAACTCTGAAGGAATTAACCCCTAAGCTTCTAACAACATAAACACTGTGGTTCTAGAAGCAGGTTTTCAAATTCAGTTGTTCCTATTCTCCTCAGGAGACTGGCCAAGCCTGTGACTTGCATGCTGTTCTTCAGCCTTGTCTTCCAGGTGGAGCATCTGCCTGCGATGTCTTTGCCCCTTCGGTGTCTATGGGGTGGTGACAGACTAGGCGGTGGAGAATAATCTAGATGGAATTTGGACCTCCTGTTCCTCCATATAGTGTGTAGTCTTCTCTGGAGACCTGCCTTGGGGTCAGGGAGCACTAAGTCTCTGCTTGAATTCTCCAGCCTGGTCCCTATCCTCAGCCACAGATAGCTGAGACAGTCTCTCTTTAGTCATGCACTCATCCCAGCCTACTTCAAGATGAAATTATTCTTTATGTTAAAGGATATTTTTCCGACCATTGTTTGGGTTCTGCCATGCATGGAGTAAGTTAATAAGCCCATTTTGTATGACATTTATATAATCCTGGCCCAGAATGCAAGTTTGAAGGGAGAAAGGCAGCAATGACCCTTTAAGAATAAAGGAAAATAAAGAATAAAGGAAAGATAAAATGAGCTCATTTTAATTATGTTAAAAGTAGTTGTCAATCATCCCAACACAGTGATATTTTCCTCTCTCTCTCTCTCTCTCTCTCTCTTTCTCTCTCTCTCTCTCTCTTCTTTTTTTTTTTTTTCCTTCCTCGTTTAAATGAAATCAAAATCTTTGAGCAATTTGAAACTTTTCTAAAATATGAGGGAAGCTGCTTTGCCAATTCACTTTCATTTATGGGTAATTTTTAAATTTCCTGTTACATTTATAAACTTTGAATTTCAAAAACTACTGCCTGAAGTGATATTTTTATCAATTTTGTCTCAATATTTTGGATGCCACACTTTTCATCTTGACATTATAATATTTTAAAAATTATTCTGAATTTGATATTTACAGGAAAAAATACTCACCAGCAAAAAAATCATCATTATCTTATTGATAAGACATGTTTGCAGGAGTGTTCCATTTACTGAATATGTATTTGACAAATCAGTCAGTCCCATTGATTGAGCCCAACTATAATAAAGACATCCTAATAATTAGGGCTAACAGGGATGGGACATGGCACAGTAGGTAAAATGACTGCCACACAAATACAAGGACCCAAGTTTGAATCAACAGAGCCCATGAAAAAGGCAGGATGTTCTGGCATATGCTAGCCTATAATCCTAGCACTGAGAGGTGGAGACAAGAGTATGCCCGGAGTTCTCTCATCAGCCAGCCTAGCCAAGCAGTGAACTCCAGGCCAGGGAGAAACCCTGTCTCAAGCACTAAGGTGGAGGAGTTGCATGTGGTAGTGCACACCTTTAATCCTAGCACTCAAGAGGTGAAGGCAGATAGACTGGTCTACACAGTAAGTCCCAGGCCACACACACCTGTTTACACACCAGTGTGCGCGCGCACGCACACGCACACACACACACACGAACAAGGATTAATATCAGGCTATATATGTTATTAGTTATATACTATATTATAATTGTATAATTAATAATAAAACAGTAATATATATACACTATTTTTGTAATTTTCTCCATCCTGAAGCTTTACAACTACCAATAATGTCATTTCCTCCCTTCAGTCATTCTGAGTCAGGCACACCCTTTCAGAGTTGCTCTTGATTGATACTTAGATCTGAAAGCAGTAGTCTCAAGTCCAGTCTCGACTCTTCCCCTCCCCTGTTTTTCAGAAGCCTATTTTAAATTTAAAAGTTGCTACCTCTCCAGCCCTCAAGAGAACATGTCTTATCAGATATCTCATCAATGTTCAGAAAACATTTCATGTGTAGCTGTTGTATACCATACTCTCTTATATGTGGTGTTTGTACAGCTCTATGTTTATTAAGATGGTTGGTAGATTTGACTGATATTAACTATACTAGGGAGTTAGCACTGGAATTAGAATTCTCGATAAAGCTTGGGTGGAGCATGGAGAACTAGTTCAGAGGTTAAAAGCACTGGCTGCTCTTCCAGAGGACCTGAGTTCACTTCCCAGCATCTACATGGTGGCGCACCATCATGTGTAACTTCAGTCCCAGGGCATCCTCGTCCTTCTTTTGATCTCTGCAGGCGCCAGGCATGCATGTGGTTCACACACATACACACAGCCAAAACACTCATTCACATAAAGATAAATAAAATCTTAAAAAAAAAAAAAAAAAAGGCTCTGTCTTCACTTCATTAGTAGTAGAACGTTTTCATGCCTTGTGGAGAGAATGTGCTGTTCTGCGTCCTCAGGAATATGATTCTGAATACCAAATACCAAGTTACCACGAGCCTGGCTTGGACTGATTGTAAGCCCTCTAACATCCTCTGTGTAACTTTCTAGAGGGCTTGGCTTCATCCCAGTCAGGCTTTCCTCTGCCTCTCCTCAGTGCTGTTAGAAAGCCCTGAGCCCTCCCTAGGTTACGACAGAGGGAGGGAGGCTTGAAGAAGTCAGGAAGGAGTGAAGGACCTAACCTGAGAGGCAGTTGGAGACAGTGGGGCCAGGCAAGGGGGCTCTGCTTACATGGTGCAGAGAGATGCAGCTCCCGTTCTTTCTGGTTGCTTGTGTTTACTCTCTGCCGACAACTTGGCCTCTTGTGCTGCCTTTAAGAGATATTTTAACGCAGCTCCCTTCTCCATTCATATGCTCAGCAATTATTGTATTCCTCTCCTACTTCTGCCAGGGAAGTGGGATATAAGACTTGATTGTGAAGTGTTTCTTAGAATTAATCAATAACACTTTGAGGTTCTCCAGTTTAATTTGTATGTATTTATCTTGGAAGATAGCACACATCTCTCTAGCATGCAATTTCAGAGTTGTTTGGATGTTGGCAGGTTTCTCGGGGTGGGAGTGGAGGAAGTCGTATTTTTAGCTGTCGTGATTCCCTTTGTAAATGTGAACTCACTAGTCCGTTCTCCAGTTGATTTACTGCATATGGAATCAGCTCACTCTGACTACACCCTACAATCTCAGTGGTTTACAAAACCAATAAAAATACAAAACGCTGAAATAAATATTTAAGATTCCTTTTCTGCATCGCACTAGAGATATGATGAGAATAACTTTTAAAAGAAAGTATTTGCACTTGAGGAATTCAGGTAAAAGTCATGAAGCTATAATTAAAAACAGAGTTATGGGGGCCCACATAAAATTAGGGGGAAGGTAATTAAATGTTACTCTTTGTCTTAGTTTTGTCTTAGAGTCTCTCGCATGGAGTTAGACATGATGGAGTACCAAGTACGGCATATGTTGTCATTTTACAATCAATTTCTGTATTTCAGTTTGGCATGTTTGCCATGTGGCTGTGTGCCAACACTTGCTGCATCAGGGCCTTTCTCAATTCAAGGCTAGGGAGGAACCACTACCAAATGATTAGAGGCCCCCCAATGAGGGCCTCTTGCCATCTGACTTCTAGATGCATTTCTAGCAGGGGCGATTGGCTTCCTCTCTCCCACACGTGCTACTTTCCCTCACAAAAGCCACCTCACAACCCAGTCTCTGCCTGAGGCCAGGGTCTTCTCTCTCCCCATGGAGAGCCTTTTCCATAGGCTTTAGCCTAGAAGGCCAGCTCTTTGGTTCTCCATACTGGCTATACCTCAGAATTAATGGAGGTAGTAGCTGCTTCAAATACAAGTTCCCACAGACCTACTAAATCAAGCCACACCTGAGGCCAAGAGAGGTGTACTTCATCTCCTCAGCCCATTCTTAGATAGGTGCCTGTCACTGGTTTATGAGGAAAGGGACCAGAAATTTTGGAGTCAATTGGATCCCAGTTCAAACAAACACCTATGTTCACTTGACTCTGCAGTTGTAGCCTCTTTGGCAAAGACGTCAAGGGAAAGAATGGCGTGGAGGTTTAAGAACAGCCAGCTAATTTGGTACCTCAGGTAGTCTGCATCTGGTCATCTGAAAATGGTCCAGTGGAACAGCCAAGTGCCCTGAATCTGTGAGCCAGGTGTGTTTAGGGTGTAGTTCTCTGGAGAACCAGCAGATTCCTCTCTCCCCTCACACGGATTGTCTGTGTTTGATCTGGAACCCTCCAGCATCTTTTGTGCTTAGAATCATTTCAAACAGAGAGTGGGTCTCAGTTTGAAACACTTTGAAACACGTTCTCCCGTTCCCTTGGGAACCAACCAGCAGGTCACTCTGGTCGAGGAAGCAGGTGTAAGGAACTGCAGATCTCCACACCTCCCTCTGCTCCACCAAATCCACCCCATCCCCCAGGTCCCTCACCCTGTTCTAATGCCCAGCCCTGTAGCAGACCACCTTCTGCAGCTTCGCCTTCCCCTCTGCCCCTGTCTCCAGGGGAGCACACAGACCTTCCCCTCTAAACTTCCCTACCCTGATCTGTTGCTTTGCCCCCCTTCCCCCCCACCACCACAAAGCCCAAGAGGAACTTCCTGGGAACTACCAGGCCACTTCACCCAGGGAAGCTGGATAGCTAACTGCAGTTCTTACCCCCTCCCTCGGCTCCCCAAGAATGAACCCCTCAGTGTCATCCCCAGCTCTGTAGCATAACACCTGCTTCCGCCTCTCTTTCCTTATACCCCCCTCACCAGTGGCTCACAAGGATCTACCTTTTCATCGTTCGTTGCTTTCTTCCAGCCTCCAACTGCAACAGGCATTCCCTGAGAACCTGCAGGCCACTCTGGCCAGGGAAGCACAGAAGCAAACTGGAAATCTCCTCACCCTCTATTCTACCATTCCAGGCCCCTAGTCTCATCCCCAGCTCTGTGACAGGCCATCTGCTGCTGTTCCTCCTCTCTCACTGCCCCTGTTCCACAGGTACTAAACAGATCCAGGTGGAACACCCCCTCTTGTGGACCCCCCTCCTAGCCCATCCCCATTCCTAAGTGTCAGCTTTCAATCCCTAGAAAAACATTTTACCTGGAACCTGTAGTGGCCACACCTGTTTAGGGTCTCAGAAGAATTATCTACTCGGCAACACACAGTCACTACACTCTCAGGAGCCAGAGAGCACAAGAAAAAACAAGGAACAAAACACCCACCCAAAAAAGACAGGGCCAGATACCAGCACCTAGAATTACAATTGCTCCACACCCATATGCCTAGATGCCAGCATAAAAACACGACCATTAACAGTCAGAACAATATGTCTCCATTGGAACCCAGCAACCCTACCTCAGCAGCAGGACCCGAGTATTGTAATGTACCTGAAGCAGAGAACAAGAACCCTAAAATAGCCTTCATGAATATGCTAGCAGTCCTTAAAACACGTAAATGCGTAGATCTCTTCAAGAAATCTATCAAAATACAAGCAAACAGTGAAAGCAAACAGTGAATAAAACAGTTCAAGACTTGAAAGTAGAAATAAAATCAATAAAGAACACCCAAACTGAGGGAAGTCTGGAAATTAAAATTTTAGGAATTCTAACACAAACCTCAAAGACAAGCCTTACCAACAGAATATGAGAGAGGGAAGGAAGATGCTCAGGCGTCGAAGAAGAAATGGATACCTCACTCAGACTGGGGATATATATATCCTGACACAAAAACCCGAGACACTATGAAAAGACCAAAGCTAAGAATCATAGGAATGACTAGAGGAAGGAGAAAATCCCACGTCAAAGGCACAGAAAATGTTCAAGAAACTCATAGAATAAAATTTCCCTAACCAAAAAAGAAGATGCTTATTGGGGTACAGGAAGCATACAGAGTACTAAACAGACTGGACCAAAAAATAAATCCCCTTGGTACATAATAATCAAAATATTAAATGTACAGAACAAAGAAAGAATAGTAAAAGCTGTAAGGGGAAAGGCCAAGTAACATATAAAGACAGGCCTACTAGAATAACACTTGATTCAGTGGAGACTGAAAGCCAGAAGAGCCTGGACCACAGATGCCACCCTGGTCTATTATACCTGGTCTATCAACCACTAAAGATGGAGAAAATAAGACATCCCATAATAAAACCAAATGTAAACAAATCTGGCCATACAGAAGATGCTAGAAGGAAAATTCCAACCTAAAGAGGTTAAACACACCCAAGAAAATACAAGGAATAAATACGGAGATTTTATGCAGAATGAGGGACCTTGGAATACTCAGCCCTCGGTGGGATGTCTCCATCAAATCCCTCTCCTAGGCACTCGGGGAACCCTGTGGGAAAGGAGGGGGGAAGACTGTAAGAGCAAGAGGGGATGGAGGAAACAAGGGCCCCTAAACCAACATGATCAAAGCTCAGATGAACTCACAGAGACTGAAGCAGCACGTACTGGGTCCCCTGTGTATATGTCATGACTAACAGGTTAGTGTTTATGGGATTTCTGAGTGTGTGACCAAGTGAGTCTCTTTCTTGAGCCTTCTCCTGGACTCTTTTCCTTCTGTTTGTTCTTCCAAGTCCAATGTGCTAGTTTTTGTGTTGTCTTTATTATTTATTTTATTATTATCCCTTGGAAGCCTATTTGTTTTTTAGCGAAGGACAGAAAGGGAGTAGGAGATCTGGCATGGGAAGGGATGGGACAGAACTGGCATGAACAGAGAGAAGGGAAACCATTATTGGGATTGGTTATGTGAGAAAAAAAATTACTTTCAATAAGGGGAGGGGGCGGACATGGGAGCCCTGTGTGCCTTCCTGGGACCTGGGACTTGGGGTCTGTGAGTAGACTGCAGAGCATTCACACGTGCTAAGTAAGCACTCCTGCTGAGATGCATCCCTGTCCAAATGTCAGAGCCTTTTAATGACAGTTCCTTTTGCTTCACTTGTGGAAAAACAATGAGACTCAGAATTAGAAGGGCCCTTACAGAACCATCTTACAGAGCCCGTCCTTCCTGTTCAGTCTCAGTCTCTTGTTCACGGCAATAGATACTTGACTTAGGCATCTGCAATGGCTCAACAAGATGACTGGGGAAATCGTCTTGAAATGAGTTGCGTTGGGTAAACTCAAACTGTGAAGCATAGTACAATCAATGGCTGCAGTTGCTTATCATGCGATTTAATTAGCTAATATGCTTAGACTCCTACTAGACAAATTAAGGCATTTAGACATCAACCTATACTTGCCTTCTCTCTAAATCTTTTTGAAAAGGAATTTTCTCTACCACCAAAGGCTGGCTTGATGATCAAAAATGAACATCATTGCAGACTTGGATAAAGTAAAGAAGTTAAAATTAAAATCTTATTAAATAAAACAAAATATAAAATGTATTTGTTATTTATTATAAGTACTTTATGAGATAAATTCTGGACACGTGTATTTTATATTCATTAATTCCATGCATATCTCTTATTAAGCCTTATAGCTATTCTATAGAGTGGATGCGATTATTTTTATTTTAATCATAAGAGAGCTGACGCCTGTTCAAGGTCAGAGAGCCAGTAAATGGCTGAGGTAGGCAGCTAATCTAAGTCTGACTCCAAGGGCATTGTACAGCAGTTAATGACATTAGACCATGATTTAGTCTAAAGTTCCTAAAACTTTGAATTAAATATTAATTAAAGCCGTGAACTTTCCCCTGTATAACTGCACATATGTAAAACTTTCCATGTGGTTTTAGAAGGCCCAGGAACACTCCAACACAGGCTTCCAAGGAGGCTCTCCCCAGTGAATATGCATTCTTTAGATGTAGCCTGGTAGTAGAGATTGGCCAATTACTGCATCTAAATATTCACCACATGTTTTGGGGGTGTTGCATTTAACACCGTAAATTAAAATAAGAAGGAATAATCTAACCTGGCAAATTTGACACACATGTCCCTTTGGACTTAACTGCATGTAGCAACAGGAAGTCAAGCTACCCCTTATAGAGAATTTGATGGGATAGAGACACTGCTTTGTTTTGTGGGGAAAGAGGACTCCCTCTTACGTGGAAATTGTACAGTAGGACTCATATTTGCTTTAAAAGATAAGAGCAATAACAGAAGTTTTAAATGCAAGGTCTTTTAGGTCATCTAAGATTGCAACCTTCACAGTCATAGCTGAAGATGAGGGCCTAGAAAGTCTCCACAACACAGCCAACGTCACAAGGCCAATAATGTCAGGGTCAGACCTTGAGACGTCACCCTATCCTTCTGTGCTTTTCTTACCACACTGGGCTTTACTAGGTCACAGCTTGCACATCCAAACCCACCAACTGTGCATCTTGATCTCATTCCTTTCCACATGACTTTTATTGCTCATTTGGAAATAAAGCAGTAGTGAGAGATCTAACACAGATATTCATCCTGGCCGTAAAGGTACATTCAGGTGGAAGCTATCCTGTGTCTATGTTTGAGAACAGGGTACAGAAACCAGAGCTGTGGTGACACAGTGAGTTAGGAAAATGTAACCTGTTGGATAGACAGTAGTTTTTGGTTTTTTGTTTTGTTTTGTTTTTGTTTTTTGTGAATGCACTTTCTAAAGTGTGGGATAAACTTAGAAATTTGTCATTCGTCCACCAGCGTGCATCCACCTACCTGCTCTGTGTCAGGTCCCATGCTTGGCACCTTTACCAAAGAGGCATTTGTCCCATCCCTTGTCCTCATGAAGATCTCAGTTAGTGGAGGAATTGGCAATAAATTAATTAATTAATTAATTAATTACAGGCTATGGCCTCAACACAGGCTTGGAGCCCTCCTCCTCAAGATAATGGTTTCTGATGTCTCTGGAGGTTTTCCCCACAGAGGAAAATATCTTAAGTTAGTATTAGCAGAGTATTGGCCAGAACGTAGTTTTCTCTTCAAACAGGATTCCTCTCCTAGTAGTAGTCATGGATGGTAACCAGAATAGTTAAGAAATAGGAGCCTGTGTTCTTTCCTGAGGGCAGTAATTACTAGCCCTGACTTGTCAAGGGTATCTAGTTATCTAAAGGGATGGGAAAAAAAGGCTAAAGTAATGGTTGTTACTAGCCATAATTTATAAGCAACATTATGATAAAAATCCTAAACACCACTGTATCACATCTGTGGTGTGGCCAAAGCCAACCCCAAGAAGATGCCAAAGTTTCAGGAAGTGGGGGTTCTCCTGTTAGATTAGGAAGAATCTGCAGCAAAGGCCGTTACAGTTTACCAGACAATAGGTGTAACTGCGTTTTAATACCACCAGCTCTTTCATAGTAAATCGTGGTTATCTAGATTAAATAATAATGCATCAGTTTTGATCTCACTGTAAAATTATTTTATACTGAGCTGTACAATGGTAATGACATTTGTTGACTTTCAGGGTTTTATGACATTTTAGGTTGTAAAGAGGTTTTTTTTTAAGAGTTTTTTAAGACAAAGAGGGAATGATATTGATATAAACTAGCAAATGCAGGAGTTCACATACACACACACACACACACACACACACACACACAAAACCCTTTGGAGACATTGGCATGTACTAGAACATGAATTGCATGGTTGAAAGCAGCCAGACTATTCACAGCTTTATTGAATGAAATAAATTATTGTCCAGGTATTTCAGTCTGCTGACATTTTATCATCAAATACAGTAAATACAACAGTCATTTCCCATAAGGCTGTTCTCTTGAGCCAAGGGCTTTAAAAAAAAAAAAAAACATGCATTGTTCTACACACAGCATTGTACTGAATATTTATTTATTTATTTATTTATTTATTTATTTATTTATTACACAGGAAGAGAAAAAAAGGGAATCCTACCAGACAGACATTGTGTCCAGAAAAGCATGTCATTGCAGCCAATCGTCCCAGGACATCTCTGCTCTCCCCTCCTTTCCTAATGACGTTTGACAAGTAGAGATGAATTTGATAATCCGAGTATCTTCTGTGCCAGTCAGTGGGACAGTGTTGTAAAGCCAGCCTCTCCTCTGGTACTCTGGCCATTACAACACTAGTGACCTGGGAGCAGCTGCAAACAGTTTTTCTTTTTAAGACTGTATGAAGCTATGGTTAAATTCTAATTTTCTAAAATAGGTCTAAGTATAGGGAGAGCCAAGATTAGGAGCACTTTTCTTGGTAGAAATCAGACTACAAATTGTACTTTGTGCTTGTAAAGATGATTAAGGCAGTCCGGCCGCACTCCAGCATTTGAGCAGATTAATTGGAGCATGCAGATTTGTGTAAAAACATATGTTGGAATTGGGGGGAGACTTTTTTCTTTTTAATGCTATTTAAAAGGTTTTTTTTTTTTTTTTCTGAAACAAGTTCCTATGTGTAATTTTCACATTTCTAATTCTCTCCTAAAAGTCTGAGATAAATTTAAATAGGCGTGGGGACTAATATGGAAGGACTTTGTCACGATGGAAATGTGCCTTTCTCCCAGTCGGTGACAGCCTTTTTCATTTACTAAGCCCCAAAGTGTTCATTATTTTTAAATGATTGCATGATGAAACTAGTGGCACTTGTTTAAACAGGGCGCAGGCCTAGCAGCCAGAGTGGCTGCTTCTGAACCACAGTGCACGTGCACATATAGTGAACACTGGGGAAATAGAAGTCGGAATTTGTAAATGGATTCAAAGTAACTCTCATGTGGTTATAGGAAAGATTTGTGATCGACTCTGCCAAGTGCCTGACACAGTGTCGGAGGCTCCCTGGATGGTGGGGAGGCAGAGCCAGGGGCTCCCTGGGAAGAGAGTCAGTGTGGCCACGTGGGTGGCGGTTAGTGCTGACAACTAGACAGTTACCTCTTTTTTTAAAAAAGACATTGGAATCCAGCAAAAGGCATTTGCTTGAAACAGCTGTAAAAATCCTTTACTCTAGAGCTAGAATGCAGTTTGCAGAGAACGAATGTTAAAAAATTTAATGAGTCTTTGTGTCCTTGTTTACTTAAGAATTTGTCTGCTCTAAATTTTCGCATTGCCCTTGTTATACTTGCTTTATGGCAAGGAAGAACAATCGATCTCATTAGGGGATAAACGCTCCACTCCTTCACGTAGATTTCTTTGTTGGAATGTAGGTAGATCTTATCTTAAATAATGCATACACGCTGAATTATCTCATCTCACCTCTCCTGTTGGCTCTGCCTGGTAAACAACCCCCCCCCAACCCCAGTTTTTCCCTGTGCCTGGCATCTGTCCTCCTCTTTGCTAATTTTTCCTTCAGTGCTACAGCATAATTGTTGCATATGGGGACTCTTACTGCACTAGGCAGGAATTCCCTGTGGGCATCACTTCTGAGCAAACTCCCTTGCTAATTTCATGCTGTGTGTGTGTGTGTGTGTGTGTGTGTGTGTGTGTGTGTGTGTGTGTCTTTGTGTGACTCTGCCTAAGTAAAACTACCAAGTACTGTTATCTCAGGTAGCGCCTCCGTGAGGCCAGAAGGAAAGGGCTATGCTTTGGAATGAGCTGTGGGGCTGATTTCAGGTGCCAGGCATGCTGCCTCTGGGAAGGTTTAGTTTGCTTGTACAGATTCAATTCTATGGTTCTTATTTCTGTGTATTTCTGACAATTGGGGTGAATGATTAACACATTATTAGAGGAAGTTTTGGCTATTAAATGTCCTGGAGAAAATACCCACAGATTAATCAAAAACACTGTAATAAAATTATGTAGTAATGGGTGAGAAGAGGCCCTGAGCAGTAATAAAAACAAATTCAAAAATCTATTTGGTGCTCTCCTGGTTTTGCTTTTTGAGACTGGGTCTCCTTGTGTAGCCCAAGATGGCTTGAAACATTCAATCCTCCTGTTGTAGGCACACAAGCGCTGGGACTAAAAGCATGCACCACCACACCCAGCTGAGCCTTCACGTTCACCCAAAGGCAAAGTTGGGCAATCTACACACTTGGAGCCACCAAGCTTCAGTTTTTCATCAGAAATACAGACATGTGTTCAATTCAAGTTGACTGACATTCAGGAAGCAGGTGACTTAGTAACCACGGGAGCTGGGGAGCCATGTGTCAGAGCCCAGGTAAGGCCAGGTACACACACAGGCCTCTACAAATACAAGTTACACAGATACGTACAATCGCATACGTGCCACCATGCAAAGAAGAGCAACTGGCCGCAGCCGGGGCTGGCAATTGGCCTTGGGACTTTTCTCCACATCACAACTTGAAAACTAGCTCTCTAGTGACCCATGGAAATACTGTTCCTGTTACCTTGTGCAGATAACTAATTGGAAGCTAAGGACCCCTCAGGAGCTTGAACACTCTCTTGTAGAATGAACTGGTAGCAAAGCTATAATTCTTGAACCCAAGATTTATTGTGAGTGAGAAAACGCTGGCCCAAAGTTTAATTTACCTCACTGTTTGTTATGACTTGTTAGTTTGACACCGCTGCACCAAAAAACCTGAACCCAGACAGCTCACAATGGGAGCCAGACATTTTCAGAGTCATGGTCAGTCTTTTAAGAATCTTCCCTTACTAAATTAAGATCAATATGTAACAGAAAATGCAAGGAGGTACAACCCATTTGCTTTAAAACAAATCTTATTAATTTTGAGTTTACATATATTTCCATAGTTAAACCTTGTCAGTGTTCATGAGAAAAGAGATTAGAATGAGGCGAGTGGGAATATTACAGTGAGCATTCATGTTGCTAATGGAGGTTGGTTGTTAATTAGAGTTCAAAGCACAAAGCTGAAAGTACATATTTTAGGATAAATTTTTATTCCATCAGATACATCCCAGTTCTCAGTTCAATGACTGTATAACACTGTTGTCTTGGTAAATAGCTGCTGTGTTGGGTTACGCTGGTGTCATCCTAACTCTGCTTATGCAGAATATAGTTTGTCTTTTTTATCTAAATAATTGTTTCTAAAATCATGCTAGGTCTGTAAACATTAATTTTTTTTATTCATTGTCCATTGTGTGTGTCATGTGTGTCCCTACTCCAGCAGTCACCTCTTGTGATGAAGGCTTCCTATTTTCACTCTGTCACTATCATGTTCTTTTCATCTTTCACCCTTCTGCCTGTGTCTACGGACACCCCTTCCATCGGGTCCTCTGTTGGATGAGATGTGAGGCCTGATCTTACTCTAACCTGCTCTGCTGTCTTTGCCTCTACTTCCCCTAAGGGTGTCAGGAGCCCTCCCCCACCCCCATCCTTGGGCTGTTGTATCTCCTAGTTAACAGACCCAGTGGAGATGTCCTAATCCTTGCTATCCACTGTGAGTGGCACAGTTAATCATGCTCATGACTCCTGAGGCCTCTCCCCTTCCTTCTTCCACCTCGCCAGTGTCCCTCTAAGCCTCAGCATCATCTCCATGGCTCTCCTTCCTTCCTCTGTTCATCACACTGCAGCTGAGACTTTGTATTCTTAACCTATATTTTATTTTCATTAACAAAGATACTATGCTTCAAAAATGATCCAAAGACTCAGGCAACCCTTTTCTGCCATTGCATTGCAGGCGTTCTTCCCTGTCATATTCTTTGCCCTTTTACCTTTTAAGAACCAGGGGTGTGACTTGGCAGTGGTGGCGCACACTTTGAATCCCAGAACTTGGGAGGTAGAGGCAGGCAGATCTGGGGCCAGTATGGTCTACTGAGGTAGTTTTAGAACAGCCAGGACTGCACAAAGAGAACTTGTCTAGAAAGAGAGAAAGAGAGAAAGAAGGAAGGAAAGAAAGGAAGGAAGGAAGGAAGGAAGGAAGGAAGGAAGGAAGGAAGGAAAAATCTGGGGTGTCTGGTATATAATTTAGACAGTTACTCTCTTTGTCATCGAATATCCTATACCTGATTACACCCAGCACTGTCTACAGATTGCAGTTACAGAACACCCCAAGTGTGCTTTCTTAGCTAGTATAAGCAAGTTCAGCTGTTCTTTTACTACACATAGCTGTATGCTTGTTTTTTTGGAGACATAATCTGCTCTGCCACTTACGGATTCATTCCAATTGTCGCAGAAATGTTACAGATCCTTTTGTTTTACATTCCCTCCCAATATGTAGGAGCCATAACAAAACGTGAAACACTAGGTAGTCATATAATATTGAAGACTTGATAAGAAAATATTTGGATGCACATCTTTTGACAGTTATGCAACTTAGAGTTCTAAAATTGAACTAACCAGTATGTTTTCCCTTTACTTGAAAAGACAAACTCTTGTCCCATGTAAAGAGATAACTATAGTGGTAATCATAAACTTAAATGAAAAAAAATCACATATAGTTTTAAAAAGAACTTTTAAAAACTATTAAGTAGTTCATCCTGACAGATAAAGATTACTACAGCCTTAGATGATTTCAAATGCCTAACCAAAATCTCCTTTACAGAACTTAAAGGTTTGTGTAAAGAACTTAAAGGTTTCACAGTGCAGTGAAAAGCAGTGTGGAAGGTGACAGCACCTCAATGGAAAATGCTGTGATCAGTTTCAAAACATATTTATGCTAAAAAAAAATTTATCTTAATATTGCTTAGCAGTCATGTCCAATTTGCTGCATTTAAGCAACTTGAGTAAGAATAATGAAATTTCAGATCTCATCCTAAAAGCTGAGGTGCAAAGTGCAAGGCTTTTGTTTCATTCTAACTCAACTGTAAGACTCATTAGTGTAATGGGGTCTCTAGGGAGATGGGGTCCAACCCAGGGCTCCCCGGGGTCTCTGGGTAAGCAACCCAGCCCCTCTGTCCTTCCTCCATTGTTTCTAGTCAGTCGTTGGGACTCACTCAACTTCCCTAGTTCCACCATCCTCCCAAATGACATGTCAGCATCCTCTAACAATGTCTATGAAGTACTTTGCAAATGTTTTTTTTTCTCGTGTCTGAAAAAAAAAGAAATTGTATTTGCATTCTAGTTAGTGATTTAACCCGAGTAAGGTAAGAGTCAACTTTTCCGGTGTTCCCCAGAACACAGAGAAAGTGGCGACAGGGTAACTCTTACTGGCTGAGCCCAGCACCTCAATTCCCCCAGCATGACTTTTATTTCCTTTGGGTAATTTATTTTATATACAACTTTCCAGAGAAAGGGACACATGGACACACACACACACACACACACACACACACACACACACACACACACACCATTAGCTTAAACTAATGATGTCTAGTCCCTTAGTAAATACAGAAATCTTTTTAATAATCAGATTATGATAAGCATTTTTGAAAATCAAGATAGAACTTGAGAAAAACCTGTACTCAATCTTTAGTGCTTTTGTTTTGGCTACTGCATTTAAAATGTTTAGTAGTGTATCTAATCAAATTAAAGACAAATTTTGGAAGCTTTTGCCAACTACACATCTTTCAAAGGTTTAGTTTTCAGTTTAGTTATTTATGTTTCTGGGGTTGTACACACGCGTGCAGTGCCACTGGCGGCCAGGCAGAGGGTGATTGATCCTCTGGAGCTGGAGTTAACAGCACCTCAAAGTAGGTACCAGAAACCACACACAAGCCCACTGCACTCCTAACCACCAAACTCTCTCCAGGCCCATAAGCTCCATATTTTTTCATTGTTGAATTAGTAATGACTATCAAATCAAGAGAAATCTAATAGGGAAATCAAGTCCCTTAAGTTAACCAATTCTCAAACAATAGCAGAATTTGAATATCCTACCATGACCATAAAAGGCTTTTCTTCACACACAATGCCCTTCCTCTTTTTGTAAATGCCACTCACATTCTCTCTGAGATATCAAGGTCCAAGATTGACAGCAGCCACCTGAAGGCATTAGAATTGATAGGCTGCAAATTTGGCATGGGGATGGTGGGTCCTGCCGGAGGCAGATCCATTCTAGAGCCAGGGTGTAATTGTCAGTGACATGAAAGAACTGTCCTTCCAAATGGCACCTGTTAGCCTGCTTCAGTCAAACTAATGCTTGCTCCATAAATAAGCCTAAAAGGCATTATGAATGTGTCGGGAGCGCTGGGTGATTGATCTGTGTAGCGTCTATCATGAAAATAGACCAGAGGCGGCGGGGTCACTTCCCTGTGGAAATCGTGGTGGTAAATTGCCATTTGTGTCCCTGTTCCAGACCTTGCTGATCAAATTGTGGACGTAACAACTTCACAGACTGAACTTTCAGTCTCTTGAGATCTTCCAGCATCTTTCCTCAGAGCAGGAACACAACTGAGCCTTGCTCTGCGGGGCGGCCTCATGAACAGGCTCCCACAGGGATGGCCCTGCTGTCAGTCTCTCCCAACCCTGACTTCTATCTAAGGCTTGCTATTGTTCAAAATCCAGCTGGAAACACTTTTGTGTTAGCTTGAAAGGGGAGGCAGAAGTGCCAGTGTTGGGACATAACCCGCCATTAAGGTTGAGGTGACAGATTTAAGCTAAAGGGGAAAGTCCCAGACTTGCTTTCTTGGGAAAGTTTGATAGCAAAGTCCTTGGGCAGTTTTTAACCCACCTAGCCTCTCCTGTGTGTACCACAAGGTTCAAAAATCAGCTAGACTCCTAGACCCACCAAGCAGAGGTCCCTTGTGCTACTCTTCTGTCTGTCCTTCCACTTTTCAGCAGTATTTAAGCCATGTACCACCAAGTCCCAGATCCTGAGGGAGACAGCGTTCTTCCTTCATAGAACGTACTGCTTAGTGGGATATAGACACATGCAACACAGATAAACATGTAACTCTAACATCTGAAGTTGACATTAGTAAAGCAGTCATCTTCTTGTTTTGTGTCTGAATCCTGTAGAATCACAAATCCTGCAACTCCAAGTCCCTACAGCCATATAGGTTTTATTATGATATGTATCTTCGTTTAATGTTTCCACTGAAAGCTATACAGTAACTCTGGCTATTGTTGATGGAAGGCTCTACACATTATTGTTCATACAAGGTTTTAGACACATTAGGAAACTAAGATTTTTCATATTTAATATGCACTGAGTGTCCAGGCCCACCCAGTTATCATGACTAGCTGGTCATATTTGTTGTTTATGATCAAAATGCATTGTATACATGTATGAAATGCTGAACAAAGTAATACAAAATATTTGAAAAGTAACAATCGATCTACTTTTGCAATAACCCCCTTTTTTTTTTTTTTATAATGGACAGGGTAGGGGAAGTTTCTCTGCCTTTGGTATCAAATTTTGTGCTATTAAGTTTCACTAGTTAGACAAAGACTTCAGCTGCGCCAACAAGTACACAAAAAGCAAAGGTCCTTTGTAAGCACAAGGCACTCACAGGTTACGTCTCATATCAGCCTGCATTTGCCTCAGCCCAGACTATTAGTTCAAACCCTAAAAATAAACACCTATTAATCAACTAATGGCAGCATGGGTGGACCAGTCCTCTGACTGAAGGACCTAAGTCTAACCTCAGTCAGTGGCTCCTCCGGCCACCTAGGATGAGACGGGAGGCAGCCAGGAATGCCTCTAGAGCTTAACGAAATGTCTAAAGTAACCCCATAACTGCTCTCCACATCAACAGTTGACTTCTCACTTGGAGAAATCAAAGCACCACCCTGCCCTGCTGCTTTGTGGGCTCTAGTCTAGGGCCAGCCGGCGAGGCAAAGCTGCAGATTCCCTTGGCGTCTAGGGCCAGCTCAGCCCTGTCTGCCTCTTAATCAAAAAACAATCAGAAGGGAACTCACGCCTGGAAGCCCTTATCATCATAAAATTCAGCTAATGACTTCTTGTGAAGTTCAGCACAGTTGCCGTGTAACTCACTAAAGGAAACTGTTGGCCGGTCACCTCGTGCCCACTGACTTCTCAAGGAATACAAATCAGAGAAACCCTGTGGAGCCGTAGGGGCACTGTTTATATGTACATACTTTGTCTCAACCACTCAAGAAAGCTGAGCTTGCCATATACTTTTCAGCCTTTTTTTTTTTTGTGGGTTTCTTTTTTTTTTTTTTTTTTTTTTTTTTTTTCCTGTATGTGATGAGAGTGGGGAGGGGAGGTTTGTTTTAGTGTATACATTGCTTTAATGTGTTTACCCCCAAATAAGTGAGCTGCAGTAGATACTTTGGCCCTACACAATGTAAATATTTAACTTGGGGATTCCACATAGAAATGAGCCTGGAGTATTTGGGGTTTAAGCGGGAAGACTGCCCTTGGGCAGAAAGGGCTGCCAGCATTCCTCATGTAGTTGATAGTCTCCTTGGCCCTGGAAGCACCTTCCTCTGAGGTGATAGTCCTCCATCCTCACCAACCCTGCCCCCACACACCTGTCCAGCTGAGTTTTTTGAAGTCTCGCCATCCTGCTCCAGAGTGAATCTCCTCCAGCCATCCGTATCTGCATCCCTACGCCTCTGCAGCCCTTCCCCTTTCATTTCCCCCCTCACCCTTGACTTCAAGACTTTCTCTGAAGACCACCACCCCTCTGCTCAGGCCCCTCCCTGGCCTTTCCAGATAAAGAGCCCTTTTCCAAGCCACACCACAGCTGTTTTGAATTCATCTCCTTTTATGCTAGTTGTTGAGCCTGGCCCATACTGCTACCCTGAAGAAGGCAGAGTCTAGCCTAATGTTTCCTTTCTACCTGGCAGCTTCCTCAGGGAGGCAAAAGACCTCACTCACAATTTACCAATGAGAAAGGGAGCTAGCTGCTCCCTGCAGCTGGGAGGTGGAGTTGGTTCATCTAAGTCAGCCAATCGTTTCTGTGCGATCCTTTCTGCTTTCTGTGTGTGACTTGAGCATTTCGCCTCTGACAGCCTCAGTTTCCTCAGCAGTCACGTCAGAAGAATGCACTGTCTGAGGACCAGCTGCATCACTGTACAGTTTGTGGAAACATAGGGAGAGCTATGAAGCACCATGCCATCAGCAGCTGAGGAGTGGAGCCAGGTCACTAACCTCATCCTGTCCTGTGAGTGCAGGCAGGCAGGGTTCTGGACTCACTCTGAGTCCTGCAACAGTTACTCTAAAAGGGGGAGGTGGGGTCCTATCGCCATATTTCTTTCCTGCAATTGTCTGACAGAACAACTTCATTAACCTCAAGGAAACAAAAGCAGCTTTAGAAATCAGTTCTGGCCACTGGGCCTCCTAAGATCTCATATTCTCTCTCTCTCTCTCTCTCTCTCTCTCTCTCTCTCTCTCTCTCTCTCTCACACACACACACACACACACCACCCTCAAAGGCCAGCTTCAGTGTCCCAGAAGGTTTCTGTGTTCTCTCAGGGACAAGGCTAATCCCAAACTTCCACTATCACTGTTTCTCCAGTTATCTGGGGGATTTTGTTATTATTTTTAATCTCCCTTCTAGAGACATTAAATAATACTTTTAAAATGCTTTTCTTAAGCTGCAAAGATAGCTTAGTCAGTAAAGTGCCTCCTCTGCCAGTCTGAGAACCTGAGTTCAGACCCAGCACCCACACAAAAACCAGATACAGCTGTGCACATCTGTAGTCCAATCAGTTTTGTATCAGCAATGCAGGTCCCTACGGCTTCTTGGCCAGCCAACCAAATGAAATCAGTGATCTACAGGTTCCTTTAAAAACCCTGTCTCAACAAAATAATGTAGAATGTGATCAAGAAAGACAACTAATGTTGACCTCTGGCCTTGACACACACATGTGAATATACACATGAAAAAAATAAAAAGTGAAAATGCTTTTTTTTTAAAGTATACCTCTATCTTTGTAAGGAGCATGCCCCATAACTTGTTAAGTATATCATTTTAAGCATATCCACAATGTTGTGCAACCAATCTCTAGAACTTCTTTATCTTGCAAAACTGAAACTCTAGCCTCTCCTGCCCTTGGCATCTGCCTTTTTACTTTCTGTGCCTATGATTTTTGGCACTGACACACTGAGGCCCTTGACATAGCTGTGCCCATGTCAACAACACACATTCACTCCGGATTTCACTCCCTCTCTACGGTTGAACTGTCTCATGACATGTGACAGGACTTGTTTTTTTTAAAGGTTGAATAATATTCTATTATTGTGCACAACACTTTCTTTATCCATTCATCTATCGATTGGGGGACATTTGGGTAGTTTTGTTCTCTCATTTTCAAAGGAACATTGCAACCATTCATTATAAGGAACCATTAGTGTTGGGAAGACTTCAAAATACTGACCACAGGAAATGTACTTTGGATGGTTCAGTGAAACCACAAGGCATTACCCTGAATTTGGTTTGTGTGGTCCTTCTTTGTGTGGCTTGGAACCTAAATACAGAACTATGCTTGGTGGTGTCATGTCACTTAGAGCAGGAACCTGTATTGAAAGAAAGTTTCCATCACTGGCATGATGGGAGCTTTCTCTCTCGTCTTAGAGTTTCTCATGATTACAGGAAGCACAACTGTGAGAGCGACCATCCCACTGTGTGGCTCAGGAGGTGAGCAGATGCCCACATCAGATCCCACAGCTGGTCTGGATCCTGCAAATGGGGTGACAATAAATGTGTACAAGTTCGTGTTAAAAAGCTTATTTATTCTCATACTTTGACTTCCAGGATATACTTTATCACTGAGGAAAGTAAGGCAGAAAACAATTTAAAAAAAAAATAAGGGATAGGTGGTCCTTCCTAGCATCCACATTTCATAGAGAGAGGCCATATCTCCTGGGAAAGGGTCTTTTGTTGAACCAAGTGCATTAAAGGCAAGACCTTTACCTTGAGCCTGAAAGAGAGAGGGGTTCAGAGCCAGGCTTCAGGGACCAGAAGATCTGGGACAGTCATATTATGGGAGGCTTGTGTGACACTGTTATGGGAGGCTGTGTGACACCATTTCTGAGTAGAGGAGCCTTGCATGGGTCAGGTCTGGACCAGCATCTCAGTTGGACAGCCCATACTTTATTTCTTTGTATAGGTAAGGTCCCAGCCTATGTTGGCTAGCTGTTTGTCAACTTGATAGTCTAGAACCATTTGAGAGAAGGGAACCTCAATTAATAAAATGCCTCCAGAAGGTCAGGCTGTAAGCAGACAAGCCTACAGGACATTTTTTAAATTAGTGATCAATGGGGAAGGGCCCAGCCCATTGTGGACAATCCCATCCTTGGGTTGATGGTCCTGGGTTCTCTAAGAAAGCAGGCTGAGGCAAGCTGTAAGGAGCAATCCAGTAAGCAGCACCCCTCCATGGCCTCTGCATCAGCTCCTGCCTCCAGGTTCCTGCCCTGTGGAATTTCTGTTCTGACTTCCTTCAGTGATGAGGAAACATAAGCCAAATAAACCCTTTCCTCCACAAGTTGTTTTTGGTCATAGTGTTTCATTGCAGAAGTAGTAACACTAACTCAGACACCAGCCTCACCACACCTCTACTTTTTCAGGTACCAATGGGCGCTTCTACCTGGGAGGCTCATTGCAAGTGTTAGCTGAGATCACATGTGTGACATATTTAACACAGAACCAGATGTATAATAGCTAGTCATTATTAACCCTCTTCTTCATCATGACAAGTTCAGCATAACCTTGTGCTGCTTTCTCAGCAAGTATGGATGCTATCACAAATGGTACAGAGATACACATGCAAACAAAATGCCTGTAAAATAATGTTTTAAATAAAACTACATTACCAGCCCATAGGGCCTTTGTTTTAAATGGCATACTGCAAATAAAGATCTTAACAAGACTATCTGGGACATATCAAATATTTGATAAGTACTACTGGCTCTTAGGATTATGACTATGTTTTTATAGTTTTTGCTGATATCATTTTAGACAAAGAAATAGTCAAATAACTTGTGTCTTCTACCAATCTCAAAGGGAGCTAGCGTGCCAGAAAAATAAGGCTGGAGCACAGCCTGTCCTGGGCTAACTGCAGGGGCATTACCATGACTAGAGCACCTTCTTCAGATTGTATTAGAAAAAGAAGCAAGTAGAGGTTGTTCCCTGGGCTCCGAAAGCCTGGGACTGATGAGTGACTGGCCTTCTATAGGGGCAGCCCTGCCTCAGCTTCCTCTGTGTACTCCTGGTGCTGCCGGCACCTGCACTCTGGAGTGGGACCGTGGAGCCACCTCAGCCCCTCAGCACTTTATTTCTTCACTAGCTAATATCCCTGTGACCCCAGCACTAAGCCGTTAAGAGTGTAACCAAGTTTCACCTTCATCACTGACTTAAAAAGTCTTACAGCAGTAATATTGACGTTTCAAGTTTACACTCACATTTCCCTTTTTGCTTTCCATTTCTTTTTTTCTTATTTCTGTTTTGACGTTTTACTGTGTGTGACTCTGTGGAGAAAAGCAGGTTATAAACATATCAAAAGCCTCATACCAACATATAGAAGATATATGATTCTCTTTTAAAGGGCCCTGTAGAAAATGGTGGAAAGATCAGCAGAATTTGAGTGTGTGTGTGTGTGTGTGTGTGTGTGTGTGTGTGTGTGTGTGTGTG
>OU015742.1:32732162-32746079 GCA_907169655.1 Acomys percivali | reverse complement strand
TGTGTGTGTGTGTGTGTGTGTGTGTGTGTGTGTGTGTGTGTGTGTGTCTGTGTCTGTGTATGTTTTAAAGTGAACTTCTGAGGCCTGCAGGCCTCCACCAACCTGTGACACAGGACTCCAGGATGGTATTTGTGGTTCAAGGAGAGCGAAATCCCTGTGTCATGCACATAGCTGCTCACTTTAATAGTTTGATATCTCTTCACTTGTCTTAAATACCTTAAGGTATTTGGAAAGGGAAGAAAAAAAAATCAAACAGGGGCAGGACCAGTACTGCTTTGTTTTGACTGATGTCTTTACAGCCTTATCATCTGGATAAATGCCACTGTAAACAGAGGCCTACCTACACTGACTGTCTTAAAAGCCACCTGTATGCAGCAGTGGGCTTCAAGAGGTTTTGGGTTTGGTTTGGTTTGGTTTGGTTTTTCCTTCTTAACAACTAATTCCCCAAAGTCCTTACAGCAAAAGCCTGCAGCAGTAGTGCTTCTAGGGAGCAGCACTTTTGGTTTCTGCCAAGCCAGAGACCATAGCATCATCTCCCCATGACAGCCTACAAAGCCCAAGAACCAACTAGCACTCTCCTCGGTCACACAAGGACAACATGGCCTCAATGCAAGGCTCCTTCTCATGTCCTTTAAAGACAGATTATCTTCCTTGTGTGATAGAGGTATCAGCAAAAGGGTGGTTAGGAGGGTGGGTGTATAGGGTCTTACAAGGCATGCAGTCAAAGAGTCACACCCAACTAAACAAGCACCAACTGTATTCTGTGTGCCCTGAAACAGGAATGGCCCTGGGACAGCTTATATCCTAAAAGTACATGTTTGGTAGCTATCAAACATATTTATACGAGACAGAGGTTGAGAGAGATGGGGGGAAGGGGGGACATTTTTTCACTTTCACTTACCTGATCCTTTTTCTTGGCTTCTGATTTGTTTTTCTCATTTCCTGCATTTCCTTTCATGAATATGAACAATGGAACAGTTTCATTTTGGGGGGGGTGGAGTGGGAGATGATTTGATTAGCCAAAGAGATTTTCCTTATCATGAAATATTTGCTGTAAAGAGAAGACAATTTAACTAGCCATTTAGAGCAAATTGGGATCTTACATACCTGAAGCGTTGTATCACACTTGCCTAATGACAGATTTACAGGGCAAGTGCACATCAGCCTTAATCCCATAGTTATCTGGCTTTGCCAGGGATGAAGATTCTGTTTTTTGTTTTTTGTTTTTTTAAAGCAGACTTTTAGATATTCAGTCACTATAAATCTCCCAGTGCCTTGAGATAAGTGTCTCACTGAACTCTGGGTTACCCTGTGATATGTAGCGAATGGAGTCAAAGTAAAAGAAACTCCATCAGTCCTGTTCCTCACAATAAAAGTCTACACCGGGGGTGGGGGGGGGGACATATTTGGCATAAGTTGTATTTGTGTAGTAAACTATTTAGCAATGCCTCTCCAGTATCCAGCAGGTTGGACATGAGAAATTGGGAGATGACCACAGGACATACCAGAGCGAGGCAGTGGGCAGAGTGGTCAGCTCCAACGTGGCTGCAGCTAGTCAGCCCAGGCTTTGCCAATCCAGTGATCACTATCCATTATGCCTGTCATATCAATTATGAATTCTCTGACACCAAACACTAAATCAGCTGAAATGATGGGTTTGCCTTTGGCGTGTTTCCCTGGGGAAATAACTGAGAAAACATGTAATAATTCACACAACCAATTTTGTAAACCACCCCCAACTTTTGGAAGAAGGCTAGGGAATAAATTCTAGGTGGAGAGATGTGATTTGCACCCAAGTGCGCCTGAAGCATTCGCTCATTCTCAGAGCTTTGATGCTTTCAAAGTGGATGTGACCTTGGCACTGGGTGAATTTTGAAGGTTTCTGTTTCTCTCATTGCCACACTGCGGCTGCCCCGTCTTCTTCCCACTCAAGGATGTGTCCTGCCTCCTATTCCTGGCATCCTTGTTTGAAATATACCAGCCTCCATTTTCACCAACCTTAATCTGTCCCCAGATTCTGCCCCCCAAGGTTCCTATGTCTCTTGGGACCCCTGATCTCACTCTTCATTCTCTCCACCCTTAATGGAAGCATTGTGGAAGATTTAAAGGGACCAATAGGTGAATAAATACACTATTATTGAAAACTCATCTTCTCTAGAAAGACTTACCGAACAACACATCATTGAATTGACCTAATTATTCTCTTTCTGTGAACCCTTTGCATTTGGTTTATTCAGTAAACTACTTGTCCATTTAAGTGGGATAGATTTATCTCAACATCATTATTAAATTGCACTCCACCTAAGCAGAAAACTTTCTTTGGTATCCTGTTTGTTACTTGCTCTACAGGTTGAACATGCAAGCATATATGTAGAATCCTATCAGGTCAAGAGGAGCTGACCCAGGCCAGAAGTAGATATCCAAAAAAAAAAAGAGAATAAATGCTTTCTGCTTTTTTTTTTTTCTCTGTTTCTCTTATTGTGAGAAAAAAAAAATTGTAATAGGGTGGGAAGACCCTAAGTATGGCATCAAAGAATACCCAGCATAGCACAAAGGAAGTAGAAGACAACCAGTTTTCAAGGTAATTTGATATGGACTTGGCAGTGCCCAGTTATGGAAACACAGAGGGGAACTTAAGGTCATTTGGACTGTGTTTGTATATGGATTTAACTTGGCCTCAATATAGAGGACTCTCTGTTTTCTATGTGGCATGAAAGCCTGAAGTGAATCTGCATATTATTTATAGAAAGTAAGTTGCATAAAAAAGATTAGGTAAATTTTGCCCTTTTTTGGCATGGGGGCTTTAGGTGTACTTTGGTTTGGTTGTAGGGTGTTTTTTGTTCTTGTTGTTCTGTTGTGAGGCAGGCTCTCATATAGCCCAAACTGGCCCTTGAACTTACTGTGTGTCTAAAGCTAGTCTTGAGCCCATGTTCCTCCTCCTACCTCCCCAGTCCTAGAATTCCTGGTTGTACACTATTAAGCCTAGCTTGAAGTTGTCTTTCTAATAACCCAAGATCCATACATGAACTGAGTAAGAAAATACACGACTAGACTTCTCTTTCTTCAGTTATTTCAATTTCCAACCGTGAACCTGCCAAGCCCACCTCCACCACAAGAAAGTAAATGAACCAAATTATTGCATTTTTATTTTATTCCTAGATACTGTGAAAAGGGATATTTGCATTGTGTATTAAATTGACCATAATGCCAGACCTTACCATGTTATATTACATGATCACTAATCTGTTATCACTGTACACATATTTACACACAGGCCTAAGGACACATACTTTCCACATAAACACGTACAGGCATGTTTCACTTGGACTGAAAAGTTATTTACAACTCTGTCTGGACATACATACAACAGTGATTAACAAGTGCACAGCCAATCTACAACATGCAGATTAAAAACTAAATAAACGGCATGAGAGTTTATTTTAAAACAATTACAAGATGTTTTATATTTCTCCTTCATCCTGAACTATGTGTTTGAAAACAAAGTCTTCATAAGAACCACATGCAGATCTTTTGGACTGTGAAACAGGCCATGTCCAACAACCACAAGTCTGCACACATCCTCAGAAGACAGACAGACCCCACACGGCCAGCCATTCAGAGTGAGAAAGGAAAGTATGTGTATATGCATTTGTGTAATATGTATGATTCTCTGAATTCCACTTTTTCTATTTTTCATTTATTTTTGTTCTATTTTTTTAGAAGGGCTTTTTGTTTGACTATGATTTGAAATTGAAGATTTGGGCTGGGAACAAAGATTTTAATTAGTACAACTACATTGTTTTTGTTGTTTGATGAAGATTCTCATGAAAAGAAACTTTACTAAAGTCAACCAGACATACCATTGTTTGCCATCCTTCAACTGAAGCCTAGTTGAAGCTCCAGTGTCTAAGTGCACACAACACACACACACACACACACACACATGCACACGCACACACACACACACATACACACACACACACACACACACACACACACACACACACACGCACGCACACATACACATGCATATGCACACATGCATGCATGTATATGTGTGTGTGTTTCTCATAGAGCTGAAAATGTAGATACACCAGTTTAATTACATAAACATATGCTACATCTCTACTCTAGATATAGTAGCTGATTGATAGATGGATGGATAGATTGATAGATAAATAAATAGATCCATCGAAATGGGACTTTAGAATTCACAATACCAACTCTGCTCAACAAGCCTGAACCTTTTCTGGAAGGGGAAAATTAAGCAAACCCCACCTCCCTGGCTCCCTTGGCCTTTTCCTTCCTTGGCCTCTTGTGACTTTCCCCCAGCCATCTGTTCCTGTTGATCCTGCACACAGTGGCCATGCACCACTGAGTCCCATCACAGTGGAAGCATCGCTCTTCTCTGAACTGGACACAGTGCTCCCTCCCTAACTTACTTCCTCCTCATTATCAAGGGCTTTAAGCACACTTGCTCAAATGTAATCATTTTCTTTTTACTTTTTTAACCTCAGTTATAGGTTGCTCATCCATGTACTTCCCAAATGAAGTGATTCAAATGAGTAGCTAGGCAAACTTCTGAATGACAGACTACCGGAGAGAGATCCCTCCCAGATAGGTGACTCCTAGGCACTGTATTGGCTCTTGATGAGCCGCCTCTGCTTTTCTGACTTTACCAGGTGTTGTAAATATTTTTCAAAGTTGAATCACTATTGTAAATTCCTGTGTAAACACAAGATGTAATGAGAGACAATATAGTGTACTCATTACAAGAGCAAGCTATGGAGTCAGACTGTTTAGGTTCAAGCCTGGCCCTGTTAGTGCCCAAGTTTCTTCATCTGTAAGATGGAGATAATTGTATTAGTTACTATGCTTGTTGCTGTGATGAAACACCATGACCTATCTCCAGCACAGTGGAGCAGGACAGCAACAGGCAGGCATGGCGGCCAGCACAGGGGCTGAGAGGTGGCATCCTCAATGGCAACCGTGAAGCTGAGAGAGAGAACTAGAACCTTCCCCTGGTAAGATAATTCCCCCAACAAATCTTCACCAAGCAGCACCAGTAATCGGGGACCCGGTGTTCAAATGCCCAAGAGTATGATTTCATTCAAAGCCCCTTGGTGGCCCTGGCCACCCCTCGTAGGCTTGGAGTGAGGTTCAGTTAGTCTGTGCATGTTGAAGGGCTTGAGGTACCACCTGTTGCATAACAAGTCAATACTAAGTGCTATCTGTTTGAGTTTATTGAAATTAGTGTCTTTATATATGTATAGACCCCTTATAGGTCTGACAATTGGTCAAACTTCTGCCCAAAATTAATTTTCAAAAATGAAGATACTAAACTGACTTCAACAGCCCCCTTGCGAGCTGACTGACCTAATTTGGCCAAGTGATACTGATTATTATGATCGGGACTCTTTTAAGTTCTTGCCTCTACCTCCTTTTCCAGCCCTCTCTGAAAGTGATGCCTTAGGGGAAAGCACAAGTAGGAAGCTAGTAGGCCTCCCGTTTCTCTGTAAGTTATTAAAAAACCATGTGAAGAAACCCTGTACTTTGGAGTACTGGAGAGGAGAGCCGCCGCAGGGAGACCTACCCGTAGATTAGAGAGAGGAAGTTCATTCTACCTGAAATGGGAACCCAAGTAAATTCTCTGGTGAAAGGGATTTCCCAAGTAGTTATAGCAACCTTCACCTGCACGATGCAATCGATAGGGTGTTCTGTGGAACACCCGCACTCTGCAACCCCCACGATCATCTGAGGAGAGCTCGGCTTTTCTGGAACACTATGAATTTACTCCCTGAAGGACCATTTTTAAAATGTTCTTGGTGGCAGTCTTTTAAAAATACTTTTCAGCTTTCGCTGCCTTTTAAAAACGGAACAAAATGTCCCCAGCATCTGTTTTTCCTAGACTGTCCCCAGCATCTGCTGAGAGAGACAAAGTCTGTTTGCCCCAACACAGAACAGCCATGGGCTGTCACTACTGTGTCTTTTTATGTCTCTCCCCCCAGTCACCAGCAGCCGTTGCCTTCAGCCGGCTGAGTGTGCCACCTTAAGCTGCCTCTCACAACCTTTGACCCCAACACATACTTCTCATTTGCAGCTTTAGAAACTCTAACCAAGCAAAAACCCACAGTACCGGAAGAAACATGGAGAAATCCTCATGTGATACCAGAGTCTCAGATGCGCAGCAAGGATGGGGCTGGTGCACAGCCAAGGCTCTCTGGTGGCAGAAGACACAGAGTTGCTCGGTAACCGGGCTTGCCTGGGTGTGTGTAGTTGGTGCGTACTGATAATCTCCTTCTGTATGGATTCAGAGTTCATCTGTGACTGGAAAAGCCAATCTGTACCCACCAGGACCCTCCGTGCTACACACATGAAGAATGGAAGTTGATTTATGCTTAACTTCGAATCGGTAGTGAATATTTGTGTTAGCTATCTATTGCTGTGCGGCAATTGTCTATAAAACTGCGGCTTAAAATAACACACATTCTTCACAGTCTCCCTGAATTAGGAATAGAAGTTCAGCGTGGCTCATAGACATCACACTTCCTGGACTCCAGCAGTCCCGTGTTTCAATCGTTTTCAGTCTGTAGTAGTGCAGTTTCAGTCTCATGTAAAGATAAACTGGGGGGGGCGCGGTTACTTTCTCCACTTCCTGAGTGGTTGGGACGATGCTCAGTTCCTCACCATCTGAGTATCTCCCACATAGCAGTTAGTGTCAACATGTAAGCAGAAGAAGCAATAGAAAGAGCCTCAGCAAAATGGAGAGCACGGTCTGTGTGACATAGTCATAGAAGTGACATCCTATTCCTTTTCTGACTGGCAAAGCAAATCCTTAAATCCATTCTATATCTACACAATATGGTGTGGCGGTTTGAAGGAGACTATCCCCCACAGGCACATGGATTTAACACAGTTGGTGGCGCTGTTTGGTGTGGGGGGGTGGCCTTGCTGGAAGTCATTACTGAGGCTGTGCTTTTGACAGTTTAAAGACTCTTCTAGTTCATTCTCTCTGCTTCATGCTTGTGGTTGAAGGCGTGAGCTCTCAGGATCCTGTTCTTACTGCCTGTTCATACCTGCTGCTTACTGCCATACCTTTGTACCATGATGAGCATCTATCCATGTGGAACCATAAACCCAAATAACCCCTTCTTTTTTTCTTTTCTTTTTTTTTTTTTTTTTTTTTTTTTTGGTTTTTTTTCGTTTTTGATTTTTGGTTTTTCAAGACAGGGTTTCTCTGTGTGTATCACTGGCTGTCCTGTACTCACTTTTTAGACCAGGCTGGCCTTGAATTTGCAGCGCTCCTCCTGCCTCTGGCTCCCAAGTTCTGGGATTAAAGGCAATCGCCACCACACCAGACAAACCCTTCCTTCTATAAATTACTTTGTCCATGGTGTTTTATCCCAGCAATGGATAAATGAGTGGTACAGGCAGTGACTGTTCAAAGGCCTGGATTTCAACAAGCAGGGAGTACCAAGGGCATTCCAGACATCTGCCTCTTCAAATCAAGAGAACTCCCACTCCACCATAGCTGGAGGCTCCTTTCTCCCTGACCATGACACTGGTGAGACTGCTCTCAGTGGAGGGCGCTCTCAGTGGGGTCTGACACAGTTGCTGTCCATCTTCCCTTTCAGCTCACTCTTACTGTATAGACAAGCTATATGTGCAGGGACAGGTTATTTACAACTTTGCTAAGTATGTTAACACATCTTCAGCGAGACTGAGTGTTACCCATATCACAGAGCTCCGTGGATGCCGTTCACCCATGCACAACACACCCAGCCACAGGAAGAGGTAGAGCCAACTAGTACGGAGGATCTTCTTCCAAACAAACAAAAACAATATTTGGGCACACACACCTCCCATAGGGTAACAGCTGGGCTTTTCAATCCCATCTACTTAGAAGATACAATGTGACTGAAAGCTACTGTGAATTCTGTTATCAATGTTTTAAAGATAAGACAAGATAGATATACAAACACACTCACACACACACACACACACATATACACACAAACACACAACTGAGCACTGTGCTTATTGTATAACAACATCCTGCAGTCTTCCCACAGCCCCTCAAGGCTCCAGGTTTGAGAATGTCCAGATTACAAGTCAATGTAGGGGTCAAGCACTCTGACAGCCACTGGATCCTAGTGGACGACAGACAAGAACCAGACAGGACAAGAGCACCGTGCACGGTGCTCTCTCCCGTCTGTCTTGATAAACAAAATCCCCGAGGGCTACCTTGAGCTTCCACACATTCAGTGAAGAGGTTCTCGTGAAGAAACTAGTTTGCCCAGAGTGAAAGTCCGTGGCACAAGTGTGATGCTCAGGTGCACAGCCCAGAGCCTTGGCATCCTGAAGTCACAGAGAACAGTGGAGCACATGGACGGTCTGCGGACACTGGTTATATCTGATTGACGGAGATGACTGAGCTCTGCGTGTGTGCCTTCTCAAAAGAAGGGGATTTGTGTAAAAAATCATGTATGTATTGGCTTCAAAGTCACTATGTAGCCAGTGGTGACTGTCAACTTCTGGATGTCCTGTGTTCAGCTCTTAAGCACTGGGGTTATAGGCATATGCCACCATGCCTTCTTTATATGGTGCAGCCAGTCAAACTCAGATCCTCATCCTTGCCAGGCCAGGGCTCCATCCCCAGCCCTTCAAGCATCTTAATTGATGAAAGCCAAGCCATTATTTATTACATCCATTCACACTCTTTTGTAAAGCAATCCACTTTGTGTTTCCAGATGTTTCCCGTACAGGGGGAAATGTGTTATAGCTATCTTAAAAATTGCCCTAATTTTACACTTCAAAGGCATAGCCTAGAATTTGAAATGGTGGTACACATCTGTAATCTCAGCAGTTGGGTGGTGGAGGCAGAAACATCAAGAGACCAAGGCCATTTTCAGCTATATAGCAAGTTCAAGGCCAGCCTGATTTACGTGAGACAAGGAGAGGCAGGCAGGGCAACACGAATCAGCTCCCAAGAGCCCTCTTGACACTGGTGTGCTAAAAGCATGTTGCTACACTGTGTTCATTTATAGGTCAAACAGGCTCTGTTCTCTTGGCAGATGCCCAGGTATCCTAGGATTCTCCCCCATGCCAGTTCCAAATGGGAACTGGCAGCTGTTCTCTGCAATATGGCCCCAGAACTGGTCAAAGCAATTCTGGTAGAGTCTACTTAGCACCAAGGCACTTCCCTCTTTTCTGGCCCAGTTCTGCTGCGCTCTCACCCTATTGAGTATAAAGGGATCACCACACATGCCGCTTGTACCATCATCGCAGACAGCCACACGCAGGTTCCAGTTGTCTTTTCCACCTTTCGGCTTCTAGGCAGACTACTAAATGACCTTTGCCTTAGTTTCTTCCTTTGTAGAGCAGGGCGTGTACTTGAAGCTAGTTCATGGTATTAGCACAAGGATGGGATTTCGGAAGTTGAAAATGTTCAGATGTACGTGTGGCACCTGAAAGTGTTATGGAGAGATTAGTGCAGCGCGAGCATCCCATGTATCAAGTACTGGGGACCAGAAGTGTTTCACACCTGGATTCCTTTAGGGATTTTGAACATTTGCGTGTGTATATTGAGATGTCTTTTGAGATGGGATACAGGTCTACCCACAACATTCATGGTTTTTTTTTTTTTTTCCTGTATACCTTATACACATAGCCTGAAGGTAATTTCACTTGGGAGGCAGAGACAGGCAGGCAGTTATAAGTTCAAGGCCAGCCTGGTTTACAAAGTGAGTCCAGGACAGCCAGGGTGACACAGAGAAGAAACCCTACCTTGAAAAACCAACCCCCCCTCAAATGAAATGTTTCAGTGCTTCTGCTTTTACTATAATCTGTACCACAAAATCAGCTGTGGAATTTTCCACTGTGGAGTCATGTTGCTAGCTAGTTCAGCCTGGAAGAGACATAGCTGTACCTATTTCACTGTGATCTGTACATATACCACCAATGGGTTCATTCCACGTCATTCCCAGTGGTGCCGTGTTGAGTCCACCAGCACTGCTGTCTTTAGACCAGCACTGACGCAGCAACGGTACTAAGCTGTTTGGCCCCTGTTGCTGACCATGTCCTCCATCTTGTGCCAGAGACTATCCATCCTCCTGAGCTAGGCACTGTCTTGTGAAGCATTGAGGATATGAACGGAAATGATACATGGTCTTTGCCCTCATCTGGGACCCAGAGTAAAAAGAAATCAAATGATGAAGTAGACTGTGATCCCTGGGAAGCGTATGCACCAAATCACAAAAAGCCCAGTGTTAGTTCCAAGATCTCCTCCTACTTAACGTTTCTAAGTACCCTAAAGTGGCAGGAAGCCAGAAAACTGCTTAATGCCTTTGTAAAGCTGACACTATTTAGTAACAAGTCCCTGTTTCGTGCCTTTGAGCTCTATGGTGGCTCTTGACCTTTCCCATCTTTCTCAAGAGGTATTCGTTCCGTTTACCAATTGGGTGGTGGTGTCCTCGTAAGCAGATTATTTATTCAGTAGTGATTCTTATCCTAGAGTCTGTTCCTCAAGGAGATAGAAACTGCACAGAGGAGTCCTTGATGACCGTGAGCAGCAACTGCCAAGTCATGGTCACCCATGGAAAGGGTCAGAGGCCATTCATACAGTCATGCACTGAGTGCCTCCGAGCAGTGCAAGAGCCAGGCTGAGACATGCTCTCACGCTTTAGCTCAGGCTGGCTCGACTTGGTCAGCTCCTTCATAAACAGTAACCTGCCTCAAGGCTGTCTTGACAGCATCTAATAATCCCCAGACCCTGAGCTGCTCAGAGAGGCACAAGGGAGAAAGGCCAGGTGCTATTCTGTCATTATAGTTTCAATGTTGTCACCTTCTGAAATCCGTATTATCTTAGTCACTTATGAACCCTGTAATGTAAAAACCCTAGCAGTCAGTACATGCAAGAAGTTACGTTTACTTATTTTTACTTAGTCAGACAAAATGTTCTCTTCAGAGAGCACTGGTGCTTTCCAGCTCCCAAAAAGCCTTAAAGATATATAGATGGATGGTAGAGTCCTGGGGGGCGAGGGGGACGGGGAGGGGTGCAAAGGGTACCACCGCACATCCAGGCTGCTTCCTAGTCCTGAACCACTACTTGAAATGTCCAGGTTCGCAATCCTGCCAAAACCTTTGTGGGTTGCCAGATTTCAGTTGTTGCCTTACAAGTGAACCAAGCCATTTTCTAGAGCATCAAGGTGTCTCCCGGCCTGGCCTCTTTGTCTAGAAAGTGCCATTTTCATAAAGAGCTGTCACACTCCGAGTCCTTTGCATTGTGATTTAGCTGTTCAGACGAAGTGCAGGCTGCTGTTGCTCTCCTGATGCTGGTGATGTGTGTTTTTTGTTTTATTAAATCTTTAAAATACCGGCCTTGTTTTTTTACGATTCCCATATATTCTTTTGTTCTTCTTCATGACTGGTTAGATCACACTTTTGCACCCTTAGTAAAAATATTAGTGCCTTTCGGAAGAACACTCCGGTCTCCAGAGTGGCTGCCTAATAAAGTGGGGAAATGTGTGGAGCTTGCACTCAGACTCATGGAGGCCTTGGTGCGGGTGTATTACCATGGCACAGTTTAGGGCCTATGAGAGGTCCACAGAGATGCAGGTCTTTTGACTCTTACCAGATTTGCCTTGATAAGTCCGACATCATTTGGCACAAGTCTCAGAACCCTTATGAAGTTAGGCTACCAAATGGCTTTTGCTCCCATTATGGAGTGTGTGTGTGTGTGTGTGTGTGTGTGTGTGTGTGTGTGTGTGTGTGTACACACGCACGTGCATGGTTAAATATTGCTAAGAAAAATCTGTTAAGTTGAAGCCAGCTCTTGTCCAGGTATGATCTTGGGTGTTCAAGTTGGGGCACTCACCCTCAATGCACAGGGAGCCTAATCCTTCTACTTCAAAGAATGCTTTTCCTTGGAGATGCTGAGGAACAGGAGAGCATCCCCAGCTTGCCCTAAGCTCCCACAGGACCCAATTCAAAAGACTGTCCCTACTCAGAGGAGACTCAGAAAGGTTGGATTAGTCGTGAATACAACTGGCCTAACTCCTGATGTAAATCCCCAAATAAGCCAGCCCATGACATCCAACTGAACTTGTTCCCGTGCGTTACAGCGTCTGAGCCCATCCTGTGCTGTTAGTTTTGGCAAGTACGACACAGCAGATAATAAATCATGGAAGGAAAAAGCTTTTGGCCTAGCATGGTTCAGCCTGCCGTGATGTTAGAATACAGAAAGCAGTTCTGTTTTTACACATCCTTTCACTAACCCGACATTCATAATTTATGATTTCACTAGAAAATTCCTGCAACACTACACCAAAAGTAGCCCTGCCCTTTAATTAAGTCCTCTCGGTAGGGAAGACGTGAAACCAAGGTACAAACCGTCTCTCTGTGCCCAGTGATTGATAGTAATTATGTCTTTATGAACCCAGCCTAAAGGTCTCAACTTCCTGATGGGTGAAGCCAGCTGTAGGACCACTTCCTGGGTGTGCCTGGCAGAGATCAGTGGCTACTAACAAAACCAGAAATAGTTCAGGGGTCACAATGTAGACTATTGAGCTCTTAAACCCCCATCCCTTGTTTCTGTGGGAACTTACAATTAGATTGCACGCTACCTCCGTGCTTAGGTAGCAATGCAGAATACGGATTGTTGAGTAGAGGTCTCATCAAGGCATTGTAGTTTGACACACAGATTTTAGCTTTTAAGTTAGAAATAATGAATATCAGGAGATATTTCTGGCCACAACAGTACTTGAATTAAACATAATAGCCAAAGAGAACCTTAATCTGTCGCATTGTTTTAAGTTGTTTTTCAAATGTTTTGAGGCAGTGTCCTGCTACATAGCCCAGACTGGCTTCAAGCTGATGAATCCTCCTGCCTCCACCTCCTGAGTGCTGTGGTTACGAATATGCGCCACCATGGCCAGTTGTTCAAAGTAGGCAAGTTTAATTTTTAAATTAGAACCAGGAAGTATTAGAAGACCAACCTCCCAAGGTCAGGTGTTCCCGGCTCCTCGCTGCTTCTCCTTTAGTTGTAGCCTTCCTCAGCTTAGCAGTGATGTCCTCAGCCCATACCCATGGCCTTTTATTGAAAGATCTTATAGGGGAATCTAGATCTACTGGGCTCCTGTGGAGAAAGGAAGGCAACAGATCTGTCAAGATAGCAACAGTTGGATTAAGTGAGCATTTAAGTTTCAGCTGCCTGCCATCATGATAGCAGCCAAAGCAAGCTGGTACAATCCTCCTTACTGAACTGTCTTTTGTCTACGCCTCTAAGATGTCTGTTTTCTGGACTGTATTGATGTGGGTGCGCATGACATTTTCTGTTGTTTTTGCAGGTTTGGACCAGGCTTGGTCATTTATTGGTATGGATTTATCCAGGAACTAGACTGCAACCGGGAAAGGGGCATCCTGCTCAAAGCCTCTTTCCCAACAGACATTGTCACCTTATGCCACAGCACAGCTTGACCCTGAAGATCCTGGAAGAGAAGCCGGAAGCAATGTTACTTTCCTGCAGTATAAACTGCTGGCAACATCTGCCCTGAACTCCAGCTGAACCCTTGCTGCTGCAGTCGCAGCCCTACCTCTCTAGACAAACATATCAAGAGTTTCTGTTTTCCTTCATCCCGAGCTGACGTGAATAGCCAAGAACTACAGACACCACCCACTCACTATCAGCAGTTCTGTCTCTGACAAACAGTTAGTTTATAGATAGTCATAATCTTGCTTCCTTCCGAATGCTTTCTCCTTGGATACTGAACAGAAGAAATAGAATAGAAACTGAAAGGTGTAATTTTTCAATTTTCTTCCCTATTATCGGATATTTTTTCTTCTGAACCTCCATTCATATTCTCTCTCTCTCTCTCTCTCTCTCTCTCTCTCTCTCTCTCTCTCTCTCTCTCTCTCTCT
>OU015742.1:32698482-32710802 GCA_907169655.1 Acomys percivali | reverse complement strand
ATAGATAGATAGATAGATAGATAGATAGATAGATAGATAGATAGATAGATAGATGATAGGTAGAGATAGATGATAGATAGATGGATAGATAATGATTAATTGAACAACACTTTTAACATGAATCCATTTTAAGAGTATTGCTCAGTTAATTATAATCAATATATATCAATGTAAGCATTGTATGTGACACCTTCTTCATGCTGATGTTTTCATAATACTCTATTAATTCATGTAGATAACCTCCCTGCAAGACAAGAAAGGATTGCTTGCTTATCTTCTTGGGAGGCCTTCCTCTTAGGTCAGTGTGCCACTGGCCAATGTAACCTCTGCATCGGAAGTATTTAACAATATCACTCATTCTAATTAAGTTAAAAGTAAAATCATCACACAGATCATTTAAGGAAGCTACTCAACTACTTGCCCAGTCCCAAACTTAATGCATCCTAGTAAACTTCTGTACAATTAGCACCCCCATTCTGAAGCCAGAGAGCTTTACATTGGGGCTTTACATATTTACTATCAATTACATTTTTAGTGACTTGTCTATGGTTTAAATAGGTATGCCCTCCCCATAGACTCATATATATATGAATGCTTAGCCCATAGGGAGTGACACTGTTAGGAGGTGTGAGCCTTGCTGGAGGAAGTGTGTCACTGAGGAGGCAGGCTTTAAGGTCATATATATATATATATATATATATATATATATATATATATATATATACTCAAGCTATGTCCAGTGAGATAGTCTCCTCTTGGCTGTGAGCAGATCACGATGCAGACCTCTCAGCTCCTTCTCCAGCGCGCCATGTCTGCCTGCCCACTGCCATGCTTCTCGCCAAGATGATAACGAACTAAACCCCTAAGACTGTAAGCCAGCCCCAACTAAACGTTTTCCTTTATAACAGCTTCCTTGGTCATGGTGTCTCTTTGCAGCAATGAAGCCCAAACTAAGACACTTATCTAACACAGAGACATAAAGCAAAAACAAAAACAAACAAACAAACAAACAAACAAACAAACAACACACCCCAACTATAATGGACTTGGAGCCAGAAAAGGAAAGTCTTTATATTCTCTTTCACAACTCGCATGTGCCTTTCTCCACCTTCAATTATTTCTCATCTAACACCTCATGTCCCGCTCACATGAGGAACAGCCTGTGTAAACAGGTATACTATAGAAATTATAAAGGAAACCAAGAGATGTTATTTGAAATCTTTGATGCAAACGATAAGAAGGAATTTTCTGTGACCTAACACAAATTAAAGTGGAGTTGATACATTGTCATTAAATGATAAAGTATATTTAAAAAAAAAAAAACTACAATTAAAGGTGAGTTTTGAGGTGTGTTGTGTCCAAGGGTTCACTACAGTAAAGTAGTATAATAAGCGAGGTACCTTAATGCAATAGAAAAAGTGTTTTCTTTCAGTTCTGAAAATCGGATTGGGCAGGGCCTTGGCCCCCCTAAAAGCTTCAGGAAATGCTTTTTCCCCTGAATCCTGGTAGCTGCAGTTTTTGGATTTCCTCGGCTTTGAAAGGGCCTCGCTGTAACCTCTGTCTTTGTTCTCATGACCTCCTCCCTGCCTGACTCCAGCTTCACCTGGCCATCACCTCTTAAGGCCATCACTCACACAGAGTTAGGGCCTGCCCTCTTCCATCATGACCTCATCTTAACTAATTATATCTGCAGTGACTCTTTCCAAATAAGGTGATGTTCTGGGGAGGCAGGAATGAGGACATCAGCTTATCTTTTCAAAGGAGTCAATGATACAACTTGAACCATCACCCAAGTAAAACATGTTGAGCCCCGCCCACTCCTTATTTTACAGGCCAAGAGAATCCAGGCCCATGCCTTACTGAGAGGGCTGGAGACCCATGTCTCCATCAGTCTACTCTGCCACACTTCTGCTTCTAGATTTACAGAATGCATAAGAGTTCCAGCCTTGAGCTGGACAATGAGGATATGAAGGTAAATTTTTTTTTTCAAACCAACTGCTGTAGAACTTGGCCTCATAAAGGGAAGAGAAGGAACAGACGCACACTAAATCACCCTGGGGCTATCATAGTTGAAATGTAGCAGGCAGTAGAAAACCACAGATGTCCAGCTGTTTCTAGAAGGTGTGGCGATTGAGTCAGGGCCTCCAGAAGAGGCACTGTCTCTCTAGAAAAGACAGGGAGCGAAGAGATTATGGGTTTCTTCGAGCGAAGAGTATGGAAAACTGAAGACAGGACGTGTGAGATGGAATTCTCTCATGCTGAGGGAAGACATAAAGAGCAGTCTGGCATTACCAGGTGGTAGGTTACATACGGCTGTGAGGGAAGCAAAGGAAACACCTAGAAGAATATCTGCGGTTGGATAATGAGTACACTCCTGTACCACGCCTGAGTGTCAGATGTTAGCCTGTGCCAAATACAGAGCCAATTAAACATTTTTAATCAAATAAATAATAATAATAATAATATATGTACTGGTGAGCAGGAAGTATCCTATTCATAGGAATGGAATTTACTCAAAGGGAAGTCTAATGGGGGACATGAGTTGTTACTCCCCTCAAGCTAAGGTAACAATGAAACAAGAAAACAAGAGGCTTCAAGCAGCATCTAAGAGGAGGAACCTGTAGAAACCAGAACTGACTGGGGAAAAGGGAGACCTCGGAAATTGCTTTACTTATGTTTTTAAGTTGTACATGGGTTTGTATATGGTGTGCGTGCATGTGTGTGTTGTGTGTGTGTAGGGCTTGTACACACCAATGCTCATGTGCAGAGGGCAGGGGTTGATGACAGGTGTCCTCTTGTTTGTTTTTTAAACTCTGCCTTGTTCTCTTGAGACAGTGCCTCTCCCTGAACCTTGAGTTCATCTCCATCCTCCTCCGAATGCAGGCCTGCTGGAGTCTGAGCAATCCTTCCTCTCCATATTCACTCCCAGCCCTGGAGTAATAGGTGCAGCTGCATCTCTGGCTGTCTATCTGAGTGCTGGATGTCACATCTCAGGTCCTCTGGCTTGTACAGCAAGCATTCTTACCAACTGGACCATCTTCTTAGACTTCGAAATGTCTTTTTGTTCTTTGTTTTTGTTGTTGGATTGTTGTTTTGCTTTTTTTGGGTAGGTTTTGTTTTTTGTTTTCTGGGTGTTTTGTTTGTTTTTGTTTGGGTTTCTTGTTTTGTTTGTTTGTTTTGTTTTGTTTTGTTTTGTTTTGTTTTGTTTTGTTTTCCATGACAGGGTTTCTCTCTATAACCCTGGCAGTTCTGGAACGAACTCTGTACACCAAGCTGGCCTCAAACTCAGAGATCTGCCTGCCTCTGCCTCTTGAGTGGTGGGATTAAAGGCGTGTGCCACCACCACCCTGCTCTAATAGTTTTGTTTTGTTCTGAGATAGTTTCTCTGTGTAACAGCCTTGACTGTCCTGGAACTCGTAACAAGGCTGGCCGGGAACTGACAGAGATCCTCCCACCGCTGCCTCCAAAGTGTTAGGATTAAAGGCATGTGACAGCACACCCAGTTTAATTGACTTTAAAAGTTAGTATACAGTGCTGGGTGGTGGTGAATCTTTTAATCCCAGCACTCGGGAGGCAGAGGTAGGTGGATCTCTGAGTCTACAGTCTGATCTACAAAGCAAGTTCCAGGAACCTTATCTCAAAAAACCAGAGAGAGAGAGAGAGAGAGAGAGAGAGACAGACAGACAGACAGACAGACAGACAGACAGACAGAAACAGAGACAGAGACAGAGACAGAGACAGAGACAGAGTTAATATATAAAATGGGTTTTACGACATTTTCATTTGTGTGTATTTTGTACTTTGCTCATTTTTATACACTCCTATGGCTTCTCTTGTCTCACTCTGATATGTCTGCTGTTGTTGACCATTTTCCTTCATCAAGCAGCCCCACCCCATGCTAGAGTCTAACTATAAAAGAAAATATCCAATATTTGTTTTGCTCTGAGTTTTTAAATGGCCAGACCAGAATGAGGATTTATCCCCATGCAAGAGCCACTGTGTCTAAAGGATAAAACTAAGAAGCCAATTTCCCCTGGGTCAGAATGGAAAGTGACTCTCTTGAGAAGAGAAGTGATGCTTAGCACACATGGAGCTAGGGAGCCCTAGACACGGGTGTGAAGATGAACGTGGGTACCCAGGATTCTGGAGAGGCTGGTTGCAGTCATCCAGACTCGGGGATCTTTCTCTTCAATGTGTAATGTCTTTCAAAGACCTTCATGATTACCTTATCATTAGCAATGGAAGGTAAGAGAATTGAAGACCATCAATGCAAGATTACTCCCAAAGAAATTACAGCTGGAACCCATTTTTCCAACTCTGGGTGAAAGTAAACCTCCATTTACAGGGCAAATTGTACATGGAGGACAGAGGGTGTACCTCATGATTCCACATCTAAAACTGCCTGGGCCCCATTCACAGGCCAAGCAATGAGGGCTGCTCTCAACCATGAAGGTGGAGAAGGTTTGCTGAGTTCAGTTCTGAGCTTGTGGTTTCCAGAAGAAGAAGGAAAAATGAGACAAAACCCAGCCATGATGGAAACTTTAAAAAATTGTAAGAAGACATGCTTGCTAAGCTGATACAACCACTTTGGAAATCTATCTGTCTCCATCTCTGAAAACTGGGAATAAGGCTTCCTCAAGACCCAGTTATTCCACTCCTTGGAATATACCCAGAAGATGCTCCAGCTCACAACAGGGACATATGCTCAACCATGTTCATAGCAGCCTTATTCACAATAGCCAGAACCTGGAAACAGCCTAAATGTCCCTCAGTAGAAGAATGGATAAAGAAACTGTGGTACATTTACACTATAGAATACTACTCAGCTATTAAAAACAAGGAATTCCCAAAAATTGTGGACAAATAGATTGAACTAGAAATCATCTAAAGGAGTGAGTTAACCCAGAAGCAGGAAGACTCAAATGGTATATAGTCACTTATATCTGGACATTAGCCCAAAGTCATTGTCCCATGAAAGTCTTCACTTATCAGGAAAGTGGGATAGAGGGGAGGACATACTATTGGGACTCTCGGTGAGAGAAGTATGGGAGAATAGGGTAATAGAAGGATCCAGAGGGTCCTAGAAACCTACAAGAAGAACATTATGAAGGGCAGATTTGGGCCCAGGGGTTCTGCTCAAACTATGGCACCAGCCATGGACAATACATGCAGTAAACTTCAAACCCTTAACCAGATTCAGCCAATGGACAAGACAGTCTCCACAGTTGAGTGGAGAGTGGGGACTGACTTTCATACGAACTCGGATGCCCCATATTTGACCACATCCCCTGGATGGGGAGGCCTGGTGGCACTCAGAGAAAAGATAGCAGGCTACCAAGAAGAGACTTGATACGCTATGAGCATATAAAAGGGGAGGAGGTCCCCATCAGTCACAGTCATAGGGGAGGGGGTAAGAGGGAGGAGGGAGGAATGGGAGGATACAAGGGATGGGATAACAATTGAGATGTAATATGAATGAATTAATTTTTAAAAGACACGCCTGCTATATGCCCATGTATTCCTCCTTGAAAAGTAAGATAAAGCCTCAGGTTCTCCCTGTTGCTGACTGAGAGAAGAACATGGTGTAAAAGCTTGAATGTCACTGTCCCCTGTTTTGACTAACAGCAGACAATGTCACACAGAATCCAAGTGTAGACTTGGATGGCCCATACGCATTTTAAGAGACATTCAAGGGAATTCATTAACCATTGCTTCACTTCTAAGGCACATCCTGATGGCATGCAGCTGCCTAGAATTCCCCAGAAGCTACCACATCCAAATCTTTATCAGTTGCTTATACATAATCACTGGGACCATCTGTTTCAGAGCAGTGTCAGGGACAGGGTAACAAAAAGTCCTTCTGGCAGCTTGGTACCTTTTGATGATAAAGTAGTTTTTCATATTATTCTGTAGTTTGTCTCAGCCTTGTGATACAGTGCTTTGAAATATGTATGCCTTTGTTTACCCTGTTTTTCATTTGTAATCAAAGCACATTCAAGTAATATCCATTTAGCAGGCTTAACGCTGGAGCAGGGCTTGTGTTTACAGTTCCCATCATAAACATTAAAATGTAATGTGGCTCTATAAATAATGAGTTTCGATGTCAATAAAATGTTAATTTGGGGGGTCCTCATTGGTCTCTGAGCTTATTCTGCTACTTCCTCTGCAAAGCAAAAATATTGTGTTAACAAACAGGCAGCACAGTGTGGAAATCCATTTCCAAGGACAGCAGTGCAAATGCCATACCTTGCTTTCAGGTTCCATAGATTTTTATCTTGATTATAATAGCTGCAAAGATTAACCAGCCATTTGCTTCATAAGCATGAACACACAGCTCACAGTGGAACAGAAATCAGCGTTTGGAGTTCCTACACAGAGTGCCATTCAGAGGAGCCCCACAGCCATTAAAACATTGAGTTAGTTTTGTGAATGGCATCAATGAGCAGTCTTTCCGATGTAAAGAAAGCAGTAGGAATAAACTTTAAGTCAAAGGCAAGTTCTTCTGGTCCCTCATCCACAATGTTTATCCCAGTGGGATATGATACAGTCTGTGCAATTGCTATGCTCCATGATAATTATAAAGAGCAATAACATGTGGTATGAATAGAACGTGTAACAAAGACCAGCAGTAGATGGTAAAATAAACCACTGGTTATGTCAAAACTAATAACTTATTTACTCAGGCAGAGTCAATGAGTTAAGCGGTCAGATGAGCCCCGTGTTTAAGCCTCACTAATAGTACACATGGCTTTTCTGGTTCATCATTTTCAACAGTTTCTTCAGAACCATTTTAAGGATTATGTGCAATTGACTAGGTTTCATTAATGGCTTATGTGAGAACACATGCTCATATCTTGGAAGGAGGGGGCCTTGGATAGTCATGTGAAAAACTGTAATTTACCTATTTGCAGCTTCTGGGAAAAGGTGGGGTGTCCTAAGACCCCTTTTCATAAACAGTATTCACTACCAAAACAACAACAACAACAAAAACAAAAACAAAAACAAAAAAATAACCCCAGCATCCTTCTTTGTAGAAATGGAAGCAGCTGTGCAATAGGACACCGGAGGCATCTTTAAAGCATTAAGGATTGCACTGTACTTTAAGAAGCTGGGCGCTTCTCATAGATCTCCCCATTTTACTTTGATTTAATATGCAGATCTTTTCTTCTATGGAAACCTTTACATTTTTATTTATAAATACACAAGGGGATCCATTTCAGACATACACAGCCTCATAAATTATGTTCAGTAGTTGAAACAGTCCGCGCTCATGTCAGGAATTGAGCATCCTCCTTGATTAGAATGCTATTTATTGCCACCAGCTGCACTGCCTAGCTAAGAAAGTTCTTGACACCAGCGATTGCTTTTCAGCCCCACTGCTTCCGGCTGCTCACAGGGGCTTCTATTTCCAAACGAAGCCAACCCTCTCAAACTCTTCTGCTTCGCGGATTCTTCCTGTCACCGTGATGGTGGACTGTGGTGGGGGAGGGAATGCACCCCGCCTCCCCCCCCCCAATATTCTATGATCTTCCTGGGCTGTATATCAAGATTTGTTGTCTAATAACACGGGCCTGCAAAGGTGTCAGATGCATTCGGGGAGTCCACCCAACATACAGTAACGGGTTTTTGAAAATTAAGACGTGAATTTAGCTTGGGACCGAAGGATATTTCAGAATCACCACGTGTATCTCAGAAAAGTAGCAATGGCGTACTTGAGCGGGAGGCGTTGGGCTCTGTTTTATTACGTTTTATAGCAGGGAAAACCAGACAAAGGTAATTACTCTTCTCTTAAAGACTATTATTACACGTGCATGAACAGTTAAGCCTGCTGTTATTTTCTCTGCTGCCTGTGCCGATGGCATCCAGACCATCCAAGCAGGAAAGCTATAGAAATAGGGGTCTCAGCTCATTTCCCATTGCACAGTAAGTCCACTTTGAAAGGTAATCTTCCACACTGCAATGTGTGCACCAACACACCAGCGCGTTCCATTAGCTGTTGACAGGATCTGTGTCCGTATCTTGTGTATGCCAGTGTGAACACTGGCTCCTGGGCCTTTTTTTTTTTAATGCTTCCACACATAATTGGGCTCTCAGAGTCCACGGAATGAACAGCTACAGACAGTGACAGGAAAAGACGTCTCTCCGTTTACATGGAAACAGTATTTCCTTGCTCTCCTCCAGAAAAAAAAAGAGATTCCCTCTAGGTCGAGGTTGAGGCTTTGTGCTGTGAGAGGAGGCAAGCCTGTAGAAGACACCTTAACCTGTGGTCTTTGGGAGCTCTCTTGAAGTGGTGTCAGGCCCTCCAGCCTTCAGAAGCAGCAAATTTCTCCCCTTGACTAAACAAGAGGACAAGCAGAAAATTGATTTTTAGACATTTCCTTGGAGATAAAGATGGGAAATTAGAGCTTCAAGGCTCCTTGTCCAATCAGAATCTCGATAAGGACAGGCGTGGAGAGTTCCCTGCACCCAGCAAGGCGGCTGTTAAGTCCTTGAAATGAAGTCATTGTGTCCCTCCTCAGACTTCACTTCCTATTCAACAGGGGACTGAGTTTAAACAATACAGTTTGGACCTAATTTACATGACTTTCAACCACTTAGCAAGCAAACAGTATAATGCGCATCATGGTAGGGCAGACACCAAAGCACAAAATTGACACACCTCCTATCACTTCCTGACTGGGAAGAGCTGATGGGGATGCTTAATGCTAACTTTATGTTGTATTGTTTCCACTTTTTAAATAGAAAATACACTATTTATTTATTATTTGTGTGTGTGTGTGTGTGTGTGTGTGTGTGTGTGTATATGTGTGTGTGTGTACCACATGTGTAATGGTGCCCATGGAGACCAGAAGTGTAAGATCCCTTGGAACTACAGATGGCTTTAAGCTACCTAATGTAGGTGCTAGGAACCAACCAGTTCCTCTGCAAAAACAGCAAGCATTTTAAAATACTGAACCATCTCTCCATCCCCTGTTGTTTCTTTTTGAGGCCACATCAGATATCCGATTGAATAGGAGGTGGCAAAGGGAAAACGCTGAATTATGAAGGCTTAGGCACCCAACCTCCGAGGTACTCACAGGCCCTTACTGTTCCTCACACTGTCTCTGTGGGGGCATAGGTTGAAGGCAGATGAAGGCACTATCCCCCAAAAGGGCACCATCTCATGCCTACCACCTGCCAGCAGGTACCACTGGTAGCCACTATCATGATAGTTGGTGTTAATTGCCAATAGGACAGAATTTAGGCTCACCTAAGAGATGATAGCATGGGCGTACATTCCTGCCCATGCTACCTTGATTTGTGGTGGAAGACCTGTCCACTGTGGGTAGCATTATCCCCTGGCTGGGATTCTGAATTGTGAAAGCAGAAACAATGAGCTGAGCCATAGCGTGTATCCATCATCTCTGCTTCCTGGTTGTAAATGTGACATGGCTAGCTGCTTTAAGCTCTTTCTGCCTTGACTTTATTTCCCGCTGTGATAGACAGTAGACCTGTGAACAAAGTAAACCCTCTCTTAGGAGGAGGAGGAGAAAAGGGAAGAAAGGAAGGAGTCTGGGTGCAAGTGAACATTTATAAATGACAAGACCTTACAGGACTCACCAGAGACTGAGCTTCTTGGTCATTGACCATCTAGCAAAATAGGAAAAGAGAAAAAAAGTGGAATGTTGGTGAAATTGTTTATTTCTACTAAAATGAAGATAATTTAATACTAAAAGCATTCATGGTAGGGGATTTGGTAAAGTATTTGCATAAGTATGTGTGCTCTTTAATGAGATTGAAAGCAGGTAAAATATTGTAATAGACAATGAAGATTGAAAAAAATTAATGATTACCAAGAAAAGACCAATACCACTAATAGTGGGATGGAACTCTAAAGGTGGTGAGATCCTAAAAGGCAGAAATCACAAGGAATGTGGTTGATGTTCTCTGACAAAGTAGCCTTTGAACCAAATATAGCATAGCTGAATCACACCTTTTAAATAAATATCCATTAATGATATTATCAATACATATTTTGGGTAGAAAAATATACAAGTAAAAGTTTGTTCAAAGGCATGGGGAGATGACTCAGCGGTTAAGAGCATGCACTGCTCACAGACCCACACATCAAGTGGCTCATAGCTGCCAGGAACTACAGCTCTGGGGGAGTCTGACCCCCATCTGGACTCTGTGAACATTGTACTCACACACACACACACACACACACACACACACATACACACACACACACACACACACACACACACACACGCACGCACGCACGCACGCGCACACACACAAGCACAAGCACACATATACATAATTTAAAATAAATTTAAAACTATATTCAATTAAAAAGGGGCATTTGACTCTATGTTTATCTGCTTTCTGGCAGTGATTTGAATTCCATTCTGTGACATCCGTCTAGAAACTATGCCATAAGTGCCTCCCAAAGGCTAGTCACCAAACTAGAGGCTGAACGCATTTAAATTCTACATCTCTAATATGTTCTCCTTAACTGTAATTGTGATCTACAACAGCATTTTGAGGCACCTATTGAACCAATTACAGGACAATCCACCTTCATTGGCTAGGTCATGAGGTAGACACTTTTCGCTGGGGTCTACACAATACAATTTACATAGTGCTTCCTAACTACCTTTGAGATTGTTGTAGTTTTCTCCAGAAGCATTATAAAAATCCCTCTCTCTGAAATTCCCAGCTGAGTTTGATTTAGCAATTACAGTCAAAAATTTAGAATTACCTAACAGCTGTGAATTCTTCTATTTTTATCAAAGAGGAAAAAATATTGAATGGCTAAATCTAACGCTCAATTCCAGGAAAATAAATCTTTTTAGTAAATCAATTAATTGATACCCCAATGTCCTGCCAGGATTTCTCCATTCATTATATCAGATCAGCACAAACATCACTGGATCGGAGTAGTAATTACCATTCATCTCAAATGAACCCAAGGGAATGGAAGAGCTCAATCCCCAAGATTTTATCTTAGTTGCAGGAAAGTAAAATGATCACTTGTAGCAGGTTGTCCTAAGCAGAATAATGCAGATCAATTAGACAGAACTGAGTCCACACACCATCCACAACTGGCCCACCTCAGCTCGGAGTCTACCTTTGCCCCTTAGCAGCTATGTAGCCTTAAAAACGTTGCTACTTCTCAATGCTTTATCACTAAAGTGAAAAAATAGCTTGCCACATAGAACTTTCCTGAAAAAGAAAGGTGTTTTTCATGTTAAACACCTAAAAAATATTATCTGTGTTTAGAAAAATTTTAAAATGAGCATATATGTACATATACATACATACATACATACATACAGGTTGATCTCTTTTGTGTAGTCACAGCATAGAGTGTAGTTTACATTTCTGTGATGACTTCATGCACTACCTTGGCTCTCCTAGTTAGATGAATCTCCTCTTCCTAAGGATCATCCTCCTGTTGCACTGTACTGCTTATTAGGATCAAACGCCCACACCCTCCCCACTCAGCGCACTCCTGAAATCCCTCTTCCCCACAGAACCTGACTTGTATAAGTAAGATGATAAATCTCTTCCCCCTTCATTTTCAATGAGCTACTTATACAACACAAACACTGAGCACACCAAAGCTTGTAAGTCAATGTTTACATTACATCCCGGCCAATGTTTTTTGCATTGTGCACAGTTGAAAATGTAGGCTTCTTGCCAGGCAGGCACTTTGCCTGTTTGATTTGTTCTCTGGATTCACGCATGGCCACAGCTGGGGTGGGAGGGCAGGGAGAATAGACGCAGTACTTGTAGAATATTTTGTGCTATGTATGCTATGGGGAGAAGAAAGAGGGCAACAGGAAGAGCCAGGAGGGGACCCCTGAAGAAGAGAACAGCATCATGGGAGATGTTCCCTCTAACCGAAAGGAACAGGACTCAGACTAGTGTGCCTGAGGGTTGTGTAAGCAATTAAGGCTTCCTCTTGGTGAAAGAGACCCTGACTCAAAATCTACCTGCCCACTTCTCCACAAGAGGAAGACAGCTAATAATTTCTGTGGTGATTTTTCTCTTTCTTAGTCACAATAAAACAACCTTCACAAATTACCTTTATTTGTTTGGAATGGCTGAAAAGAAGAGGAGAGTTAGATGTGTGGTTGGTGTTTTTGTGCTTGCTAACGAAGTGAACGGTAACCAGAGCTGCTGGTTACACCTATCTCATCTAAGTAACTCCTGAGTTGGAGTCATGTCTGTGGCTTTCTGGGAGCTGGATGCTCATCAAAGTCATGAAGGACATGAAGGAGGAAAACACACACACACACACACACACACACACACACACACACACACACACA
>OU015742.1:32657228-32679637 GCA_907169655.1 Acomys percivali | reverse complement strand
CACACACACACACACACACACACACACACACACACACACACACACACCCTCTCAACAAGGATTCTGAGCTTTGCATGTGTGGTTGGCCTGTCTCTGCTTTCTAGTGTAGGGATTATAAACCTGTGCCACATTAAACTCTCTCCTCAGCCCCTGATCCTATGCTTTTGTTTCTTTTTCCTTTCTCCCACTCACCATCTGGGTGATTCCTTGTGCTGGTTAGATATTTTTCAACCTTTTATTGATTCTTTATGAGTTTCACATCATGCACCCCAGTCCCACTCATCGCCCAGTCCCCTTGTATCTGCCCTCTACCCTTGCAACCTCCCCCCAAAAGAAAATGAAAAACAGAAAACATCTTGTCATGGAAGCCGTAGTGTGTCACAGTGTGTCCCACAGTTAGACCCCCTCTGTCCACTCATCTTTACTTGCAAATGTTCATTGCAATGATCTTATCTTTTTTTTTTTTTTTAGGGTATTTTTCTCAGCAACAGAACTGAAACTAGAATACTCCTGTAACTAGCTCCCTACAATCCAGCCTGCAAGGAGGAACCTGTACCATCCTGGGTCTCCATGCCTGTGTGCAATCCACACACCCTCTCACCTTCACTTCCTAGTCTTATTAGAAAAATGACTGTTGAGTTTTATAGGGCTTCTTCTCTGGACCCCTGTCTCTACACTCCCCTGATGCCCTTGCATTGATGCATCTCTTCACTATCTCATACCCTTAATCTATGTTTATAGATGTAGATATAAAGAATGTTTATGCATCTTCTCCTTTATTGCTTTCTCTCCAACCATACTAACAAGCTTGGTTCTCTCTTATCTTAAAAAGCAGAAACGTTTCATCCTACCATCTTTTCTCTATCTGTTTTTATTTTGTTTTCATTTCTTCCATGAATAAGAGTCTTGAAGTGAGTTTAATCCCTGTCCCCACAGTCTCTCTTCTGCTCCTCAATCTCTATTAGCCTGCATCTGCTTACACAGATGGAGTTGCTTTCTCCATGGTCATCCATTGTCCCTAACCGCTAAATCCAATGGCCACTTTTCAGATTTTATCATACCTGCTTGCTCTCTTCTTTACTTTTCTCGTCTTTATATTTGAAATCTACTTAGTAGATATTGGGTTAATGCAGTAAAGAAAACATGCTATGCTTGAGGACAGGAGCCTAGCAGAGTTGTCTTCTGAGAGGCTCCACCGGCAGCAGTTCCAAACAGATGCTGAGACTCGCAGCCAAACATCAGGTGAAGCATAGGGAGTCTAGTGGAAAAGTCGGTGGAAGGATGAAAGGACTTAGAGGTGAAAAGAGATCCACAAGAAGACCAACAGAGCCAATTAACCAGGGCCCAGAGGGGCTTGTGGAGTCTGAAGCATCAACCAAGCATCATGCATGGACTAGACCTAGGTCCTCTACATAGAAGTAGCCAATGGACAGCTCAGGCTTCCTGTGGGTCCGCTAGTAAGGGTAGTGAGGTCTGTCTCTGGCATGGGCTGCTTTTTGATCACTTCCTCCTGACAGAACTGCCTTGCCAGGCCACAGGGAAAGATGTGACTTGATGAATTGTGGTGGGTGGGTAGGGGTGGCTCCCCTTTTCTGAGGAATAGTGGAGAGGGAGGGGAAGGGGGGAGGAAGAGAGGGCTATGACCAGGATGTAAAGTGAATAAATAAATTAATTAATTTAAAATAAAAGAAGCTAGAAGCAAGTGGCCAGATGGGCAGATAAAAGCACTTGTCAGAAAGGGTGATGCCCTGGGTTTGACCCCTGGAACACACATAAAGGTAGGAGTGAATTGACCCTATACCATCTTGGCCCTCTGATCTCCATGTATGTGCTCCCCCAATCACACATACACACTAATAAATGAGTTTTTTAAAAGAAAAGATTGGAAGCTGGAGGGATGGGATGGCTCAGCACATACTGCTCTTAAAGAGGACCTGAGTTCAGTTTTCAACACTCACATCAGATGGCTCACAACCACTTAGACCTCCAGCTCCAGGACGTCTCACAGCTCTGGGCTCTGCTGGCACCCGTGCTCACCTGTGTAAGCCCACAGGAACACAAACAGGCCTGCATGCTTATGCCTAAAATACATGGTATATTACCAATAATGACATGAAAAGTTAGAAAAGGCAGTGGTATTCTCTGCACTCATCCTTAATTGGTAAATATGAACTGAAATGATCTGCTCTTTCTTTCCAACCACCCATTCGAGGGACATTTGCTATTTTGATCAGGAAATTATAACCAAAAAGATGAATAATTGGTCCCTCACAAATTAGACTTGTTTGCATTTTCTCTTTTATAAAAAAGAACACCCTCAGGGTGCCACACCTTCTCCTCAGGTGCGCTTCTCTGCATTTTCAGTGCTACCTGGCATTATAGACTCTAGGTGGCAATGATCAATTGCAGGTTTTGTGCAGTGTCTGGACAATGGCGTGCATATTGCACAACATGCGATAAACACTATTTGTAATTATAATAAGGGTTCGTTCTAGAAGAAGTAAACAAGGGCATAAAATTCATCTTCCGTGTGGTTATTATTCCGTTTATACGAGAAGTCCACTAAATTCACTGAACCATATCAGGCCACATCTGTTTGAAAACCTACCAGTTTTTATGAACATTAAATAAAAATGGTTAGATTTAATGACCATTTATCATATTCATGCAAAAATAATGAAAGGGAAACAGAGTAAAGGGGGAAGCATTGAGAAAAAGTCTTAAATGCCCACAAGTTTGAGGCTTTAGTTTTTTTTTTATATGTATCTATAAAAAAAATCAAACATCTGCTTTTTTTTTTTTTTTTTTTTTTTTTTTGCTTTGAAACTTGTTATAATTAGAAGACAATTTTTCCTTTTCTGTCTGGGTTTTGACTAAAAACACAAGTCCTCCCAGCACTCAGGAGGCAGAGGCAGGCAGAACTCTTTGAGTTTGAAGCCAGCCTGCTCTACATAGAGAGTTCCAGGACATAAATAGAAGGACCGTGTCTCAATGAAAAATAAAAAAAAAAATAAGAAACACCTCAAATATTTATAAATAAATGTTTCCCACAGAAGCTAGGTATTTGAATCTTAAGGGAAGTTTTGGTATAAAAATCTTTACTTCAAAAAAAAAAAAAGATGAAAAAAATCTTTACTTCAAAGAGAAGCCAAGAATATTCCTTGGTAGGATTAAGATAAAGCTCAGGTTGGGAAAGAGGGAAAAGGACATAAAATGAAAGTTCTAGATTTCTTTTTCATGTGCACGAGCGTGTGGCCTGCTTGTGTACATGAGTGTTGGCGTGTGTGGGAGGGTGCACATAGAAGCCTGAGGCTGGCGTAAGGAGTCTTTCTCAAATACGTTTCACCTGGCACACACCACTAATCTCAGCACTGGGGAGACAGAAGCAGGAAGATGTTTGTGAGTTCAAGACCAGCCTGGTCTATACAGAGAGCTCCAGGACAGCCAAGACTATATCGAGAGAGCCTGTCTCAAGAAACCAAAATAAAACAAAATATGCTTCGTCTTATGTATTGAGGTAAGGTCACTCATTTGACCCTGCACTTGCCCATTTGACTTTGGTAGCTATGCAGCTTAGTCTTACCTAGGGCCCTGCTCCACCTCCCTAGCTCAGGGACTATAGGCCTGGAATTATAGGACAGTCATCATGTCCTCCTGGCCTGATTCTCACACTTGTGTGATGAGTTCTGTAACAAGTGAGCCATCTCCCTGAACCCTCACTGTGTGCTATAGGATAGGAGGAGACTGTGATCAGAGCTTCCCCTCAGGACCACCGCAGGGAAAGAGCAATGCAAAGGAAACCTCCAGTGGCATTTCTGACAACAAACTACAGACAAGGTGACAGAAGAGGTTGTCACAAATGGAAGATCATTTCGGAACGGAATATGATTCCCTGAATATAAAAATCATAGAGTCTGTGTGGCGTTAACCTTGGGATGAAGAGGAGTGAGGTGTGAGCCTGACTAGCAAGGAAGCCATCTGTTGAAGCCAAAGAACTTGAGCTCTGTTTAAATATCCCTAGTGGAGATTTCTGTAGGCTTGAGGCTTTCTTTCTTTCTTTCTTTCTTTCTTTCTTTCTTTCTTTCTTTCTTTCTTTTTCTTTTCTTTTTTTAAGCTTGCCTCGGGTTTATTTGTAAAAACAGTATAGGACACTGGTCATCTGTAAATAGTGTGTAGGTGGATGTGTCACACCAGTCCATCTGTCTTCACATTTGCAGAAGCCTTTTCTGTGCGGCCTTCACAGGGGCCTGGGCACCTTTGGGAGCCTGAGCTGGGGCCGAAGCCTGGGCCTTAGCTGCGGCTTTCGCCTTGGTTTGGACCTTGAGCTGTGGTTGGTAGAGCCTACTACCCTTGCTCATGTAGCTTCGAATCTTCTTCCCAAGCTTGGGATGAGCGATGAAAGCAAGTCGGCTGAGTTGGCGGCTGGGACCCTATGGCATCTTGGGCTTAATGGCCATAGGCCTCACAAAGGCTTTAATGGCCTCTGCACGGCACTTATTGCTTTTGCGTTGTTTGCCTGCATTTTCTTCAGCCTTTTCCTGTTGTGCTTCTTGGCAAAGCACATGTACCTCAGGAACTTGAGGTCAACCCCCTTAAGAAATTCGTATCTTTGTGACCGGGGTTTTTTGATGCCATTTCTGTGCCGTTTGCGGGACTGGTTGTGTGAGGTGTGGTTCTTGGACTTGGCCATGTCTGCACTGTAACCTGCAGCTCCTACAGAGCCTGGGACCGGAAGAGAAAGACAAGGGGGCTGTTTCTGTTACTCCTATTTATGCCTGTTTCTAGCCTGGTTGACTGAGCTAAGGTGCAAGCAATAAATAAAGAAGGCTGTATTTCTATTAATTCCAAGTTTGTTTTTGTGCCAATAGCACAGGTAGAGGATGGACCTTATTCTTACCTGATCAATATAGGCATTGCGGATCAACAACAAATCTTCATATTGGCAAGCAGGCCAGTCAATATCTTATTACTATTTAATAAGAATCACCCTGTCATTGCCCTAGCAAGGAAAATATTAGTAGAAAAGTTTATGTTAAATACTATAAATACTGATGGTCTGTAGAGATCAGAGAATGGGAAAGCACCAATTTTCAGATCCTAGAGCTAGTTAGTTTTGGTTGGACTAGTCAGTTGCCATTTAAATTTCTACTTCTTTATCAGAACAGTAGAAGAAAGGACCACACTGAATGACCTCAAGCCCACCTTTCCGTTCTGAAAATCAACTAGTGAATATTCTAATGTGAACTTTCATTAGGTTAAAATGTAACAATAAGATGAAACCAGATGACTAAGCCATAGCATGCTCCAGGAAAAATATGAAGTGCTGTGCTGAAGTGCATTTAAATTGTGTGTGTGTGTGTGTGTGTGTGTGTGTGTGTATGTGTATAATGTGTGTATATGTGTATGTGTGATGTGGTATGTATGTGTGGTGTGTGTATGTGTGGTGTGTGTTTGTGTGAGATGTGGTGTGTGTGTATGTGTGTGTGTATGGTATGTGTGTGTATGTGTGTGTGGTATGTGGTGTGTCTGTGAGGGGTGTGTGGAGGTATGTGGTATGTGTTTGTGTGGTGTGTGTTTGTGTACATGTGTGTGTGGTATGTGTACATGTGTGTGGGGTGTGTATACATGTGTGTGATGTGTGTGTACATGTATGTGATATGTGTGTGGTATGTATGTGCACCATTACTGACATGCATATGGTAAGTGTGTTTCACTGCATATCCAGAAAACAGCTGATAGGAGATGCATCAAGTTCAAGGTTGGTGACTTCAAGTGAATTGTTGTCAGTAGTATTGCTTCTTTTTTAAAATAAAAATTGTATCCTTATAGGAAAGAGTCAAATTGAGGCAGGATATACATAAGGCATCAATTCGTCATAAATACCCACTTTGGATTGTGGAAGAGTGGGAACACGTGGTTGAACTTTTGTTGTTGTTGTTTATTTTGTTTTTTTAGAAAAATCTGAGGGGTGTTTTTAAAAATTGCTTGTGATTTTTAGGCTGATTAGCATTTCCATTTTCACTGCAGCTTGTCTCCCTTTTCAAAGTGGATTTATAAAGCAGACTCTGATGTCACAGAAGGCCCTTTCTACAGAGTTTGATTGGCTCCTAATCACACTCCCTGCAGGAAGGAGATGGGTAAAGAGGCTGAACTCCCTCAATGCCAGGCTTCTGGTAACCCTTCCAAAGAGCTCCAGAAACCCTGCCAGGTCTAATCAAGAGGAAGATGTGGTTGGTCTTTTTCCAGATTTCTAAGTTCTTGCTTTGATTCCTTTACTTTCTTTCTTGTCTCGAGACAGTCTCCCCTCTGTAGGTCTGGCTGGCCTTTGTAGAGGAATTTTAGTCTAGCAACATGGCCGCTCTGATCACTTCCAAAGACCTTCTAGGTCTGTGTGATCCAGCTGGAATGTGCACACACCCTTAGTACACCTTTAATCCCAAAAAGTGAAGGTAAAGATAATTTGTAGGAGTTACTCATGGTTTGAAAGTGATGTTGTATTGAGAGGCAAAGTGATGAATCAGAGAAAGATTTGATGGCATAGAATAATCCCATCTCTTGAGAACAGAAAGGAAAGAAAAGATACATAAGACAGAGCAACATAGAGAAAGAGAGAGAGTTTTACTGGGACAGTTTTTACAGAGACAGGTTGAAGAGAAAATAAGCTAGACACAGGTTAAGACAAACAAACAGAAGACTAAAACAGATTGCTAGAGTTAATTTGAGGCCAAACAGAGCAATTCAGTGTGAAGCTGATAAAAGTCAGTTTGACTTAGCTTGGAGAAGAGTTTAAGACAGAACAGCTGAGCTGAACCAGCCAGCCAGAGTACAGAAAGAACAAGAAAGGGTGAGTTTATTCAGCAGTAAGTCTCAGAGGCTGAAAACACTCTAGGCCTAGGTTAGATTGTGTGGAGGCTAGAAGCTTCCAGAACTAGGCCTAGGTTAGTAGACAGAGGCAGTAAGCCTAGGAGACAATTATATGAGGTAAATAGAAGTTACTTTTACAGACCTTAAACTCACTATGTTGACCAAGGTAGGCTCAAACTCACAGAGATCTGCCTAACTTTGTCTCCTGAGTGCTAGGACTAAAGACATGCCTCACCATATCACACACACACACACACAAACACACACACAATCTCAAGTTTATATACACCTTAGTCATGTCTATTCAAATCCTATATGTGTTTGAGATATTTTAACTTTCTAGTACTTTTGCAGTGAATGAAAACAGTTTTAAAATTTGAAATTGCGTAGCACAAATACATTACATAAAACTTGATTTAAAATAGATGAATATCAAATAGGGAAAAACACAAAGATCTTCTTTATACAACTTATCTGCCTTTTGTTTAAAAGGTTCTTAAAGCAAATGACAGAAGCTCTGGAAATAAGTCCATCTTTAGCAAGGCTAGCCACACACCCAAACAAGGTAACTTATTTGATGGAAACCCACCCTGGGTTTAATTTAGAAGTTTCCCATTTGTGTCATGTCAGATTTGGGAAGGCTGAGTCTCACGGAAGGCATTGGTCTGACTGTCTTCCAAGCTTGATGCCCAGGGTTCATGACTATAGTTCCTGGCACACTCATAAATATTCATACCTCCACTAATAATTTGCAAGGCAAATTCATTTGGCTTTTTCACCCCATCAATCTTATCATTAATAAGGGTGGTGCTCTGGTTTCACTTTCCTCCAAAAGAAAAGATAAATGAAATAAAGAGTCATCCTGTAAATTTAGATAGGAGTGCCTTTCACTGATTAAAAGCTGATGGGAAGTGGGGGGGAGGGGGAGATGTCTCAGCCTCTTGCTGTCTCTGGTGCTTGGGGGATGGTGATGTGTAGAACAGAGGAAGTGTTTCCAGATGTGGCTTGCATGAGTCTGGAGAACTCCATTATCTGGTAAGTAATACCTAGAAAAACTTTGAGGTAGATGTTAGACATGAACTGTAAAAACAAAACAAACAAACAAAGAGCAAAAACCCCAGCACTCAGGGGCCTGAGGTAGGAGAAAGGCTGCCAGCCAGGAACTACATAGGGAGCCATGCCTCAAGAAGAAGAAAAAACTGAATTGTAACCTACAGATATGAAGACTGCATTCTTATCCATCATCCGGCTCCATCTGGATCCTGACCATCAACAGCTCCAGGAAATTTCTCAAGAAGCTTGCGCATCTCTGCTTGGAAATTCAGAGACCTGTTACAAAGCTTCTCAGAATTGTCTGGCTACTGGTGGGCCTTTGAGGCATCTGCCTTTGAATTGACACAATAGCTGTGTTTCCCAATCTAACTGGGAAAAAGTTGGTTTCCATAGGGACAATTAAGAGAGGCTTATATCTATCATGGGAGAGGGTGGGTATTATCTGCTCCCACAGGGCGGGTTTTTTTTTTTTTTAATTTATTGAGAACAGAGCAGGAAAATTGAGTTAAGCATAAGTTAAGTAAGAAATAAAATCTTGATCATTGAGGTAGGTTATCTGAACCTGTCCGTAACCTGTAACCTAATGCTACACTCCCTTTGAGCATGAAGCTCTAAAGCTTGTAGATAAGTGATGCTTAAGGGGACTTAACAATGTGGGCATGCATTAATGTGGATTGTCTGACGAGCTCTTGTCACCTGAGATTCTTGTCTGTTGGACACAGTATCTTACTGTACAGTCTTGACTGGGTCATGTGGTGATTCTCCTGCCTCAGCTTTCCTCTCTAGAATGCTAGGATTATAGGATGGAGCTACCATGCTCACATCTTGCCTAGCATTGTGGCACACACCTTTAATCCCAGAAGTTGGGAAGCAGAGGCAGATGGATGGCTGCCAGTTAGAGGCCAGCCTTGTCCTCGTAGCAAGTTCCAGGCTAGCCAGGGCTACATTGTGAGCCATTCTTTAAAAAAAGAAAAAGAAAAAAGAAAAACAAAAACAAAAACAAACTACTAATCTTACTTGGGAAGGCAGTAGAAAGGGGTCTCGAGTGCTCAGTGCCCTCTCATCTGTTTTGTTTTTAAGAGTGCACACTCTCTTTGGGCCAGTCTGAACATGGTGTGCAGATGAGCATATATTTAATTCACTGCAAAAACACGATGGAAGAGAAATGGCTTTACTTTCCAGATATTGACAAGAGGAAGTAAATATGTGCCCTTTTGACATTGTGATGAAAGAATGAACGAGGGAGAACCAAACCTCCTCCTGGGGCCTCTTTATGTTTTCCAGACTGATCTAGTCCTGTGTTCCAGAGGTCAGATGGACTGAGAGGGTTCAGGGACATAGAAACCCAGAGGAGGAGAACTAACTCGGGATCCCTGAGATGCTTTGCAAAAGGATCTTGGCTGGTGAGAGGAGAGATGAGCTTCTGAGAACATAGAAGTTTCTTCCTGGGTGAAGAAAGTTACTACCAGCCTTGCCCTCACGTCTACCAAGCTCCTCTTCACACTGCTCTTCTAAGAGGGAGCCTGGATAACCCACTTTGGGGGCAGGCTGTCTCTCCTCTATTCTCCCACTATGCACCAACAGAGGAATTGCCTGAGGGTTTCTAATACTTCACTGTCCTTCTTTTAGTCACTCAACTAACAGTGGCTGCAGGCCTGCCCTCTGATTGGATAATAGATCTAGAGGTGAAAGTGATGGGGTGGTAGGGTGTGGCTGAGTGGCAGTTGCTGCTTCCCTCACACCCTTGCATGAGGGAAGGTTTTCTATCCTCAGTACCATCCAAATACAAGGTTGCTGGGATAGGGTGGGCACGTGCCTTGCCAGGGTCTTCTCACATTTTTTCTCAGGATTTAATTAAAGGTCAGTGAAGTCTGAGGATGGAAGGAGTTGGATGTGGTTCTTCTGGCTGGTGACTATCCAAGGCCACCTTCTCTTCAGCTGAGTGACAAATCCCATGTGTTCACACTGCTCAGTGTCTGCAAGCCCTGAGAATCCTTCCAGCCTGGGAACCCAAGAGCTTAGGAAGAGTTTAGGGGAGCACGAGAAAAAACAAGATTGTCCACACCTCTTGCAGACAGGACCAGGAGGTAAGAGGGCCCCCTTCCTTGCACTAGCCCAACTTCCTGTGACTAGATCCCAGCTGTGCTCTCAGCTGCTGTGACCTGAGTAAGGGGTATATGTGGGGTGTTGTTTGGTTTAATCCTCTGGTTGTAGAAGACATAGGAATGGAACAAGATTGGGGCAAAGAAGAGATGATCATTATAGAGCTTTGTGCTTATGCCTAAAAAGGGGGGGGGAGAACAAGAGGGGTGTTGCAGATAGCACACACACACACACACACACACACACACACACACACACACCACACAACACAACACACACATGACTAAGCAGTGTTAAGGTCCTTTCACACTGGGGGTGGACCGTGGTATTTTGGGGTTCTGGAATGGACGCATTGGGTTTAGGCTCACTTAACCCTCTTTCCAAGAACTTCCTTTGTTCTTCAGCTGGGCTGGTGGTAAAGTGCTCCTGCTCCCTGGGATGATTCCTCTGGGCACAGTGGCTTCCTTTCCTGGGTTTGGCTTGGTTTCTGGGTAAAGGAAAAATTATGACTCCTGCTAGTTTTTATATCTTTAAGTCCCGGTTTCCTGAGGTTTGTGTTTCAGGCCAAGTGAAGTAGAGAGCTGAGGAGAGCTTGGGTAATTCCAAATAAAAATTTCCTGGAATGATAATTTGTGTAAAAGCTTCTAAGGAGGCTAACTTTTACATGATGACATGGCTTGGATTGGTTCCCTTTTGGGCTGGCAATATATATTAGCTCTGTGCCTGGCCACACTGATATTCTAAGCATTACACAATTCCTGACAGATAGTGACTTCTGTGTTGAGTACATTTGTGAGAAAAAAATACACGAACTCAGTGGACAGTCTGAATTACACCCCAACCCCGCCCCCCTCAAAACATAGGTAAAATTGAGGAGGAGAGGAAAAGAATATTCATTCTAGAAGAGGTGACAAAGAGAGAGAAGGAGAAAGAGAGAAAAGGGAGGTGAGAGAGACTGATAGTGGGAGAGGAAACGTATATGGGTGAAAGAAAAGAAGGGAAGATGGAGACACCAAGGTCTGTGAAGTTCGCCACCACCCTCAAGCCCGAGTGTCTCTCCAAACAGGTTGAGATCCAGTTTCAGGGGATCCCTCTTGTGCATCACGCCTGCGGTCCCCCAGGGGGGCTTAATTCACTCCTGCCCTCTCTGTAGAATGACTTTCGAACCTGGGAAAATAATTGCATTAGAGCAGATTACTTATAACCGATAGTTATCCGTCTTTTGCTGTTCGACAGAAGTCTATTAAACTCGGCACAGCCATTACCAGCTGAGCTCTAGAGTGCGCCTTCATTAAGAAAATTAAAACTGTGTTTTCAAACCTCAGCCAAGCCAGATCAGTCTCAGGAGTCTGTGGCAACTCCCACCCCTGGGGGGGTTTCCCCAGGCCAGGTTTTTCTAGAATCAATCTCTTTCCCTTTTGGACCCAGCAGATCTGGGCGGAAAAGACTGAGTATGGTGACAGTTGCTGGAAGATAGGGATATCCCAGCTCAAAGAACTCGACCATTCTTTTTTGCCCTGGCCGCCGCCTCTCCTCGCGTGGGTCTTTACCCAAGAGGCTTTGCGATTCAAGGCGGACACACCTACATAGGTAGTAGGTGGGATCTGTGGAGGGGGCCAAGCAGAGCGGGGGAACTTTCCCAATTGACGTCTGAAGCTGGGTACACAAGTGCACGTGTGTCCCACGCGTGCGCGCACGACACTGCAGCTCCTGCTCCTTCCATCGAATGACAGAAGAGCTGCGACACCAGCGTGGCCTGTGAGCCTTTTGTCCACCCCTAGCTCAGGCTACAGCTAGGCAGGCGGTGGCGTGTGCCTCGGATTCTTAGGTCTCGTCCCTTTGGCAGGTTCCTGGGCCTTAGGGGACCAACTTGCGTTTCCTCTTTGGTTTTCCGACACAAGCTTATGAGTGCCATTTGGAGTCTGGGCACCACTTGGCTCCAGCTTGGGGCGGAGGGAACAGGTGGGAAGAGCAGGCTGACAGGAGGTCCCGTCCTCTCCCCAGACACCCTTGGTTTTCGTAGTGCCTGGTGGAAAAGGGGCTTCAGCGCAAGCTCTCCCGGCAGGAGAGCGGGTCGCTCAGTGAGAGGTTGCAACTGCGGCATCTGGAACTGTGCAGAGTTGAAAGAATCATTTTTTAGCACTGTTTATTTTATCTTTTTGTTGTTGTTGCTACCTGCCTCTCTTTGCTCAGCATTTAGCTTTTAGAAAAATGTTAATTACTCGGGATCCCTCTGAAAGGGTCACCCAGCTCAAGTCTCAAAGGAAAACATAAGGGCTTTTGCGTATGTGGGGACATCCTTTCTTGGGACTCTAGGGGCAAAGAGTGGCTGCTGCATTTTTGTCAGAGAGCCCAAACTGATGGAGTGCTCAGCCCTCTTTCTCTTTAGTGTGGGTCTCTGGCTAGGAAATAACAGCAGCCCTTCGGCCTGGCATCAGCAGTCAAATGCGGGCGTGGGAGGGGGTAGTTGTTTGAAAGTGCACGATATTGTATCTAATTCTCTTTCCCACGATCTCTATTTGATACCAAAGCTTGCAAAACTCAAGTGATGGGAGTCGACTGATAGCCGTGGACAAGGGACCCTCTTTTACATCACTACAACTTTCAAATGCAAAAATCGTTGGACATTAAAAAAAAAAAAAAAAAAAAAAACCCTAACACTTGGTATTAGTGTTTTCTTTTTACCCCATGGAGGCATCACTCGATTCCTTCTCTTTTGTAGCCCAACTGAGCAAACCAGAAGTGAAGCAGTCTCTCACCAGCAACAAATCCAGGGTGTTTAAAGCGAGTTCCTTGACTGTTTTTCCCCCCTCTCTTTCTTTGCCTTTAAAGCAAAACAAAAACAAAGATTTTTTTTTTTTTTTTAAGACAGAGAACCATTCCTCCTGGAGAGTTAATTTTGTTGCCACAATCTAAGCATGGGGCCGTTAACAGCTATTTGAGATGATAAGTCTTAGTGATCTTATTCTTTCCATCATAATCGTCAAGTGGTTTAAGATTAATGGCGGGGTATTTTCTGTCTCGTGTGGAGGACCTTTGCATCAATCTACTTAGAACATTGACCAGACTGTCAATGTCTCCCGATTTTACTAAGCTGAATAGGCAAACACAGTAGGATTTCTACATTTCCTCCATCCGTGACAGTTTATTGCTGAAAGGCTTCTTGTTGCGTATTCTGAGCTGCAGTGAGGTCCACTTCCTTCCTTGTGTTTGTTTTGTTGTGTTTATATACTTACAGAGACAGCTATGCATTCCATATGCATGCATATATCTATAAACACATATATTTAAGGCGGCCCACGTGTTGTGCGGTAACTTCTCTTACACTTACTGAGCTTAAAGGGGAGCTTTCATAAAGTCGAACTCAGTGGCAGGCTTCCCCAGAGTAGACTATACTTTTAAAGTAATGCAGTGAACTTCAAAACAGATTCCCTCTCATCATAACAGCTTGCTCGGTAATGAATATTGAAATTTATCTCTGGTATTACAATAGCCCCCAACAATATTTCAAGCTCAGCTGCACTGAAGCGTCACCCAGAAGATCTAGGTTTTTCTCTCACCGCTGCCCTGTTCTAGAAGCGCCCTTTTCTGTGGGACCCCAAGGTGCCTGACCCAGCCCTCAAGCATCCACTAGTGGGGTGGGGGGGCTGAGCTGTGAAAGCGGAATCCGCCGAGGAGCCGGGCGAGAGAGCGGATTGCGCAATCCAAGAGCTAGGCGCACTGGGGAGAAAAGAAAGGAGCAGCACCTTTTGCTGGCTCTTCTCCCTGCCTTCTCCCTGCCCGTCGTCCTTTGCTTCCCCAGAGCCTCGTTCCTCAGACTTGTTCTCAGAAAACCTCGCAGTCTCCTTCTTTAAAAACAAAAACAAAAACAAAAACTCCCGGAGAAGCTAAAGTCGTTCCGCGTGGTAGGATTGCGACGCTTGGTGTGTGTGTGTGTGTGTGGGGGTGTCTAACTGCCCTGGGTTGGTGGGGGGGAGACCCTTCTGAAACTGAGCAGCTTTGCCGGCGCCTTCCCCCAGAAGCAGAGGCGGTGGAGGTGGGCTTGCGTTACCTGTGTGCCTCCGTCTTCCACACTGCGTAGAAATCCCAGGCGATAATTCTGGGGACCCTGGAAGCATGCCGCTGTACATCCCAATCCTTTGAAACCATGCATCGCACCTTACACTGGACTGGAAGCGTTGCAGTGAGATGAAGTGCGGCATGTTGGAGTGAGCTCCAGCGCTCAGGCTGGGCCGTGTCCAGCAAATAAAACGAGAAAGCAGGGCCAGGGAAGAAAACACGCGTGGAAAATACCTGTTTGTGTATACATACTGTGACAACTAAGAAAGACAGACAGACACAGAGAGACAGATTTTGACTGCGTTGGGATCCCACTGATGTGTGCAAAAAGGGTTACCCCAAATTGGGAACTGCCTAAATTCCAAAAGCTATTCTTGTAGTCTGATAAACCTGTGAAATTTCTGCAAGAGTTTGATTTTTTCGAATATAAGAAATGTTAGTTGGCATTCCTCGTTTCCCTTCACCAAATATCTATTTTTAATAAAAAAAAATAAATAAAACCAAACCTTCTACATTGTTCATTAAGACGTATCTTTGAAAGTTAAACCTGCCAGGGAAAAAAAGCAAACTAGAGCAAAACCCCACAGAATAAAGAGGTTTAGAAAACGTATCCTTTTGCTAAGCCATTTTGGTCGTTTATTTCCCGGGGCCAAGTGAAGGTGTGGGGACCTTCTTATTTTATTATTATTTTTTAATCATTTATTCATTTAAATGTTCAGCCTTGACAAACTATCCCTTTGACGCGGCGGAACGAACGGTGGCAGTCATAGAAAGAGTAGGTGAAGGGTGTGGGGCGCAGAAAAACACCGTTGGCTTCGCAGGGGGTTGGCCCGCCGCGGTCTGTCCTGCTAGCCAGCAGGGGGCGCTCTGATGTAATCTGTGGACCAGCCTGCAGAGCGGCTCAGAGCTGGCGACACGGGCTTGGCCATTTCACGCAGCTGCAGGAGGAAGGGAAGGAGGATCTTAGCTCCTAAACCCTCAACAGCGATTCCACTCGGCTTATTTACCTTCGGCTCAAAATGTATCTGCGTTTCACTTCAACTAGTTTAGTGCTCCCGCACCGACCTCTTTTCATCTGTGTCTTGAAATATACATTAATGCAACTTATTAGACGCGACGATGAATAGTCAACATTTTTTTCGCCTGTTAGTTCCGCTGATCCAAGCAGGATTTATTTGCAGATCTCACATCCCGGAGTCATAATGCACCCCCCTCCCTAAATAAAATTGGTCAAATGTTGACAACCTGTAAGCCAACCTACCACTCAAGATTACTGATGGGAAACTAATGAGAAAATATCAGATCGCCCGGCCCGAGGGCTGCCAATTAAATCTTCGCTGATTGAAAAATAAAAGCGGACTTGGGGTGTGAGCCCAGCTCAACTTGAACTATTAATTTAACATGTTGCCGGTCCGTGCCTTCCCTCACTCCATCAGCGCCTCCCCCTCTCTCATCAACCCTCAACCTAAAAGCCAAATGTTATTTCTCGAAATATTTCAAGAGGTCCAAATCAGAATGATCATTTCTTACACGGTAAATATTAGCCCTTTAAGCAATATGATTTAACTAATTAGAAAATGTACATCATTAAGTCTCAGGGAGAGAAAAAAAGAGAAACAGATCTGCCAATCATTTTAAAGGAGACAGGCACCATTGAAGTGTGAAGAAATCGGCTCTAATTCAAAAAGGCAATCGGGCAGAAAAAGCCCTCAACATTACCCTGCTAGTTATTAATCAGAAAGGGCCCTCTCTTCTCCCTCCAATCCCTCCCCTCTATGCACTGAGTTTAAGTTCGGTTTTTTGTCAGTGGCCCGTGTCATATTTATATTGAGGTTTTGTGTGCTAAAGGTTTAAAATTCGAAAATGTTTCAATATGAGGAAAACAGAATCCTCAGAAAGGGAAAAAAAAATAGTCACAGATTGGTAAACTTGTTGTAAGGCACAATTCCCACACTCCTCTTTATTTTTATTCTTTCTTCCCATTAAGTTCCTATTTTGAAACCTGCTTGGTGAGAACGAGATAAAGTCTTTGTGTTCTGCTCCCCTCCCCCTCCGTGGACCTCCTCCTTCCTCCAAAGCAGAAACAACGTAGGCTGAAAGCAGAAAAGTACAAATACATTAACAAAGCCGGACTCCCTCGATAAAAAGGCTACGGTCTAGGCTTACACGTCGGTAATCTACAGAAATGGGGATCTGTCGGGTGGGTCTGCAGGCAACATGACACACTGAGTATTTCCTACCTATGTATAGGAAGGAGTCCATATGATGTGCAGTTAGAAAAGAAAATAAAAAGAAGTCAGGTAGGTGAGAGTAATTTTAAAGTGTATGTGTGTGTGTGTGTGTGTGTGTGTGTGTGTGCACAAGCACGTCTGTGTCTTTTTTTCTATCCCACTCCTTTTCTATTTAGCTTAAAACAGCAACTTCATTACATCTAGGAGCCCCTTGCCCTCACACTCATACTTGAGTTCTCCGTTCACCACACACAGAGCCCTTTCCCTAGTCCTCTCATTCCCAGCAGATTAACTGAGAGTGAACTGCAAAGGAAACTTTGTGAGTAGGTCCTCTGAGATGCTCGGGGCCCCTCCCTGGAACTTCTGAGGACTCACTTTTAAACAGCCATTGGTTTAAAAAAAAAAAAAAAAGTAATCCTTGGGTATCTGTGTCCTTTTGTTATCTCTTTTTAAATTATAAAGAAGTCAGAAAGACTCACTTTCTGCCACACCCTGTTCTCTAATTACAGCCCATCACGGCTCAATTTTCCTTCTCTGCTTTGCTTTAAAAAAGTTTCTCCGCCTTGCACTCCACCCAGTTCCTGGGCCTTGGACTCTTATCTTTGGGCTTCTCAGGGCCTTCGGAATCTCAGCAAGCCCAGTTCAATGTCATCTTCCTCCTCCTCTTTCTCCTCTTCCTCCTCCTCCTCTCCCTCCTTTTCCTCCACCTCCTCCTCCTCGTCCTCCTCACTAGACTTCAGGTTTGCAGGACAGAGCAGTAGCAGGTCTGGGCCGTTAACACAGCACACTTCATTCTCGCCTAGAACTTTTACTAGGCGAAGAGCTTGGAAGGAGAAAACATCTGTAAACAGCGCCGTGGCCCCTGAGAGTAGGGGGCAAATTGGGACACAGAGGCTGGGGCACAAGTAAAGTACTGCAGAATTTGTGAAAGGGTCTTTCTGAGGGTCCAACTAGAGAGAAATGAGGCAGAGGCTGGGCGACTGGGAAGAGTCTAGAGTCTTTCTGAAATACACCTCTTTTTCTGGCTGTCCCAGAGCAGATGGGAGTCTCTTACCGCTGGCCTCTGAGAAAGCTTAAATGAACACTTCTGTCAGCTCCTGGAGGTGGGACACAGAGACAATGGCCTCTGGCCATTGAGGGCCCCCTCCCAATACAGGGGTCCCTGAGGACTCTCCTTACCTCTGTGGCTGGTATTTCATCTGAAAACAGTGGAAGGGTCCTGCTAGATCTCTGGGACGAAAAAGACCTGGACAATCACAGTCTCCTCAATCTACTCCGAAGCTAAGAAACATTACAATAAAATTTACAGTGCCTTTAACAACTCACAAGTAAGGCATTAAAATTCTCTTTAATTGAGAAAATATTGATTTTCAAGCGTAGAGAAAGCGAAATTGTAATTTAGCTGCAAACTTTCAGGCGACAATATAGCAAGTTATGCCATCATATAATAGATCCACTCTTAATTGCCCATACAACACCACATCTTTAATTGCCCTACTTTGTGAACTGATAAAGACAAAAAGATAACTCGACCAAGGCAAGCACTTTATTATTTTTTAATCTAGAGAAAGGATCTAGAAAAATGTCTTTTTCCATTTATGTGTTTATCATTTTTTTTAAGTAGAGGGGAAAGGTCCAATGGGGAGAAAAAATAAATAAAAAGAACGGAAAACCACAGACCAGTCTAAAAGCCACTCACGGTAGCAAATCCGTTGATATTCTTTACCAAAGGAGGAACGAAGCCAATGCATTTAGAGCAAATGCATTCACAGGCAAAATTGCATCCTCCTTGAACGAAACAAACCTAGGTCTATTTTGTTACTTTACTCCCCCACATCTCCCCCCCCCCCGCCCCCGTCCTGGGGCAGGGGCGGCGTGCGGTATAGAATCCATTGGTAGATTGAGGGGAGGAAGAAAATCAGACTTTCTGTTATTTCTGTATCGGTTTTTGGTATTATAGAGGAGTGAAGAAGTTTTTGTGTGGTGGTTTTTCATTGATCACTCACTCTGAGCTAATGTAATTATCCTCATCAATAGGACGCTGCAGAGAGAATCATTATGTGGGTGACATTGATAAATGACCGCCCAGGAACGGCCCTCTCTCGGGCAACCCCCACATCTGACCCTCCCACACACACACACAATGTAGTCATAGAAACACCTACAAGGACCTAGAGCGCCGCCCCGCCAGAGGCCCGAGAAGGAAGAAAAGCCTCAGGCGGCCGAGGTGGGGGCAGGAGGGGGGGGTGTCCAGATCCCAAACAGTTGCAAGACAAAACCAGCCAGCCACATGCGGGACAGGGCGGAGTGGCGGGAGGGGGACTGTGCCCCTGCTGCCTTCCCCCCCACCCCACCCCCCGCACCAGCCGCCCAAGCACAGTTGCCTACAACAAAGTGCAAATCTGTCCTGCAGCCCGGTCCATTCCTCCACACCTTTCTCCACGTGCGAACTCACTCCAGGCCACCAAGAGATGCTTGCCCAGGCACACACTGCAGAAGGATTCGGCAAAGGAGTTTAAAGGTCAGGTCATGGAACTTGCAGGCTTCGGATTCTCACGCACAGCCCCCTCCCCTCCCCTGCGCTCAAAACACCTCAAACACACAACAAACAAACCAAATACCACAAAGGCAGAGACTGGGCGACACCTCCCCCTCTGGCGCTCCCGCGTTATTTCCTGAGTGACCCCTTCTTTTCTCTTCACCTCCTAACCCAGGGCCTCTGATTATGAGATAATGGATTTTGCGATTGTTCCTGTCAGGGGCAAAGAGAAAAAGAAAAAAAATATCCCCCCACCGTACCCCACGTTTTTATCTTTCCACTGTTTTATTAAAGCCAATGGAAAAGTATTGAGAGCAGTAATTGATTCATAATGATCCATAAATCGGTGTAGGAAAGCGGGGGTGGGGAGGCGGTGCAAAGAGAAGGGGGCGATGCTGTTTATTTATTTTATTTCTAAAGCCTCCGCTAAAGTAGCTTTGACACTGTTGGGGCTGGAGGGGAGGGGCCGCTGGGCTCCGCCGGATCATCCATCATTCCTGTCACCCAGAGTCTGCCCGGAGGAGCAGTAGACGCAATCTCCCTTCTGTCTCTACAGCGAAACTATTAATATTAAAACCTCCCTTCAAACACTGCCCCGACGGTCCCCATTCTCATCACGATTTGACCGCCAGAGTCCAGCGCTGCACCTTCCTCCAGCCCCGCTGGGACGAGGGGGGGCTCCCCACGCGCGCGGCGCCCTTAGTCGATCCTTGCAAAAGAAACTGTTATGTGTCCCCTTCCATCAGTTTGCAGCAGGTTCGCCTGAGCAACAAACACACTTGCGATGGGGAGGCCTTCTGCAGGCACGACCACGGGCGGGATCCTCCTTGCTCTTGGCTTCCTCCTCATCTCCCCTAACCCCGGAACACAGGGGAGCCCTGCCTTGCTAGGGCCACTGGGCCATTTAGACAGCTCGACAGAGGACCCTCTGGCAAAGTGGCAACTTGTAGCGGAGGTCCAGGCTCCTTATCAAATTGCCTGGCCTGCAAGACTAATGGAGAATTTGTGGAGGATCCCTTTGAAGGAAGGGCTCTCCTTTTGACAGCTGCTAGAGATGTTAGCCACATTTCCCTTGCCGGGTCTGCTCCGGGTTAACAGGCCCGCGGGAATGGGAGGGCCAGCCAGAGAAGAGGACCTTGATGGACTGGGCAGACCCATGCAGAGAGCTGGAGTCGGGGTTCGGGGTGCTGACCCGGGTAAGGGTGGAAGAGAGGAAGTGTGCAAGACAGAGCATCCTCTGGACTTTTCTTTTCCTTTAAATGTGGCTTCTTGCTCAATTCCCAACCCTTAACAGATGGCGACTGTAGCTCTCTCGGAATTTCTTGAAGAAAGGGAAACCTTTGGAGTTTATTTCTGCTTTTGCTTTTCCATATAAATAAAAAAGTGTTTTTATATTACTCTTGTTTTGGAGAACATAAGCAATTTTATTCAGACTACAGTATTTCCTTTAACACTATATGGTTGTCAAAACACCATTCCCAGTTTCTTTGCGTTTGACAGCTGAGTCTTGCTTAAATATACCCAAATCGGAACTCTTTATACTAAATAGTAAACCCGAGCTAGGAGCAAGCACATTCTGAGGGGGTATAAAAAGCACTATAAAAACTGGATAAAATGATCATCCCTCTGTCATAGAATGGGGTGGGGGTGGGGCAAGAAAATGCATAGATATTACTACAAGTATCTCTCATCTCCGAACATCTAAGGTTAAAATTAGCATGGTAAGATACAGTTTGGCCAAGATACTAAACTTAAGATAAGTTTGTGAATTCAAACTAAGGCTCAACAGCTCTGGGCTCTACCCTTCATGGAATAATGTAATAACCCTGTAAAACACTTTTTATAAACATGAGCTTGTGACCAAGGAAACCATTCACCATTTACCTTATGGAGAGCAATGGAAGAAAAACTGCCAGTATAATTTTTTTCCTTTCAATTGATGTGAGAGTTAGTTTATAAATGAGAAACTTGTCAGAGTTTATATCTGAGCATTTAAAGTAAACATATGCAAATATTTAAATTTTACAGAAAGATTCCATGTAAAATGGAACAGGGAAAATGAGAGGGAAGCCGTGTGTTTCACAAGATCAGTGTGTTTGTATCAAGCACTGCCGTTTCTGGGTTTAAAGAGCAGTGCACTAATTAAAGTGATAAATTCACTTATAAAAATTTTACTTAACAATATAAAAGAAAACAATAGCAGTTTACATCCTTGCTCATTCACATGCAGAACGTCCATGAAGGCTGTTGAAAGAGGAAACATGGAAGGGCTTGCCTGAGACGCCACTATGGATTGCTTCCAAGTGTAAGTTTGCATGATTAGTGCACTCTTCCCTTATCACGTTGGATCATCTATCTACCTCCTGTTTATTGTCCCTTTTAAATGGAGGAGTCAACATTTAGGAGTTAGGAAAGTCTAAGCAGTGTATTTATTTGGAAACTCCAAAGGCATGCAGATGCTTTAAGCTTCTATATTTAACACACTATAGTAGACATTGTACAGTTTCAACAAGCTTGTGGCTCTAGATCACCAAATGCAGTTTTGAAAATGCTATCACTTATCTGTTCTTTTCTCTTTCTTTCTTTCTTTTCTTTCTTCCTTCCTTTCTCTCTCTTTTCTTTCTTTCTCTCTTCCTTCCTTTTTCTCTCTCCTTTCTTTCTTTCTTTCTTAGGAAAAAACTTGAGCCATCAAATTCTCATACTTGCATCCCTGCACATGAAGAAAGCATCTATAGTAAAAAGATACCACTGTATCATTTGTATTAAATACTAATACTTAAGCACTCTTTTAAGCTTAGGATTTCCAACTCCATAGAAGGTGTTTAACGTATCTATAAACATCTATATATAAGCCTTAATTTACATAGTCAACACTATTTGAGTAAGATGAAAGAAACACAGATAAATCATGTTTGAGCACACATTATTTCTCATGATATAAAATTAACTCAGAATAAACCCTTTATTCTAGTGGTGGGTGCATAGGCAAAAGCTTTATCTGAAATTACTTTTAAAAACATCATGCAGCTATAATAAGGGCATTCTGAATGTACTTTTTCAAGCTGGATATAATGCACACAATTTCATACCTTTGGAAGTTTTCTGCTGATGAAACCTAAGAGTCCAAACACATAATGAAAAGCTACAGATGATAATTTTTAGAAGTGTTGGTAAATTACATCTTAAATATGCTCAACTTCCTTAGAGTCAGGGATGGGAAACCATCACCTACTTTCGTCAGCGCACAGTAGCTGGCATCCTGCAACCTTCAAACCATTAAAAAAGCAACCAAAGCCTAACAAAAAATCAAAAATGAAATATTTATTACCGCATTTTGTGACTTAACACCTTTTTTTTTAAACATAACGTCACAGTCCTCATACAAGTATTTTAATGTAAATTTGACAAAGCTTAAAGGTAACAGCATTTTCTTCTAGTGAGGAACACGTGCTGAGAAAAGAGGATCCCATGGACATACAATACCAATTCCACAGCAGATCTGATACTAGCAAAAACATTCTTTTTTTTTTTTCAATTGAGGTAAACACATAGAATATCTA
>OU015742.1:32614728-32652228 GCA_907169655.1 Acomys percivali | reverse complement strand
TGAGTTTAACTGTGTATGTTCCGGCAGGGAGAGCAAAGCACACACCAAGGAGTAGTGGGTAACAAGAAAATGAGAGTGTGCTAATGGCTGGATGCAGACAGGCAAGGAAGATTCCAGAGCTCACAGTCAAACAAACTGCTTGTGGCATGAATACATGTGCCCAATTACCAATTCAGGAAGAAAAGCAAAAAAAAAAAAAAAAAAAAAAAAAAAAAGGTTTCTGTAGAGTCGGGGTGGGAAATCTCCAATTAGCACCAATTAGTGAAGTTGCTTCCTAGAGCGGAATTCTGGGGACATTAAAAAAAAAATTCTCCCAGAATGCCTGCTGGAAGTACTTATTTACCAGGTGATGAGACAGAGCCTTGAAGGAGAGCTTGAGGAGGATTTGTGCCCGTGGGATGTGGCTATAGATACGTGTTAGAACTTGCCTGCTCGATTTGACTGGTCAATCATGGGCTGTACAATTCTTCTCCTGGCATTAATAAACCTGAAACACAAGAAAGACGTTCGGTTACCAACCTCAGGCTGTGTTTTCTGTGAACAGCTTTAGTGAGCACTGTGGAAAGGCATAGCAGAGTCCAATGTCTACTGCAAACCATCGACTTAATTGACAGGCAACTCTGCCCTTCAATGTCCAAAACCAGCCGACTGGATCGGCTCTCCCTTATCATCTCAGGGCCAGCACCAAGTCAACTAGCTACTAATTTTCAGAGAGGGACACGAGTTCTCCAGGAGAAAGCCTTGCCTTTCTGCGTGTGTGTCTGCTTCTGGAACAAGAAGGAACCAGTTTTCGGCTCTCAGAATGGAAGCCTTTGCCCCTCTCCCTGGACTCCTCCTCATCCCTTGCAGCTGGCCATAAATGAAGCCCAGGCTCAGGCACTCGGCTTTCACAAGGTATTGTTAGGTCAGCAAAGCCATCAATTAGGCTGTCTGAAGTTTTATCACCAACGCAGCAGTAATAAGTGCTGGCCCAAAGACTTCTGGTCTTTGGGCAACTCCTGCAGCTTAAGCCGGTAAAAGTTAGGGGTCACTCAGAGGTCGGTGCCAGCTGGGGGCGGCCTTTGCCTCCAAAGCAGGGACACCCAGGGCAGTGGATAAGCTAACTGCCAACCATAAACTCAGCCACCTTTCAACCCACTCAAAAGCCAGCCTCAGGTCCACATGGTTGATATTAGGGCCCGGGAAACGGTTTCAAATCAGGTGGTTGCTGATCCCCAGGAATGTAAGGAGCAGCGGTTATTTTGTCTAAGAAGCCTGGATCTAATTTTGTTGAAAATCCAAAAATAAGTGCCTACTTCATGTTACTTTAATGTTTAATAATGCCCATCAAATATTCATGTACAAACAGAGCAAGACAATAAGAAATCTCCTTTATTTCTCCAAATTTAATAAAAACAAAACAATTTTCCACCATTTGCGAGTTACCCTTGTCCCCATGCTTTTAATGACGGAGTCTCCCTACACTACACGTATGAACAACTCCTGGGAAAGATTCAGGGGCCTTGCATTAAGCTGGGGAGAGGACGGACGGTGGTAGGGAGCGCACAGCTAGCTGGTCCTTCCAAATGTTCTCTCTTGATAACATTTGTTTTGCAGCACCCTCTACTTCCAAATCTTAAGCATACGGGCAACTTAATGATGAATGGGCGATTTAATGATGAATGTGTCGTCCACGTGGGGCTTCAGGCAGGGCCTGAAAGTTCGCTCTCTGCAGAGTCCTCAAGCACTGGCAGTTAAGTCCCTCGGAGGACAGTGAGCCCACACAGCCTCCTGTGAGTCTTCTGGTGAGAATACAGTCAGGCTGATGGATAGTGAACGGCCAGGAGAAAAACCAAAGGAGGCTTTTGCATATGCTGTCTGCAAAACAGTGAACTTCTTTAGGACTTCGGAAAGGATGTCTCAGTTGTCAAAAAAAAAAAAAAAAAAAAAAGTTCCATCCCCCCCCTTTGGCTTCCGGGAGGGAAGTGCTAGGCTAACTGGGAGTACAGATAGCTGGAAAAGGAAAGTGGAAGCTATGTGTTTACCCCCACCTGTCCCCCCTGAAACATTGCCAGCCAGATCACAAAGGTTTTCAGAAACAACTGTCCAGTCAGTTCCAGGAACTTATCTGCACCGTTGCACTGTTGTGACCCAGGCCTAGGACGGCCCCTTCTTAGCTCCTCTCCTTCCCCAGCTCCCAGAGGTTTCTCTCCTCATGGCTTCATTTAAGACCAAGAGATGCCCAGAGCAGCCTCCTTCAGTCAGTCCTTTCATGCACACGAATGGCAGCCTGTTGTTTTGTTTTTGTTTTCTTTTGTAGGTTAACCCTTTAGGTGAAACGTGTTACTATCTTTGCCCCCCACCACTGTGAGTTTCCTTCTTCTTTGGTCTTTATTTTCACATCTGGAGATTGCGCCCTGATTTAGGCTTTCACCTCCCATTCCCTCAGACGCTCCCTCACTCACAGGGCTGCAAGGCATCACGGCTCTTAGCTCTCAGCAGGCGAACTCCACACTGTCTTCAAACAAATAATTACTGGGAAGGTTAGAGGTTCACTCAAAGGTCATTTCTTTGGATACTCATCAGAATGTTTACATTAGTAAAAATGGGGGTCCTCTCAAAAGGTTGTTCAATGGGGGCGATCCAACAATACTGAACATTTAGAAAAAAGCGTTCTGTGTGCTAGCAGGTCTTTATAGAAAACACTGAACTTGGCAATGTGACTCCAGTGTCACATTTTCAGCTAGTTTCCATGGTGTGGACTGCCTGTTCCCTAGCAGTTAGAGTAGTGGCCTGTCCTTGCTCAGTGCTCCTAAGAAGGCTGAAAGAAAGAATCCCGTGCAGGCTTTCATGGGGAGGGGGATCCTTTCACAGAGGGTAGGGGAGACTCCATGCAGCCTCTGTGAAGTTTCAGCCTCAGGGTTTTGGGTCCCAATCTGGCTTCATGATTCCAACACATTCTTTCAAATCATAGGGGATTTGGAAAACATATGCACCCCTGTTTTTTTTTTTTTTTTCTGTTGTTGTTGTTTTCCACCCAGAAATCTCTGCACATACAACTCCTGCCAATTGTCAACTGGCCTTATCTCAGAATAGCCTATTAATATCATAGATGTTAGTATTAAAATTAAGACTATGTTCACTTTATGAAAAGTTGTGATCTTAAAGATTAAAATGATGACTCTCCCTTCCCCTCACTCTGATGGCTCATAGGCCACCACTCTTTAGAGAATACACCCAGGAACACAAAATGGAGCCATTTAATTTGGAGATTGAAAAAAAAAATCAATGAGGAATGATTTTTTTTATTCTGTTAATTCCCAATATGAACTTCCTCAAGATGATATGGTGTGAATTCTTTTCACTTCCTCTGATTATATTTTAAGAATGACCTTTCCTTTATACATATAATAAATATAATACTAAGTTTTCATTCTCCTTAAACTCTGAAGCATCTAAGTTGAAAAATTGATCTTTTGAGGCCAGTACTCAATTCATATGTAAAAATGCAACTTCCTGCTTCAAAGACAAAAGAATTGTTTTTCAAAGGCTCAAAAGGTTTCTTGGATATTAAATGGGTCTCACAAAATAACATTTTGATGAGTTAAGTGTAAATGAATCAGACACATATGGATTAAGTTATCCCTGCATTTCACACGGGTTTAAAAAATAAGGGGAAAAGAGGGTCTTGGCAAAAAACATTTTGGACTTTGCCAAACCCAAAACATTTGAAAAATTGCTGAAGACATCCAACTAACCAAAATGCAGCAAGCTGCACCCAACTTTAATGAAAACCCCCACAAGTGATTTCCAATCCAAAGACTGTTAGGTTTTTTTCATCTGTATCTGATATTAAAAAAGAAAGAAAAAAACAACCCACTAAGTTTTAATGTCATCCCGGAATGGTTTTCAAGTTACAGGCATCAATATACTTCTTTATTAGTACAAACAATTTAACCCTAAGTTATAAAGTTTCCTTAGATGTTAGACAAGTCTTTTAAAAACACTGAATTTTGTATAACTTCTGTGGAAAATGCATTAATAAGTCTAGTGTCTTCTCCAGATTTCCCTTAGGAAAAAAATCTTCACCAGCCTCATTGTGACTTTTTTAAGGGCTATAGATAATTGCATTAGTGACTCCCTAGGGGATGAGTACCCCAAAGTACACTAGTTCCATTGATTTGTATTGAGCATGAAGTTAGTGCCCAGGCTCACACAAAAGCTTCCCAGAGAGTCTCCTGAGACTGTTTGCATCTCTAAATTTTACTTAAATAGAAAGTGCATTAGTATGTATAATCCTTCAAACTTATATACTAAGACTCAGCTCAAAATAACTTAATTATAGAAATAAATTTAGTGACTTTCCAAGAATCAAGAGGCTTTTCTAAGATAATTCAGAGATTAACAACAACAACAAACAGCAAAACAAAAACTCCAGTAGATTCAAAGGAATGTATTCCAGACTGGGGTGGGGTGGGGGTGGGGTTGTAACTGAAGCCTCACCTTACTTTTTTTTTCTCGAGAGACCTTCTGGAGACCACCAGCCACCACCTCAGGAAAATCCAAATATTTCAGCTTTGCATTCTTCTACCACCCACCCACCCCCCACCTGAAATCTGACCACTGAGTTTCCTTTTAAAGACTTTTCACTCCAAAGCACAGCTCAACTTGATGGACTAAACTCAGGTGTCACTCTTGATCGTTGCTTGATTCCCCCCACCCCTTTCAGATGACTGATAAATCCCTTCTTTCTGGTTCACTAACTTCTTGCCACACCTGGTAACCCACTCCTTCAGGCAGCATTCCTTTTGTTAGAAAGCACAGCTCTCTCTCCCTCTCTCTCTCTCTCTCTCTCTCTCTCTCTCTCTCTCTCTCTCTCTCTCTCTCTCTCTCTCACTCTCACGAGCACGGAGGTTGCTTGGAAAGCAGCCAGCCCTAAATACTCTGAGCATGGCTGGATTTGAAGCTCTCGCTTGGATTGGTGTTGTCAAGGAAGAGGCTTGAACTGTTGACAAGGGATCATATCAATTTGGAAAAGGTGTAGTAGGGAGCTTGGTGACAGGGGCCTAGTTGAAAAACAACAACAGTAAAAAGCTCTACTTTCCACTTTGCCCAGCAGCAGACTTGCCTACCAGCACGGCTTCTGCCACAGACTGAAGTAAGGCTTTGGCCCTGGGAAATCCGTTAGCCATTTTATTTTTTTTCTTAATATTAAAGCACACACACACACACACACACACACACACACACACACACACACACACACACACACACACTTTATTCTGTGTGCTAGTCTTGTGCGGAATCAACAAGTTAGGCAGGTTTAAATGAACTGCATATCCACGGTTTTCACTAGTGTTTGGACATGGTACCTTTTCCCAAAGACAACTTTGAGCAAAGTGAGGGAAATGAATGAGATTCATGTATGACTCTAGGACTCATTCACAGATCATAATTAATGTCCCTAAGTTACAGTGTAATTATAATTAGATAGAATATTAGATTTGCCCACACCTGTGAAAACATGTGAAATAAATACCCATACACTTACAATATGAAAACATGATGTTAGTGTGGAAGCATGAACCCTCTGCAGCCTTATGAATGCTCGCTGAGTTGGGAGACTGTTCGTGCTGACACGAAAGGCCCAGGGCAAAGTTACCACAAGGGAGACCGTTCCATAGTTATCATCAGCAGACTGCCGTTGGTTTATCCAACTCCCCCCTAAAGTTCTAAGAACCTATACAGCATATTCACTAAAATACTCAACTTTGAGCACAGTCATCCTATGTACTATCCTTCATGGTAAGCCTTTACACAGAGAAATACAATAATAAACTCGAAAGGGCTTGTGCTCCCCATAACTTCCCCAAGCCTCACTAGGTTTCCCATCTGCCAACTAGGGGAAAAACTGGGCCAGGGTTGTTTTGAGGACTGATGGAGATTGTGTACGTAAAGTTCGGGCATACTGCCTAGCATATAGAAAGGGCTCTTTAAATGTTAGCCTATGGCCAGTCACACCTAATCAGTGTTCCTAAAAAGCTCTGTTCTCTTATAGATAATAATAAAGAATAGATAGATGAGCCCTAAAAATATCCATACTAGGCCGATAACAGGATGACAATGTGGTTTGGTTCTACAAGTAGCATGTGCCTGTGTGGTAGGGGCTTTGTAGAGATCAAGAGTTTAGTATGAATATGTAACAATGTGTGTGTGTGTGTGTATGTATGTGTGTGAGTGTGTGTGAGTGTGACTGTGTGAGTGTGTGTGAATGTGTGTATGTATAAGTGTGTGACTCTGTGTGTGTGTGTGTGTGTGTGCGCGCGCGCGCGCGCGTGAGACTTCAGACACAGAGCAAGCATCTATTTGAACGTGGGGTCATAGAGTAGGCTCATTTGCCACTACATTCTCTAAGTGACTGTCTAGCTTCTCCCTATCCTTGAGCTCTCAGGCTCAGAGCCTCAGAGGATCACAGTGTCCAGCTGGCACTACTGTGCCCAGAGGTGCACTTGAAAGGTTCTCCAGATGACCTCGAGGCCTTGCAGTAAGTACCATCCCACATCTTAGTGCTCTGCTTGAGAACAGAAAGTTGCAAAGTTCAAGTTTTAATGGTGGCTACAAACATTGTATACACTATCTCTTTAAGTGCCTCAAATCTAAAGAGTCTTTTGATCACCTGCCTTGTAATTAATGTACACTTGTGTTTACTTTTTTGTTGGTTTGTTTTGTTTTTGCTTTGAATCAGAGTTTCTCTGTGTAGCCTTGGCTTTCCTGGACTTGCTTCATAGACAAGGCTGGCCTTGAACTCACAGACATCACCTGTTCTGCTTCCCAGAATGCTGAGATTACAAGTGTGTGCCACCATGGCTGGCTAACAAACACGTTATAATAATTCGATTCATTTTATTCCATCTCTATCTCTTAAAGTAAAAGGTGAAACAATAAAATGTTTTTGTGAGAATTGTGGACAACTGAGGGTCCCTCAGGACAGAATGGCATACTCCTGTTTGACTTTTTTCCATCTCCTTCTCTACTTTTTGAACTTCAATAATACACAGAATTATTTTGTATTAAAAGAATTGTTACAGGTGATAGAGAAAAATGACTGAGATTTATATGGACTGTAGTGGTCTTTTTATTTAATAAAAGTATCTGAGGAATTTCCCCCTACATAGGGAATTATCTTTTATTTCTTTTTGGATGCTGAGCCACAACCAACATGGTTCCGTTAGCACACTCACACCCAGTGGCATGTAACACGCAGCCAAGCAGGTCTTGACGTTGAAGCATTCTTACTCTTGGAGAATTCCGTCAGGTTATGACATGTGGCTATTTTATCATGTGTTATAAACGTGATCTTTCAGAGCTACTTGAAAGCAAGGGAGGGGAAAACACTCCAACTTCCTCATCTGTTCATGTCCAGGATCTTCCCTCATCAAGACAGAAAGAACACTGAGTCAACAGACATAAGCCAGAGCATCTTATGTCATCCTGTGCATGACTCATTGCAGAGAGAAGTCAATGAGAGACTGAGTCACTTCAAATTCTTTTGACTGACAGACATTAAAGTTCCACATTTGGATACCTACCTGTACACCTTTGAGTGGTCCTGAAAGCCACTTTCTGCAGATATAGACGGTAGATCTATAACTTCATGCAACTCCATCAGCCTAAAACAAATTTCAAACTGACCAGTTCCCAGCTCTGATGCATCTATCTGACAGGGGCTTTGAAACGCATCCAGTATCACCTGATAATCAGTTGCCCTCCTTCGCAGCCAGCTCCAATTATGTTCCAAGCATGTGCTAATTCACACTAAGACCCGATCCCAACACATCTTGTAATTTTTTTTAAAGCATTCCTGATCACTTTTGGCTGCAGTGTTATCTCAGATTCTGCTTCTCAATAGAAGTCACCTAAGAATTAACTGGCCAAAAACAGAGCCCCACTGTTTAGCAATTATATATCTGAGATGTTGTTAGAGGTCAAGGTGCACTCACATGTCCTGTGCTATGGCTAGGTCTCTGATTAGCTTGTCATCTGCTTGGAAGAAGATGTAGGCTGATTCTCTCATACAGTGGAGCGGGCCAGCTGTTAGCTGCCTGTCAAGCCCTCAAGTGGACAAGAAGTCCAGGAGCAAAAATGTCATTCCTTTGATCTGGCAAGGAGCAGCTGCTGATTTATAGAGTGGGACTTTGTTCTTCCGTTCTATTTTACTTTCTTTCCTAAGGCAGAACCACAAAATCCAGGAGAAAAAAAAAGTGCCGTTCCCAGCAACATCAACAAGCTCTGACAACTACAACAGGGTTTTTCTTGGCCCTAACAAAGCTCTCAGGCTTTGACGCTCACCTTTCCCCCCTCCCCTTCCCCCCACCTCTACCATTTTTTTTTGCAAGTGGTAGTTATTGTTTAATTCAGCTTCTGTAAATGGAATGGATTGTGGCCAGTAAGCCTGGGGCATAAACACACCTGTATGAAAGAAGCCTTATTGTGGCAACCCTCTCCAAGCAAGCTCATATGAACCACACGTTCCTGAGTTCAGAAAGAATGCTCCATTTTTCCTGACAGCAAATTTTACCCTAAGTGAGTTTCTATTTTTGGTGTCACCAACCTATGGTGACCACATTTAAACCTTTCCCTCTCCAATGGCATGGCACTCTTTCAATCAAAGAGATCGAGAAAGGGGGTAAAAGGATTTATGCTCTTTTTTTTTCATCTGAAAGCAAACAATGTTTATCTGCTATCTCTAATATCAATCACTGAAAGATGACTTAATGTCCAGAAAGGCTTTAGCAAATGCAATATCCAAGATGCCATAATGGTGACTTCATTATTACTGATTTATACTGACATGCATTTCCCTGAGTAACCTATAAGGGGAAAAAAACACCACCAACAAAACAAGCCATGTGCATTTTCTTGCTGAGAACTGGTTGCAAAGGTCTTCTTCTGTTCTCAATAGTAGTCCTGTCCAGTCAGAGGTGGCCATCAACAGAGTAGGACATGGAGTATAGCATTGAGAAGCCATCATGACCTTGTCAGTTGTTTGACAGTGAGAAGTCAGCATCTCTTTGGACACCCACGAGTTTGTGTGTGTGTGTGTGTGTGTGTGTGTGTGTGTGTGTGTGTGTGTGTGTGTGTGTGTGTGTGTGTGTATGGCAATAAACTTTGCCAGGGACAAATTATTTAATACCTATCTAGATTTTTCTGTGCTGCTCCAGAGGAAGGTGAATAAAAAATACGGATAGAGATTTATTTTTTTTTTAATTCTAGGCTATTTACACCTGCTCCTTCAGAGGTGGAAGGCTGGAATGGGGGGAGGGGCCATTACTAACATGGAGAGGAGAAAGCATGTCTATACTCAGTCAGGCTCAGTTCTAGTGCCCTTCTCCCACCTTCGTTGTGTTCAGAGGGAATGGCCATTTATGTAGCTTGATTCCTGGCTTTATTTTTTAGCCAATCAAAATGTGTTGAGCACTAGCTTTCCCCTCCCTGTTCATTTGTATTCAGCAGCTGTGTCCTCTAGGGGTGTGTATGTGTCCCAGTAATTGGCTTTGTGGGTGGGGAGCTGAAAAAGGGCTTCACACTATACTTGCCCATCTCTTTTCAACCCTGAAACAATTATTAGGAATAATTTCAAGGGCCATAAAAATCTGTACATGTGTCACCATTGATAAGCCATCCACAGTCTGCAGTTATCCTAAACCAAATTTAATGACATATGGACAGCGTATGTAAATGCACCTAAACATTTGAAAATGCAAATCATGCCTTTTGAGATTTGTATTCTTCATATACACAAAAACTAAAAAAAAAAGTCACAATTTGAGAATACACAAGTTCTTATAAATAAACACCTATATCCAGTCAAGATGCAAGACATGTTGCTCACCAGACATGGCAGTGCATAGATACCTGCATTAGGGAATCACTAGGCAAGAGGAAGCAGGCAGACAGCAAATTCCAAACCAATCTGGGCTACTGGGCTCAAGGCTATTAAGGGGCTGCAACTAAGATCTGTGGGACACGGCTCACTTGCAGAGTATTTGCTTAGTATGTGCAAGGTCTTGGGCTTGTTCTTCAACAGCAGAAGAAAAGAAAAAAATTAACCAAATTAACCAAACTGAACTGAGTTGATGGGAATGGAGCAGCTGAGATGGACCAACACTCATGAGATGAGATGAGAATGCAGCAGTAGTTGAACCACTGTGAAAGAACATTTAAAATCAAGGGATGGAGAGATGCCTCAGAAGTTGAGAGCATGGGCTGCTCTTCCAGAGGACCCAGGTTCAATTCCCAGAACCCACGTAGCAACCCACAACTGTCTGTAACTCCAGTTCCAGGGGATCTGATACCCTCACACAGACATACATGCAGGTAAAACACCAATGCACGTAAAATAACAATAAGTAAATCATTGGAACAAACAAATGGAAGGCAAGAAAATAAAGAACTGCTTGAAGGTGCCAACTCTACCAGAGTTGATTCTGAGAAACAAGGAAGGTGACTAAACCAAGACTGGCTGGCCCTTTCTGCTGGGTTCTGGGGGGAACATGGTGGCAATTCACAGGCAAGTTGCTTGGGGTTCTTCAGGGATAAATAAATATATGCTTGAATGGGGAAATGAGCCAATGACCATTCTTGAGGAAGATGTTTCCAGCAGCCAAGTATAGGATGAACTGAACTGAGTTGAAGGGATTGGAGCAGCTGAGATGGAGCACCACTCATGAGATTGCCCAGGGAGATTGCAGGGATAAAGGGGATGAGAGAGAGAGAGAGAGAGAGAGAGAGAGAGAGAGAGAGAGAGAGAGAGAGAGAGAGAGAGACAACTTCTTTCTGCATTGGGCTTTTCTCGGAAGGAGATTATGTAAAGGGCATTCGGATGGTACACCTGAGAGTCTGGGTTTGATATGTCATGGTGCACAGTTGATCAAAACTGGCCCTTTGCTTTTTAAAATGCCTATTTCTTGTAGTAGGGTAAGAAACACTGGGTTTCTAGATGTCACCTCTGAGTGGACAGTGGAACTCTAGGACTCAAAAGGTAGGAAGCCATTCAAGCCAAGGACAAAGGAAGCATGAAGTGCAGGGGCAAGTGACTACTTCAGATCCGTCTCTCCTCTTCACAGTTATGAAAGCAGGGCTATTGTAGATCTCGAGCTATGGTAAGTTTAACAACTGTTTGGCTGATCCCAAAAAGGCCCTGCCTTTTCACATGCCTAGAGATTTTCCAAAGCCCTTCGTCCTGTTGCCCAGCCAACTGTGAAGAAAAACCTCCCAGGCAATGCCCTTATTTCTCAGAGGCCTGTTCTGCTCATTTTTAGTTCTGAGATGAGCTGTGTGGCCAGATTTGGAAAGTAATGACAATGGCATATATATCACAATGTGCTGTGACACAAGTTGTATTGCCTTAAATTTAGCATGAATGATTTTCAGTAATGGCATTAAATACAGTACACACACACACATACACACACACACACACACACACACACACACACACACACACACACACTGTTTCTAAGCAATTGCATAAGATAATCAAGGCCAGGGTTTCTCTTAGGCTGTGACAATTAATTAAAAGAGAATTGATGGGAGCGAGTGCTACATTTAAAAGGGACTCCATTAAGGTGATGGTGTCCAAACTGTGTTCTTCTCACAAACCATATTTTTCTTTTTAAATGGGCTTTTAAGGTGAAAGACAGGGCACTTCAGCATACTCTAGGTGTGGGGACAAATGGTTCACAAGTCCCTATTCTTCAACTCAGGCCAAATCACTCCAGGACCTGCTCTCTAAAGCACTAGGAGGGAGGGAGGGTGCTATGCATGTCAATGTCCCCACCAGAGTTTTCATTTGCTTCAGGGGCCCCTTTTTCTGGAGCAGCAGGGGATGTTTCAGAAGACCAGATTGGCCTGCCAGAGCATTTGGAGGGACCAGGCTCTTATCCCCCCCTTTCCTTTCTCCTGCTGGCTTAAAAGAAAGGATTTTGCTGAGGACACATTGGAAGGTGGCAACATTCTCGGGGCCTTTTATCAACACCACTCTTTCTTTAAACTGTAGCTTGGTCTCTTGTTTAGGAGGCTGAGATTTTAGCACTTTTAAAGGGAACCACAAGTGAGAAATCTCCCAGGTGTTAAACTTTAGAGTGGCTTCAACCCAAAATAGGGTGGGGAGGAGTGGCAAAAGTAAAACACGGAAAGTCAAGTACTATTATGGAAAAGATCCATCAAATAAAGCATTGAAAATATGCATACAAGGGACATTCCTCCTGTTTAACCCAATGCTATCTAACCAGCCTATATTCTTACACAGCTCTCATTGATGTTAAAATCAAAGATTTAAAACAAAACAAAAAAAATTAGTTACTTTCAACAAACTCCACACCACCAAAAGTAATCTTTAAACTATTACAAAACATAATTCTATCAGGGAGCAAAAAAATTCTATTCATAAACACATGGGTTAAAATGTTCTCATATTCATGAGTGTTTGATGTTGAAACATGAAAGATTAATTTTTAAGTAAAATTTCTGTATTTCCTTTCCTTAAGAACAAATTAAACATCTTTTGCTTGGACTGACACCCAGGTAGCCTCCTGTGTCTTTGGCAGAGATGTTGCACAAAGTATTTCCCATGTGATGATACTATTATCACCCACAAAATGTTAGCATCATCCCATAATCATAAAAGACATAAAATATATCTTTATAAACCACAAGAGACCTAGCAAACCGGAGATTATTCAGTGTTTGCGTTAGTCCTTAAATGTTTTAGCTTTAAAGGCTTAGTTAGCAAATCCACTAACTAAACCCCAACCACCGTTTACAAAAGAATGGAAGACACCAACCTTTGATTATGAAACTTCATACAGAGCTATAGGTGCGAACAAGATGTGCCACAGTTTGAAAGGCACCACATCTCTTATTATGATCACCCAGCATAGTTTAACTTAACTCTTACAGATAAGAAGAATGGCATTTGGGTTAGCTCCATCTTCATATGAAGAGATGTAATCTTGTCATCTATTAAACGTGAAGAAATTTAGTGCTGTAATTGTTCAACTGTCATGGGTTTTTTGAGCCATGCAGTACGCAAATAATCCATGATTTGTTCCTAAATGTAAAGTGAATATGCTGGCCAGCTGGGGCCACACTATTTCTTCCATCTGGGATGGTCCTTCCTTCCAGAGCCATCTGGTCCACACATCATTCAAGATTCCTATCCGAGACCACCTCTTTGGGGTAAGTTTGTTGCATAATCTGATTAAAAATCATGTCCTAGGGCTGGGGAATTGGTCCTTTCGCCTGCTACAGTGCATACACAAGGGCTGAAGTTTGGACTCCCAGCATCCATGTTAAAAAAAAAAAGCCAGGCAAGGCCATGGTGCCTCTGTATGCCCAGTGCTGGGGAAGCAAGGATGGAAGGACCCCAGGCATTTGCTGACTGTCAAGTACAGCTGCAGGTCCCGCAGCAAACTTTATCTCAAAAAATAAAGAAGGCAGCAATAGAAGAAAATATTACAACCTCTAGCCTCTGTATACAAGTACATATATACACAAACTCTCTACACCCTGCCCCGCTTAGTCATTAACAAGCACAATTCCAATGTAAGGAGCACAATTTACCTCTCTGACTTTCACCTACTTGATTTTATAGAGCGCATATTTTAGCTCTTTGCTATTGACGCCTTCTTGACTATCCCCAATGAAATGTGTGGTGAATAAACAACTAAACAGGCAAATGAAAATAGGGTTCCTTTTCCCTAGGAAATAGTTTAGAATTGACAATAGAAGAAGCATTGGGGAATCTCTTGTCTGTATTTCTCTCTCTCTCTCTCTCTCTCTCTCTCTCTCTCTCTCTCTTCCCTCCCCCACAAGTGATACAGCTCAATCCCTGATGAATGGTGGCAGAGCTAACACGGGACATAATTCTGGCTTCCTCGTCTGCTCTAATGAATGTCAAACTGAGATGAGAACTAAATGGAGACTCTGGCCCAGTACAAGGTGGGACTCTACTTGGGAAGCAGACAGCCAGACAAAGTGTAGGTACAGAGGCGAAAGGGAAGGATTTCTAGGGCATAACTGGAGTCTCTTGCTCTGCCAGGCTAGGTGAGTGTGCGCGCGAGAACACATGAATGCGCAGCATGGGACAGAACTGGAGTGAGATGTCACAATTGTAGTGGGCTGCCATGGGGAGGTCAGAGTTAACACTGGGGTAAAAAGGCATGCGTGTATATGCTAGGGGTGGGGGATAGAAAACAAGATTGGAAGAAGGAAGACTTGAGATGGAGAAATGAAATCTTTTTTTTTTTTTGTCCTGACTGAACCTTGTAAAGGATTTCCTCCCAGATACGTTGGGAGGAACACTAGTGTCTGTCAATGTGTCTGTTGTGAGCTACATCATGGCTCTTTGTAGACTGATAAATACTTGCTAAAAGGAGATATAGCCACAAGTCAACTCATAACAAGCTACTGGGATTTTTTTAGGGGTGCTAGGGTTCCAAACTCTTGAGATAAACCATGGCTTTCTAATTTGTCTGGGAACTTACACTTTAAAGCCATTCCTCAATCAGAATGTAGGGTTCGCACCTTCCCCAAGTCAGACTCAAAGGTGCAGACCATTGGGCAGACTTGTGGTCTACTGATGGCTCCATTTAACCCCACCTCCCAGTGGGCTTGTGAACCATGGCTCCCCAGGAGACCCCAGGAGACTTTATAAACACCCTGGATAAACAGGCTCCTTAGGACTTTCAAACGAGGGCATGGTTTTCGGTTAGGGCATTTTCTCTGCTTTTTCCTTTCTCGCTCACTTACAAATTTTGTTATCGATTGCTATGCCTAAATTTTTACTTCAAAATAACTATGAAAGCCTTTTTTAAAAACCCAACAATTTTAAGCATAAGAAACACATTATAGCGCTGGTGAGATGGCTCGGAGGTAAGCCTAAGGCTTGCCGCGATGCCTGACAACCCAAGAGCTGCCCTCAGAAGCCACGTGGCAGGAGGACAGCACTAATCCTCATGTGTTTTCCTGCTTTACACATGCACCTTTCCTCATGCAAAACGAATAACTGTAAAAAGTTAAAATATTACAAAACGCTATATAATATATCCTACAATACGCATAGGGATACCCACAGGAAACAAGCATGGGTTGCTTTGGATAATGTCGACCAGAGGTCTCCCCCCATCCTCCAATCAATCCCACTTTCTTGTTTACAGATTCTCTACTACAAAATCAGCTTTTACTTATAACTGTGTTAAACACCACCTGCCTGCCCTCTGAACCCCGCTATCCCGGGATGAGGTCAATGTGGTGAAGGGCTCTGGTTCTATAGGCAACGCTGTCACTCAGGCTAACAGCAGTGATTCACTCACGGGAGGCAAAAATGACTCAATTGTTGGGCTTATTGACTCCAGGGAGCGCGGCTACTCTATCATTACTGTGGAGTGCAAACACCCTGAGCTCTGTTTTGGTCCACTTAAAATTACTATTTGCTGTGAAGGATTGGCAAAGCAATTCTTAAAATGATGGGGGTGAAAGTCAGGCAAGCGCCATTACGGGCTTTTCCTTCCGTTTAAGCAGAAGTAAGCATTCTAAGACTCTCCAAGCCTGACCCACTTATTTAACCTTTTATTCACTTTGCTGTATTAACATATATTAACTAGCTATAGAAGCCCTAGGAGGGAGAAAAACCTCATGACCAAATTATGGTTCCATTTTCATGGGTAACCTCTCCTTGGGTGGAAATTAAACCCCAATATAAATACATTTTAGGTCTATACAAAACTAAGGAGGAGTGCCAAGAAAACCAAATGTGTAACCGTCCTGCAAAGGCCACAGCAGCTAGAGAGTGGCCGGAGAAATTGCACACGAGAAGACCTATTGGAAAAACCAAATACATTTAATTAAATAAGTTACAAGACGATTTTGCCGCCTCTTATCTACTCCCCTTGGTTAATATCCACGACACACTGATGCTGCATAATTGCTCTTATGGAATGCTGGGGCTCAGAGCCGTAATGAGCTGCCTCTGCACAAAGGCAGTGAGAGCGGTTTCCCCATAGAGTTGTCCTCTCAATTATTCATACTTGCTACACTTTCACATAATGGCAGTTTTAAAATCAAACAAACAAAGCAAAGCGTACAATAAAGAAAGGGGACAAGAAGGAGCAGGGACCTCTTTCCTTCCTTTTTTGAACACCAGAAGGGATGGGCAAGCCACATAAAGCCAACTGAATTTGGATCCCGGGAAAGTCTCAGGGGTCCAGCTAGCAGATGACATCAAAGCGTTTGGGGACCGCCACCTTGGTGAGGGCTTGAACAGCTCTGCATACCTGTGTGGCTTTTAATCTGTCACATGGAAACATATGGAGGGCTGCAAACTTGATTCTGCCCCTTCCTAGGTGGGTCTGTGAAAATCCCTGATCAGACAATTTGCTCCTCATCCTGCCCCTCCCTGTTCCAGAGAAAGAAAAGGTGATAAAATTGTCAAACTTATGTCATTATGGATAGAAAATGGTGTGTTGTTACAATCACCGCTCAGGTGGTAGAGAGGGCCAAGCTTTTTCATGCTGGTTGTGCCCATTGTCCACACGGGGCCTGTTGTCTCCCGCTATAAAACCTATAGATATGAGAAAGCCAGCCTGAACCACCTATAGATAAGCAAAATAACACTAGGGGAATATTTAATTATAAAATGTAATTCGTAATGTCATTTTTTTTTTTTACTCTCTGCGTGTGCCCGTTTGTGGCAGTCAGAGGTCGATGTCCACTGTCTTCTTCAATTCCTTCTCTACCTTGCTTTTGGGGATAGCGTCTTTTTCCTTTTAATTTCATTTACTGTGATAATGATGATGATGACGTGTGTGTGAGTTTGTATGTGTGTGGGCCTATGCAGGTACACCTTTCATGCCTGTGGAGGTCAGAGGACACCCCATCCTTTAATACAGGCTTCCGCTCTTAAGAGAAGCTTACCATTTTCCCTATGCTAGCCCAAGAACTCCCAGGGCCTGCCTGTCTCCACGCCCCAACACTGGGGCTATATATACAAACAGCTATGCCAAGGATTTAATGTGGGTGTCCGGTATTCAAACTCAGTCCTTCTGGTTGCACAGCGGTGTTCTTACTCACAGTCATTTCCACAGACCTTTAAAATACTGCTAAAATAATGATTTCCTTACCAAAAGTAGCATTCTTGAAAGATTAGACAAGGCAAGCACAATGTAAAATCCCTACTAACTCGTTCCTCGCAATATGTTCACACACACATACATTGAATGTACACACATACAAACTCATTATTCACAGTGAACTGTACGACTTTAAATCTTCCCTCATTTGAAAAACTCAGGGAGTCTACAAATCTTAAGGAGGTCTGTGTCACCCCCTGACCAAGCACAGAGGTACTGCTGTGAAAAGTCAGAGAGCATCAGCCTGGAGAAGGGAAACTACTATGATCCACAGCCCGCTGAAGTCATCACAAGACAACAGTTAGGACTGAGTTTGAGGCCGCCATCTTGGCATGCTTTGCTAGGATATCAGTGTGGCCACTTACTCCCACAGTGAACTAGCCTCAGCTACAGAGTGCTAGGGTTGAGACGCGCTGGGCTCACCAGTCCTCCTCTTTCTGCCACAGTGATCTCTTGGCAGTATGGTAGGATTTGAAGGAGCTATGGCCTCCATTTTGTTTGAAAGTTAGTGGAGTCTAGAGGTATAGGCCTATAATTCCACTTACTCAGGAAGCCGAGATAGAGCTATTAAAAGTTCAGGGTTAGCCTGGAAAAGTTAGTGAGACTTTGTCTCAAAATAAAGAATAAAAAGGTGCTGGATATGGCTCTGTGTTCTTGTAATCCCAGCATTTGGGAGGCAGAGGTAAGGAAATCAGAACTTAAATGTCAGTGGCCATATAAAAAGTTTGAATTCAGGCTGGATTACATGAGACCTTGTCTCAAAACCAACCAATAAGCAAGATGAACCCACAGAAAGCAAATCAATCCAAGCAGCAACAATAACAACAAAAGTGGGCTAGGGAGGTAGTTCGGTGACAGAGGGCTCGCCTAGGATGTGGAAGGAACTTCAAACCCTAGCTGCCCTGCCTCCCAAAGTCTGTCCACAGAGCTCTGACACTTTGACCTTCACCACAGAGAAGGACCTTTTTAATCTTGTGTGTAGATGTGAATTGGATGACAGGTGATGGCGAGGGGGTGCAGCTGATGAGACCTCCCACTCCTGCTGTAAGACCATTCAGAGCAAAGCCTGTTGGAGGTTGACATCTGGATGGTCAATAGCCTACAGCAAACATACCTTGCAGCACTTATAACATATTGTGTAAGGGTTAGTTGAGTGTTGGCTCTAGGTGAACGGTTGGGTAGCTTTGTATTTTCAGACATTTGGAAAGGTTCAGAAGTGAGGTTTCAGATGCTGGGAACAGATACTGATGTGTTTTAGAGGCAGTGAGACCCAGTTTAAAGGGTGGCAGATTACGGGGTTGAGGAACTTAAGGGCACAACCCAAGCTGGCTGTGGTGGTATATGCTTGTAATTCCAGTACTTGGGAGGCAGAGGCAGGAGGATATGGGATCCAAGGTCAATCTTGGCTTCAGAACAAACTTCAGCTCAGTAAGGGCTACATTGTTAATTCCAGGTCATCCTGGACTACAGAGTAAGATCTTGCCCCCCTCCAAACAAAAACAGAAATAGAAACAGAGCAGAAGAAAAAGAGGGAAAGCCAAGGCTGGGGTAGACAGGGTTAGGTGTGGCTTTTATTTTTGTAAAGGCTCCTGCTGTCAGTGGCTCACCTAACAGGCATGTGGCCCCAAACTACCAAACGAGACAGATTCGTAAGAAACCACATTCCTTTTCTTTCTGAGCTTTCCTAACCCACTGGTAGCATATCCTCTCTTAGTAGACCCTCCAATTAACCACACCTTAAAGCAACCCACAAATCTACATTAGTGGCTTTGCAGAACCAAAGGGGACATGTGTGAAGTAACTAGTCATTGTTAGAAACTGTTTGAGGCAGGGAATTTGGGAGGCAAATACAACGAAGCAGTGTAGAGTACAAACGCCAACCAGCCAGCCAGTCAAACACACAGGCAGAGGATGTAATGACTGATGTTTCAGCCCTTTCCTCGGAGCACCATGTGTCTCAGTTCACAGTTATGTGACTTTCAGCTTACCCAATGCAGGTACAGATCTGATAAGAAGTTGGCACACGCATGCTGAGCCTCCTTTACAATATGTTTCTAGATAAACATTGTACAAGTACTACTACTAAAAAAAAAAAAAAAAAGTTGTGTTTACTTGTCCTGTTCCTAAGATTCCCCCACCCCACCCCACCCCAGTCTTCTTCTATCTATTCTGCCAGGATGCTGGCTTGCAAACTAGAAAAGGCTTGGATTTCAGCTCTGGTCTCCAAGGTATTCTAGTGTTCAGCTGGGCCGTGCGCTAAGAGGGAAGCTCTCTACCTTGCTGATTTAATTAACAGGATTCTTTTCATTATTGCGGGGATTTAGTTTCTTCTTGCCTCTCAGTGTTTGGGAAACACTGATTTATGTTTTATATTTTGAAGAGAAATTTATTGTTCTTTCACAGACGAAGCTCTTAAATCCCTGGCACCAAAGGGACCCTGGGGAGGTGTCACAGTTGCCTAGCCTTGCTTACCTAGACGCTGTCATCTCAAGGCGCTCCTTCCAGGAATGAGGAGCGCCATCGGCTGTTCGGTGCCCAGCCCACTCCACCTCCAGCAGAGCATTGCACCAGCAGGGGTTGGCCCCTTCCCATTCATGAACGGTGGCATTAGTAGGTTGATCAGTAACCGCAAATTACTGATTCATTTAAGTAAAGACAACAGCCCATGAATTTGTGAACTCTACTTAATCTCTTGACTAAATGGAGCTCACAGAGTTGTTAGACTGTGCTCTACTGATGATGATGGTCATGACTGAGCCAGAAATCATGACACATTTTCTAAGTATGAGCATGCACAGGAAGACTGTTAAGTACAACCTTTCAAATTAGCACTGTTGAAAATCTGGCAGGGATAGTCATCACAATTTTCTTGGAGTAGTATCCATCAAACTCTGACTTAGAAAAAAACTCTAATATGTTTAGTGAAAACTTTGGAAGATGTGTACCTAATTTAGTGAAAACTTTGGAAGATGTGTAGCTAATTTATATTTCAGGTGCCAATTAGTGGCCATCATTAGGTTGTAATGGAGATCATCTTTTTCTAAGAGGGCTTCATAATTCATTCATTTATTTCCATGCATATTCTCATTACTGGATTTTATTGAGCTATACAATAAATGGGTTGCATACAAGCATACACCTTCTTATTTAATTATCACAAACCCCAACGAAGTAAGTAGTGTTTGTTGCTATTTTCTAGCTGGTGAAACGGAAAGTTAAAAAAAATGCAATACTGTGGCTCAGTTTCCTCAGTCAGTGGCTAACGTGGGCTCTGGTGTACACGCATATCCCCAGTGTTGAGGTTTAGGAAAGCAGGTGTGACAGCAGCCAGGCTTTCTTTAGCTGACATTCCCCAGGCAGGCAAGAAAATGGAGCCACTTTTTACACCAACAATGTAACTCAGAACCTTGGTAAGATTTCCCTTCTAAGAAAGTTTTAGGTGAGAAATTTTGTCTTATCTAAACGCAGAAGCCAATAGATTCCAAGGTAAAATCTAGAAGAAACAGAAAGAGCATATAATTCCATTGTAGTTTAAAATATCAAAACCTTAAAAAGAAATTAAGATGAGTCTATGGTTCAGCTTAGAGAGAATAAACACCCATAAAAACCTGCCTTCCCTCTGAACCTGAGCCACCAGCTGCAAGCTAACGTTCTTATTATTTAGCTCTGCTGTTGTATGAGAACTTTGCTCTTGAAATGTGAATTATCTCTATTGCCTTCGCCTGTCCCTCAGGATGCAAAAATTTGGAGAATACTTTTGTCTTAGAAATTCAGGTTTCTGAAAACTTCCCACAAAGGGCAACTTTTATCACCAAACTTATTTTAGGTAAAATGTCAAGTAGGAGGCACCAACTCATTTTCACACTCAACGTGGCCCCCAACAAAGAGTTGAAACAGGTCAGTGGAAAAGGGAGAATGGAGATCAGGAGACACAGCATGAGTGTGAGCGGTCCACGCCAGGCACAGGCTGGGGTTCCCTATACAAGGGGGAAGTTCAGCATGACAGCCTCTCTCCGCCCCCCTCACTGCTACACCACCTATAAGGAGTCCCATTACCATGCGATACATGCTACACTCCCCTTCTGATGCTCTTGATTCTTCTGGATCATTTCCTCCCCCTTATTAATAGTCTTTGATTGCTTGTAGAAATTCTAGAAGGCACGATACGTGATCCCTTTGAACAAATATTTATTCAGTGTCTGCTGGCTCCTTGGCAGTGCACTCGGGTTTTCTTAGGGACGCACATAAAAGAACTCGGAGGAGAGGCCACACTTGCAAAGTGAAAGAAAACCACTAACTTTGAGATTAATTTCATGTCCTCTAGGTCTCTAAGCTTAATTGGAAGCATAGGATGAAGCAAGCCCCCAATCAACATAGGTATGTGATGAGAGAAAGAGATAGGAAAAACACAGGGTTGGAAATGGTTTGAATTCTGGTGATGCTGCCGTGGCATGGTTTGGAACAAAATCTCTAACTTTTAAGGTGTTTAAATTACTTTAGCTGTAAAATGAGGATGACACAACCTGCTTCAAAAGCGTTGAGTTGGCGATGAATTGTAAAGGCTAATTTGCATTTCCCAATTACTGGGAAATATTTGAACCATTCTGCAAAGAAAGGCTTGATGCTTTGCTCTCCTCTAGGCACTTGGTCTCAAAAAGCCTGGAGCATCACAGGGAAGAGACAACACTGGCACAGGGCAACAACATTTCAGTGCTATAAGAGTGACTGTGAGCATTTAGTGGCCCTGGGCGCCATTTTGTTATTTGACATAATGTGAAGAAATTTATGGTTATAACATTGCCAAAGAAAAGAATCGATACATCTTTTAGTTTCTTGCTATAACTTAAGTAATAGAAGATTGCCTTCTGCCTCAGAGTCTTGGTTGTTCTCCACTTCTTGGCCTAAAGTAGGAAGAGGTCTGGATGCCTCTACCTTTCAGGTGATGTTCACAGCCTGTATATACCTCAGCACCACTGAGCAAAACCTCTACACTTACCACATGGTATGAACATGGCTATCCCAATGTGTTCTTAATATTTTGAGGAAAATGAAATCTGAATAGCCTTGCCATGCAGAATACACACAGACAGATAGCTCCATGATGATAGAGACAAGCGCACAAGTGCTGGCTGAAAAGCGTGAGATGCTGCCAATAGCCAAAGACAGAGAAATGGGAGATTATAAACAGATTGAGCTTGCCCAGGAGAGTAGGGCTTAGCTGTGGGGGCAGCCTTCCCTCAGAAATGGAGAGGCTCAGGCTGGCTAATGGGCTTCCATCACCACCAGTGTGGGATGATAAAGAGTTGAAGATGCTCCAATAACATTTTGACTGATAAATGCTTCTTTCATTTGGTAAATTTGCTTCTTCTGTCTTAAAAACAAAACAAACAAACAAACAGCTGGGCATGGTGGAGCAGGCCTTTAATCCCAGTACTTGGGAGGCAGAGGCAGGCAGATCTCTGTAGGCCAGCCTGGTCTACAAAGTGACTCCAGGACAGCCAAGGCTACACAGAGAAACCCTGTCTCAAAACCTCTCCCCGCCCCCCCAAAAAAACCAAAAAAACCCCCCAAAAAACCAAAACAAAACACAAAAATCAACCAACCAACAACAGCAAAAACCCAAAAAACAAAAACCAGAGGGAGCACTTTCTGTAGGATAATGGGCCATTTGGAAAAGTCCTGAGGTGGTAAGGGGGGGTGGGGCAGGACATCAGGAAAGATTAGTTTGGTCCAGAAAAGGGTTATCCCTGCTCAGACAAAGAACAATCCACCACGTCTAGACAAGCTGCACATCTTCCTTCATGAGGAGGGAATAATGACATAAGCCTTGGTTGCTTCCTAGGGCTGATGTGAGAATCGAATGAGATGGCATATAAAAAAACAGTCTCTGGAAACTGTAAATGACTACAAAGTATAAAATGAAGTGGTAAAGAGGTTCTGTAGCAAAGAACTGAAGGGATTTTCCCCCACCACGCTCTATACTTTAACTCACAACATCCATTTTTTTTGTGTGTGTGTATGAAGAGTTTTATTGACATTCATTTAAAAGGGTATAAACAAAACAAATTCCTAAAAGGGGTTGGGGATGGGAATTTTCTTGAGCATGTAGTAGACACTTTCTATACAATGTTTTAAATGATTTCGGTCAGGGCTGGGGGATAGATCGTTGGAAGAGTGCTTGCCTAGCATTCAGGAAGCCCTAGGTTCAATACCCAGCATACATTAGATTGAGTAGCACAAGCCTGGAACCCCAGCATCTGGGAAGTAAAGAGGTGGATCAGAGGTTCAAGGTTACCCTCCGCAAAATGGTGTGTTTGAGACTAACCTGGATATGTGAAACCCTGTCTCAAAAATGAAAAAGATAAAGAAAAGGGGCCTACCGAGATAGAGGTCCTAAATATATGATAGAAAACTCTGGAAGTCCCTCTAGTCACTCCTCCAGAAACAAATAAACAAACAAAAAAAACATACCCATAGGTCTTAATTCTTTTTAGGCATTGGCCATATTCTTAGAAAATATGTCACAACTCTGTCTTCTGACAAAGAAAGGAAACATGCTGTCCGCATAATATAAGATGCACTCACCTGCTGGAGTGACAAGCAGTGCCTGCGATTGTCTCCATAGCGTAGTGAGCTAAGGAGAAAGCAATGGCGAGCTAGCTAGCGGTGTGCCAACAGCCCGACCTTTCCACAGTCTGAGTTCCTTTCTTCTTTCTAATAGTATCATCCTCACCTAATGGTTTTCTTTTTTTATCTTCTCACTATATATGTTCATTCTGCTAGGAAAACATGACTTAATCAATGTGTGGGTTTCAGTCCAGGCTACAGAATGCAGGCTTCTAAATAACTACTTTATGGCCGCCATATATTCTCAAGGAAAGGTGGAGCTGTCCCCACCTTCTATAATCCAAGCTGTGTGATGTTCTCCAATCATGGACTCTGAGCTGAATGAACATATCCTCCAACCTGTTAACCCAGTAACGGTCATTATACACGCTGGTAGTTCACCATTAGAGGGGAGGCTTTTTTTAGATTACTCCCAGAAGCATGCGAATACAGATCTTGTGTTCTGGGAAGAAAAAAAAAAAAAAAAAAAGAACAAAAACAAACCTGGGAGCCAGCATCTTCCACTGAGTCCGGTCAGGTTTCCCCAGCCCGGGAGAAATCCCATCCCGGATCCCCTCCCATACATGCTAGGCGAATTACTTTTGTTCACTTGCACACACTCAAAAGGAAAGCACAAAACAGCCATTTGAAATAGCCGGCTGCACCACACCACTTCCCTCTGCCCAGGTTTGGCTGCAGCATCTGTGGGAATAGGAGCTGCTGCAAAGAATGCAGTGCCACATAAGCAAGGAGAAAAACCTTTCTATCCTCTTCAATTACTCAGAAATAGGGAAAGGAGCATCATTTTCAAAGGGACAAATGCTACACAAGACATGCCCTTTAAATCCTTTTGAAGGTTCTGTGACCTGTGAAAGTATCTGCAGTATCAGCAGGAGAAAGCCCTTTGTAGAACAAATGCCCATGTTTTATGGGTACTGTATTTGCTAATCATTACTTCATAAGCAAGAGTAGATATACAGTGGGGCTATAAATAATGGCGGGAATGTAAAAGTGAATTGATCTGTCTGGCTATCTAGTAATACTCCTGGCACAGGACCAGTCTTGAATAGCTGCCAACTACCACAGAGCCAGCCAGTGATTTGTCTGGGGGTCCTGCCCTGTCAGGCAGAAAACAGTCTTAAAGCTGAACTGCCACCAATGTGCTCACGCTGAGAAGCATGGCCCTGAGTGTTTCTTTCCAGTTCCTAAAATCACTTCAGAACTCATCAGAACAGAAAGCAAAGGAGGCAGCGGAACCGGTCATCCACGTCTAAAAATTAAGAAAACCCCTTAATAATACCCATCAAGACAAGTTATAGGGGAAGCTGGGCAAACTGGAGTGTGGCCCTGAGCTCATGACAGTCAGGAACTCAGGCATGCTACAGGGTGATCTCCAACATTCCACACTTGAACTTATTTAGTCACAAGCCCAGGGAATGGAGCTGTTCGGGCCACTGTGTGGAAGAAAAGCCATATATAGTCCTGGACATTACAGCATCAAAGCCCAGACACAAACCCAAACACATGAAGGTCCCTGATGAAGAATGGGTATGGCTCAGTAGCATGTCCAACAACCAGAGTCCGTCTTATTTTTATTCTGGGAATTGAACCCAGAACCTTACACATGGAAGGCAAGTACTCTACCACTGACTTGCACCTCCAACCCTCTGCTTACTTGCTTATTTTGGGATAGAGCCTCACTAAGTTGCCCAGACTGGTCTATAACCCTGTTTGGCCTGAAACTTATGACCCTCCTACCTCAGTTTCTCTTGTGTAGCTAGGATTTGAGGCCTGCGTTACAACACCCTGCCAAAAACGTATTCTTAAAATCTCCTTGCAAATGGAGATACAATTATGGGCTAGTCACCATATTGTATTTCCCCCCAGGCTCCTTCACTCTGTCTCCTTCCTGGAGTAAGTGAATATTCTTAGGACTGGATGCTAGCAACTACCCTCTCCTCTATGGTGACACAGCCGGGCAGTGTAGGCAGTATGTTCACCTGGGTGTGCTTTGCAGGGATGTAGCAACATGCCTGCTTGACACTGTTTCATGTATTCCTCACGGCAAGGCTGCCTCCAGGATTCTTTGTAAGGAGAGACAATGCTCAGAAAAATGAACAGAAAAAAAAAAAAAGAAAAGGAATAGAAAGATATGAAAGAAAGCAAGAAAGGGGGCAGAGAGAGAGAGAGAGAGAGAGAGAGAGAGAGAGAGAGAGAGAGAGACCCATCAAATGATGAGCTCAATTCATACCATGCCATGGGCACTTGATTCATGGGCCTCTGGCCCATCACGGCTCCGCCTGAGTGTTTATTACACACGTGCAACGTCCTTAGGAAGACATAAAGTATCAGAGGAGGCTGGCTGGAGAGAGGGGTGCATCTTGTGAATCAGAAGTTGCTAATTATTTAAGGATTGGCAAGTGGAATATCCCCCAAAGTGATGCATGTTTACAGCTCAGGGACTGTAGAGGAAGGATGAGGCAGCGACTTTGGTTAGATTCTTTTTTTCAAAAAAATATATTTTTTTATTGAGTTTCATAAATATCAACCAAATTCAAACAAAACTGATTTAGATTTCACCTCATCACTTAAAATATATTTTGTCGAGTACAGTCTGTGCAGTAATCCGCTGCTATACTTTAATTTGGTTTTAATTTTATAGGCCCTGTTTTAACTGCATATTTCTAGACCTTTATTTCTCTCACAGCTCTTAGCAAAATGGTAGCTCATAAACACAAGCTCTGCTGTATAGACTTTGCATTTCATCCCAAAGTATTTCCTTTTTTATAGCCGTGGTCTTTCCATCCTAGTGCTGTGAGTCTGGGTCACAAATCTCCCTGCTATTCCAGTGTGTGACATCTTCCCTCGTTTGCCGCTGCTCATTAACAAACAATACTGCTGTGAAATTGGTTTAATGACAAAGTAATAAAATTGCTATTCTGCTCACAGATTGCCTGAGGCACTTTGAGCTCCTACAAGGCTTACTGTGGATGCCAAGATACATTAAGCTGCTTATTCGTAAAAACGGCATCATGCGTTTTTTCACAGGTTTTTCCCTTTCCTCTCCAACCCCGCTTCTTTTTATCTTCAAATAAAAAGATATATTTGCTTATGTTCTTCCAGGCTGTCAAATTTTTACTTGCATGCATATTTCTGGGAAATGAAAGTATATTTCATTTCATTTTTTTTCTTGAAAGGTCACTCTGTCCCTCGTACAAGGTTTGTCCCTGGACCGAACACTCACCACACACAACATTAAAGAAGACTGATTTTCGCACATTACAGAAGTGGGAGCCAGGGTCGTTTTGAACCTATTTTGGAAGAGCAGGGAATGAAACTATTTATGGAATGATTTTTTTTCCCCCTTACCTATCTTCAAAGAAGCAAGGTTGGGAGGATCCTTACAATTCCTCTCTCCATATTGGAACTGAAATTTTTACATGAAAACAATTCACACAACTCTGGTCATGACTACTTGCATTAATATTTTATGAATAATAAAATATGCCTGCATTAAAGCAAAAATCTTCGGCAGGCACCTGTTTTCCATAATGAATTACATGTTCTGGGAAAGTCGCCTTTTTCCATTTGTCTAATGCCCATCCTGACCTGAAGATTTACTGCTGCGAGACAATGGGGGAAACAACCCAATTGCGGTTTGACAGGTGGGCAGGTCTTGATAATTATGGCCAGACATCGTAACGCCGTGCAACTGATGTAAATAAACATCTGAAGCACAGATCAATATTTCCTTCCTACTTTTGCATTTTGAACAACACATGCTAGCAATTTACATCCTTTCTCTCTTTCTGGCTGATTGGAAAGGCTGCATTAATTTAAACACATTGCATGCGTACGCACACTCCACATATTTCATTTAAAAGTATTCAATACACCCCAACAGCCAGGACTCTACTTTATAATCACATTACAGTCACCTGCTGGTATATTTCTATTAATTATGTAAACTGATATCTTGAGAGCTTTAAAACACACACACACGCGAGCACGCGCACACACACGCACACATACATACATACATGCACACACACACACGCGCACACACACACTCTCTAAGCATTGGGATTGGCCATTTGAATACTTGCAATACCTGGATGATAAATGAAAGGAAATGCAAACCAGATTGGCAAAGATATGAGCTGTCAGGCTTTTGGGCATCTTTTCTTCCTATCTATGCACTTGGCATTCTTTACTGTTTCATGAACTGTAGGTGCTTTCTCTTCTACATGCATCTGACCTCATAAATCTCAGGAACTAGAGATTTTATTACAGCAGTCCAAAGATTTGCAAGGCCTGCCAATCCTGTGGAGAGCCTCCTCCCTCCCCCACCCTCCCCCCACATGAAGGGCCTGATGAGGTATGAGGGAGTCTGATGCAAAGAGGCATTGAAAACAGAGGCACGGAAATGGGTGGCGTGAGGGGACCGGGGGGACCATTTCCAAAGACAGGCTCAGAGGGAGCACGAAAAGGCACCTGGGAAGGAGGCAAGAGTGGGCAGGTGAAAAAGAAGGAAGGAGGGGGATCCGACTGGGAAATACGAAAAGAGTATGCTTAAGGTGGGGCTAAGACAAAATGATAGATGTAACTTCTAGGCCATATCCGTTTTTCTGAGCAGTGCTGGGGAGGAACCCAGCACCTAGCACATGATAGGCAAGTGCTGGACCTCGTATGCCCTCAGCCCTTATGAGTCTTTGACTGGAGATATTATGCGCCATTTCAGGAACCCGGGATGAGCCTATCACATGTGCTACTCCTCTTACAGCATCTTGATGGCCACAGCATCCTTTGTCTTTTCAAAAACATGAGAAATGTCTCAATAAGAAGGCTGAAGGGTCCTGTCCCCAGTATTTTAATACAAGAAATAATTGAATATATTGGAATTGCCTAAGTTAGGGGTGTCATGATAATTCTATAGAAACAATGCTTGTTATATTATTTATTTCTTCATTCATTCATTCATTCATTCATTCATTTGTATGTCTAGAATGATTAAAAAGCCATGTTCACTGTACTTAAAGCCTACCACACACACACACACACACACATATGGCCTCAGTGCAATTGTTTGATAAGTAACAAAGGCTTAGAAGAAAGGAAAAAAGTAACTGCTGAAAAAATATTTGGAAATAGCCAGGATCTACTTATTTACTTATTATTTAAATTTTCTCTTCCTTCTTTTGGAGACTCATGGTGTAGACAAGGTTCACCTTGTGCTCACAGAGACCTGCCTGCCTCTGCCTTGACTGTTATGCACTCTGTTTTTTTTTCTTTAAAAGGCTATCTTGCTACAACACCATATTTACTGGGAGCTATGGAGCACTCAAACTATTGGTGACAGTTCCCTGTCATTATTTTACAAGTTCAATAAACACCTCTGTGAAGATGCTTCATTATCAGGAGTGTTATGAAGCTCGTAAAAAGTGAAAAACAGACATCCCAGTGTGAGAAACTACTTTCAAAAGGAATAGGAAATTCCTAAAAGTCACCCAGTACCACATGCTAAAAAATGATACCTATTAATCTCTCACTTTATATAGAACGATCCAGAAGGGTTTTCTTGGAATAGAAAGAGAACAGAAACAACCACTTAAAACAATAGTAACAAGACTTATTTTTCTGGACTCCCTGCCATGGGCACTCACTCTTCTTTCATCACACCTGAGTCAAGGCCTACCTCGTGACGGACGGGGAACCTGGGCCTCCCAGGTACAGGTCTATGCAAACAGCTGATAGCAACGTAAGATCAGATGAAGACACCTCTGGACTCAGTACTTGACCTACACGTGTCTCATTCTTTTCTACTCCTGGGTTTCACAGGGCAAGACCAGAAGATGATTCAAGTAGAGCCCTTTAGAAAGAGCCAGAATGATTAGCTCTGGCTGGGATGGTCTCCTCTATGGGCTAAGGAATATGAACTTCCTAGTATATCTAATCGCCCATCATTTTTCATTTCATTCCCTCCCCTGACATCATAGAAGGAAGATACATTTCTAATATTTGAAATAACATTTAGGAAAGCATTATGTAGGTTGTTCTGGTTGTGTTAAGGTTCAACAACTCTCCCGAAAAGGAACATGTATCCACATTTTAAACAGTTAACATAAGAATTCTACCTTTAACATTCACATGTGACCCTCAACTGGAAGCTCCACCTGAGCCAGTGGGTATCATCCTACCCTGGAGTAGACCACACCCAGCCGGTTCCTGGCTCTGTGCCTGGTGATGGCACAATGGCAGGTACTCCATAACCATTTGTGGGCAGACTGGCATGAAGCTTTGGAAGCACTAGCAACCTGAGTGTCCAATTTTATTTAATAGTCAGTTTGGACATAATACATGTATACAAATGGGTGGTATAATTTTGCTTCTCAAGAAGGTACCTGGGAATCCAGATTCATCTGGAGACAAGAAGTTGGTAAGCTGGAGATAAGTCGAACTAATTTCACAATAAATTCTTTTAGAGATATCCAGAAATAAGAAGGAGCCACCGAGTACCAAAAAGCCCCCCAGTGCCAGTAGAGGTCACCCAGCCCACAGAACATCTCTAGCACACCAGACTGCACACTGGCTAACAAAGTGCAAACGCAACCGCTTAAGACCCTCTTTGGGCTGGCATTATAAATCAGTGATATAGCACTCACCTGGGACGGGTGAGGCCACGGTTCAATGCCTGGCACCATACAAGGAAGGGCTTGGAGTATTTATTTTATGTACTACCTTTTATGTGTACTTGCCTCTCATTCTCATGTTTCAGGGGCCTATATTTTTTTTAATTAATTTTGTTTGCAGGCTATATTTAGCATATTTAAAATAAGCTCATCAAAATATATTTTTGCCTTATTCTGTAGAAAAAGAATCATAAAATATTTGCCAAAATATTAAGGTTGTTAAGGGTGAAGGCACATATAGATGCAATCAGGTCACTGACCTCAAGTATAAGTATTTATGTAATGTGAAGGAATGTTTGTCATATATATATATATGTATATAAATTATATATATCTTTCTATAAGTGAAAACTTGGCTACATTGTCTACTGTATTTTGTAGCATATGAAGTATGTAAGTGGAATTAGAACCTTTACATTTTTTATTTTATTATTTTATGTGTCTGGATATTTTTGCCCGCATGAATGTCTATGTATCATGGATGTGCCTGGTACCCAGGGAGTCCAGAAAAGACTCTGGACTGGAACTTGCATTACAGATGGTTGTTAGCTACTGTGTGGGTGCTGAGAATTGAAAACAGGTCCTCTGGAAGAGCAGCCAGTGTTCTTAATCCCTGAGCATCTTTCCAGGCCCTTGATCCTTATATTGCTTTGGCTATCCCATTTTCCATCACTGTGAAAAAAATTATGTGGTTCAAAAGTGCCTGAGCTGTCTTTGTGGTGATGCTGGGCATCAAAACTGCAGAGCTTAAGTGGCTCCCCTCATACACTGCAGCCTCCACATTTGTTTCTCTTTGGCTCAGCCCATTCTTAATGACTATGTTTGAAAACATTTCTAGGAATTTTCCTTTCACTAGTTTTGATAGATTCCCCAACTTCTTTCCAATAAGGGGAATATAACTCATCTTACTTAACGTAATTGTCTGTAAGGACAATTAAATGATTAAAATTTGTCATCAGCCAAAAGAAGAGGGCATGAAGAAAAAAAGGCTTGCAAACAGGAAGCCCGATCCATCACAGGGAAGACAAACAGCCAACTCGTGAAAAGAAATGCTTTTTACAGAACATCAAAACCATGCTGGTTTCTGTGTCCTAACACGTCTGAGAAAAAAGAGTGAAGGATTCTGATAACAAAATATTTCCTTCGCAAACCATTTGAATCAGAGCACTGGTTTTCTGTTACAACTTAAAACAATATGAGATGGAATAAAGCAGAAGTGTGTTTAAAATAACAGCAGGCTGCACTTTGTAATGTGACTTAAATTTTCAAATGCTAATCCTTGCTTTCTAGAAGTCTGAAAGCTCTTCAATTTTGTGAGGCCAAGTGGCATCCAGTCGCCCATTTGCAATGACAATGGCAGCCAGCAAAGTGCCCCAGAAACCAGAAAAATGCATTTAGGGTTGGGCCATTGCACCACAGAACAGAATCAATCTTCCTAATTAACGGCAAATTAGCAATCCCAAAATGAGTGGGATCAACCTGTCTGCTGTGGCCAAGAATCATGCTAAGTATAGAGTTTCCTCTAAGTGCCTCTAAATTACATTTATACCCATATAAAGTAACATTCTTTTAATCTAATACTACATTAGTGTCACTGTTATTAAAGTTATTACGCCATTTAAAATTTCTACAGATAGGTGGACTGATAAACAAATGAATAGACAGATCCGAAGACAATGAGAGAAAGCTTGGCTCTAAGGTGGTTACAAATTATGGAAAGTGGGTGTTGAAGAAGCTGATAAACACAAAACTCTCCTAAGAAGAAGAGTTTGTGTGGGATACTGACAGCCCTCAAAGTCTAGTGGTTACTTAGGCATATACTATATATACTTACATTCACACAAACATAAACACAAACACACGTATGTATGCACGTACATATTTAACACTGAGAGATAAGCATGAGTAAGAATCGCCATTGGGAAAAAGGTAATTATAACTGAAGCAGACCTAACAACCAGTGACAGAAACAGCATTTTACTAACGCCAGTGGGCTCTTGGTGGTACCATTATGGTGTGTGAACCCATTCAATATCTGTAATGGCTCAGGCTAAGAGATGCATGGCTCTGAAGGTGCCAAGTACAGTGTTCATGGCTGGCCTCTAGAGTCCCGTAGAAGATTCCTGCCTGTAAGAGGCTCTGTACCAGACAGAACAAGCCAAAAGGTACAGCTCATAATTTTTATGAATTTAAAATCTAATAAAATGAGAACCATCTGTTGCCATTTTAAAAATTCAATTAATTTAAAATTCAACCACCAACAAAAGGAGGAATACTGATTATGGTCTTTTTTTAAGGTTAGTTAACATATTTCCATCAAACTTACTATGAGTTTCTTTTGTGTGGTGGTGGTGGTGGTGGTGGTGGTCTGCTTTGTTCACTTGTTTTCAGATTTTGTCAGTAAAGGCTCTGTGAAGGGGCAGTAAGAATGGTGGCAAGGTAGTGTATTGTCCACGTACACATGTAGACCGTTCTCTTGGTGCAGGGACTCATGGTTTCATCACCTTCTCAGAAGAACCCACGGCCCAGCAGAGGTTCTGAACTGATCTATTCGGGTTTAGACCAAGGCTGCTGGTCTGAGTCAAGGCATCCTGTGATGAGTCCTAGGTCATCCTGAAAGCCTCACCTCCAGTTTGATTTGCTTGTGCATGTTAGGTGGGTGGCTTGAGCTCGTTTAGGGATCCTATCTCAGATCAGAACAAGTCAGTCTTCCACAGGGGCCGTGGTCTAGGAAAACCACCCTGGATAGTTAGTAATTCAGTGGCCACTCTTAACAAGCAAACCCTACTCTGGAAAAATGATGCATGGATGGACAGACAGACACACAGATGCAGACAGACAGACAGAAAGACAGACAAAGGGACATAGAAGATGATAAATAGATGAGAGATACATGGGAGACAGATAACCGATAGAGATAGATAGATGTTAGTTAAACAGAAAGACAGACAGGCAAGCAGACAGACAGACAGACAGACTCTGGAGAATTCTCTATTTTCTCCCACAGCTATTTTCCAATTCTTATAGAACACAAAGAGATAACTTTTTGAAGTTGGTATTTGAGAAAGAGGCAATCCTTTAAACAAATCCCATACAGTACTATCTAGTATTCTTACCATTTGTTAAGCATTTGTTTCAGGAATCAGGTGAGAATGGCTAGAGGTAGGAAAGAGTGCAGAAACTTGAAGACACAAATCTTTAATTTACCCAGATGTGACCAAAGAAAATTCTACCACTGCAACTCTAAATTTTCACACAAGACTAGAAAGTCTTAAATCTTTTGTTTGATTCTTACTTCCCAAAGCTTCTCAGAGAATTCCTTTAAACACTGCCTCAGTTTACTCCTAGATACAGAAGAACTAAGAATAATAGACCCCTGAGGGTGTTACGTAACTAATTACCATCACTATTGGTGCCATATAAGTGACTATACTATTAAATGGCTGTCACTGTCACCTCTACCCAAAGCCAACCCTATTATTTTCAGACTTTCCCTTTTCAATGTTAATAAAATATTTGGCAGCAACATGTATCACATAAATGCATTAGGGCAGAAAGCTAACATTTTCTTTTAATTTTAACACTGTGCATACTATTGGTAACGAATATTGAAAGAAATACAATGCCTAAGTAGATTTTACACCACATTAGAGTTGTCCAATTTCTCATGTTTAAATTTTTTTCTGCATGACTAGAGCCAGAGAGAAATACATGCCAGCATAATTATATGAACAGTTTGAAACTTAAACATGTTGCAGGGAAGAGAACATGACCACCCATTTGTTTTTTTTCTCCCCTCCCTCCATAACAATTCCAAAGATACGTCATTTCTTTTCATAGAGTGAAGCTGAAGGCACAAAGCTTTAGCATTCAAAAGAGGGAGGGGAGGGGGGGCTTTTAAAAATACTGTGTAAATCAATAAACACACACACACACACACATACACACACGCGCTCATACGCACGCACACAAGTCTCAAGATGATAGTTTAATTAAAATGTGCAGGAGGCAATTCATCAGCCTCCCCTTGGTGGACTGGCCTCTAGAATGTGCCCATCGCTTTCTGATCCCTGATGGTTTTAACTCAAAGGCATTTACAATTTCTCTCAACCAGCACCTTTCTACTTAGCTTACATTCTTTGTGTTTCTTTATAAACAAGAAATTACACTAGCCTTGTGATGTTTGATATGCCTCATGGCTTTTCATCTCCTGCATGAGCTTTGTCTAGTGTAAAATGTTGTCAGGCAGTGAAATTTACCTGAGAGCAAGTAAGAGAAGGGGGGGGGGCATTACAGAGACACTCAGAAATAAGACAGAGACACAGAGAAATAGACAGACAGATAGATAAACACACACACACACACACACACACACAGAGAGAGAGAGAGAGAGAGAGAGAGAGAGAGAGAGAGAGAGAGAACACATTCACAGCCAGCTCAATCACTGGCAATTTTATGTTACTGGTTATTTCAATTTAAATGTAAAAGTACATATAAAAATAAAATAACCACTCCCACAGTCATCATAATGAAAAATCTTCCTGTATTAGAATATACCATAACTTGCTTCAAATCACCATGTGGGCATGTTAGTATTATTCAGTGCCTATTACATGGTATTCTAGGGATACCTTGGCAGCCACATAAAGCTACTGAACTCTTGGCTCCTTAATCGTTTGACTCCCATTGTAATTGCTTTGTTCACTGGCTGCCCTGGGTCTTCATAATTGGTTGGAGTCCAAGGTCACATATTCAATATGGCAGTGGCTCCCACTCTTGGCTAATTGTTAAGTTTTTAACAGTAGCTTTGCTCCCATTACCATCCTCCTGTTCAGGTCCCCAGCTCTTACTTTTATTATATAATTCAGGTTAAGTGCTTTCCATGCTTTTGGCCAGCCTTGCTCTCTCAGTCCTCCAGTAACCAATTTAATAATTTCTAAATCCAACATGAAGGTTTCGTGCTTTAGAAAAAAAAGTATACATATCCATTTCATTTACTACATTGTATTTAATGGGCTGAAGAGATGGTTCAAAGGTTAAAAGCACTGGCTGCTCTTCTAGAGGACCTGGGTTCAATTCCTAGCACATAGAAGCTCACAACTGCCTGTAACTGCAGTTCCAGAGACACCCTCTTCTGGACTCCACTGGGACCAGGCATGCAAAAGCCTGTATGTATAAAATAAACCAAAATTTAAAATGTACTTAAAATATAATGTACAACTTTCAACTGTGTCTTACTAATTAATTCTTCACAACTCACATACATGCTCCAGGAGATGGCTTTAATTTTTCTTAAAAACCAAGTTCACAACGGCACTAAGACATTGTATAGAAAAGAAAAAAAAGTGAGTTAATGGTGAGTTTTTGCCTTTTGAGATAATTTAAGGATTAAAATGAAGATTTGGAGGTCTGAGGGAGGAGGTATCCTGGGAACAGTTTTGAACCTGGGTATTTGATCAGTTTCAAGCTTAGGCCTTACCACCAACTCAGACAATTACTTATTCTGTCCATAATTCAGGTTTTTTTTTTGGGGGGGGGGGGGTGGTGGTGGGTGGATGACAAGTTGGCTGAGATTACCTATCTTTAAGGCCTTTCTCACTTATAATTGAGTCATTTAAATTACCCAGTGTTTAACTTTATTAGCAACTGTCCAGTGCCAACAAGACCATTACTTTACCTTTAAATTTCCAATTACCTTTGATAAAGCTTTAGGGCCCTGATCAGCTTTTCACTATACGGAGGGGACATCTGGCCTCAGATGTACCACATACTCTCCCTTACCAGTGGCATTTACTCAAAGAGCATTAGTTTAGAGACTTGTGCACCAGCCCCACCAGTGGATACCGTGACCGCCCTTCACGGAGTGGATGTACATTTTAAAATGGAGCCAAACTTTCTTTGGATAATTTTTGAGCTAGTTTAATGGTTGAGATGTTGCTGGTGGTTAACACAGTCATCCCTTTTACTGAACACAGTGTACCAAAACCCAAGCGCAAGTGAGTCATGCGAGGCAAGCATCTTGGAGAACCATGGGAGAGATTTATTATAAAATTCAGTTCTGTTGTAATGATGATTACACTGACTGTTTGATGTTGTATTTAATGCTCCCCTTAAATAAAGATTTGAGTCATAAAATAATATATTCTCATAAAATGACTCAGCCCGTTACACACGTCTTTCCTGAAGAAATTGTAAAATTTTCACATATTATTCCAAATATAGCCAGGCCTGGATGATAACAAAGATGATCCATTCATTGCATTTGAAAGGTTTCAAACTCACTGGAGAGCAGACTTATTTGAAATTCTAGAGTTTATTTAGTTTAGGGATACCCAAATCCACTTGACAAAAAAAATGCTCATATGTGGGAATCTCTTTCATAGAGATAAGCTTTGGTTTAGCAACACATCGGCACAAGCAGCGACCCTATGGATGAAATACTTAGGAAACATATCCTTCAGTGAGAAGCCAACTTTGTGACTTGGTGAGCCGTAAAGCAGAACATAGCTTGGAGAGGCTCACAGCTGCAGGTGTCAAGGGTTTGTTGACTAAACGGTGCTTTGGGGTGGGGTCCTGTGGGATGTTGAAGGATGGTACAAATTCCCCCACTTAAATACATAAATGGTATAGTTATCTCCATGAGCAAGTTGCTACATTTATTTGAAATTCTATAAGATGCCGAGGGCATGTTACAAACGTCTCACTGATTCAAACACTTAAGTGATATAGTTAGTTATTCCTAAGTCCAAGTTGCTCTGTTTTGCTGTGTGTGGCCAGGAATTGACTAAATACACAATTTGGTAGCAAAATGCAATGTGTGGAGTTCAGGGTATGCAGCAATAACAGGGCAGGGGATGCTGGCGCATACCTTTAGTCCTAGCACTTGGGAGACAGACGCAGATGGATCTCTCCCTGTGAGGTTGAGGACAGCCTGGGTTACATGGTGAAACCATGTCTGTCTGTCTGTCTCCCTCCCCACCTCTCTCTCTAACACACACACACACACACACACACACACACACACACACACACACACA
>OU015742.1:32581308-32607407 GCA_907169655.1 Acomys percivali | reverse complement strand
GTGTGTGTGTGTGTGTGTGTGTGTGTGTGTGTGTGTGTGTGTGTGTGATAGTTTCATACCCTGAAATGGGAAATGTAGTGTGGTCCCCTTCCCTCTTATTCAAAATTGGTAAACCAAACATGGATCCCTGGCTTATGCCCCTGTTAAGATTTCCAGCAGTGTAGACTGAGCAAACTGAAACCCACTTAAATCTCAGGGCAGTCCCAGCTAGCTAAACATTCAGCATGGATGCTTCTCTTTTTTTATATTTTCATCTCTCATCTATTTCATTTCTTTTTTTCTTAGAATAATTGTGGGTCTCCAAAAAATAAGAACAAGACCTTTTGATAGAGCGTTAAGAGACCATGTGGAGATGGGCAGAGATGGGAGGTCCTATCAGTACTACAGCCTAGGGAGCATCTGTCAGGAGGAACCCCATATTTTGTCAGCAGGAGACAGCATGGGGCAAGTTGGAAACAGTGGGTACCCCTTGGCCTCCCCACCTCCCTTTCAGGGACTGGGTGTTTCTGACACAGAGAATCTAGAGAGAAAAAACCTCATACTTCCACAGTGGAGTCCAAACGCATGCCTTTTCTTTTTCTTTCTTTCTTTCTTCCTTCCTTTCTTTCTTTCTTCTTTTTCTTTTCTTTTCTTTTTTTTCTCTCTCTCTTTTTTTGTGTGTGTGTGTTCATTTCCCCGGCATTGGCAGTCTCAGCACATTAAATGCTGACAATGAATCTAGCACCTGGCAAATTTGACTTGAGATTCAAATGGATTTTTATTCTGAAACATAGATGTTACTTGGAAATAATCGCCGCAGACGGCAGCTATGCATTTAACAAATGGCCATGGTGGAAATTGCTGAGCAGAAAGAGGATATTTAGTCCAGCAGGCTTTGCTCTGTCTAGGTTTTTCTCAACCCCACCTCCCTGGTTTATCACTCAATCCTTCAATCCTTTCTCTCTTGAGATAAAAGCGTCCAGCTGTCTCGCGCCTCATTTACATTTCTTGCACCACTGGCCAATTATTCCATATGTTTACCGCAAAATTATTTCCCCCGAATCCCAGCTTACTCTCGATGTCCTAATATTACAACATATTTCCCGGTGTCTGCTCTCTTGGCGGTGGGATGACAACACGCGTACCCTGGAAAATGCCTTTTCTTTGCTGTAAAGAGGTCCGACCTTTTCACCACTTACTCTGCCTTCTACTAATTAGGCTTCAAATTGGACTCGGAAATTCAGTGACATAAGCCTGCAAGCGACTATCCCTGCTGAAACCCACCCAGAACATGATGATGGGTCTTCAAGTGGAAGCATCCAGGTGACTTTGGGATGATGTGTTCCCAGGGGATGCTTTCCACAGGCAACCACCCCACTGCTGTCTGCACTTTAATCAGGACTGCAGAGTCCCAGTCGTGTTGCCTTTGGTTCTCAGAGCACTCATAGCCTACAACATACTTCAGCACAAGCGTCCTGTACCCCAACATCATTCCGTTTCACATGTGACAAAGCCAAGTCACCTGTGTTGGTGTCTGGGAAGGCGCTGAGCCATCTTAAAGCTGCAAGGGAGGCACACTGTCTCCCAAGAGACCCTCAAAAGTCCTTTAGTCCTAATGGAACAAACTCATGTAGCTTCTAGAAAATTCACCAGGGGGCCAAACAGAAGACAAACTTCTGCCCTCTAAGAGGGTGTTGGTCATTTAGAGATGTTACAACTAACTTGTCTGTAGCCTCTGGAGCTTCTGTGGATTCTCTTGTCTGTGTCTCCCATCTCTCTTTAGACAACAGGATCTCAGATGGGAGCTAGCGCTGTCAGGCTTATGTGGGCTCTGGGGTTGGAACTTGGGTCCTTTCGCTGTATCACATGCAATTGACCCACTGGACCACCATCTCCCTGTCCCTAGCTGGAATTTTGTTAAAGTGAGACTTTGCCATATTTCAATGATTGCTATTGTCAAAGACACACAACCACAACTAAAAAAATACTGAAGTGAGAACTTTCTCATTAGGGGAAATATGTATATATATATATATATATCCCCTCAGCATAAGCACGCCTCATGAGAAAATGTCAAATTTTCCTCTATACTCTCTATGTTTGGCAGTTGTTTGTAAGCTCTCCCCCCCTAGGGCTTCCTCATCTTTCCTTACTGGCAACAAAGAACTGCAAAAACAATCATGCAAGAAATCACAAAAGTCTACTTTTGTTAACAGAAGAGCTGTACCATAGGAAGCTGTCTGCATCACAGAAGTTTCCCCTTAAACGGATACATTTTCCTTTGGAAGAAATCTCCACTCTAGCTCACAAGCTATTGGATAAAAAATTATCTATGCCATTGTACTAAATATTTTTTTCTTTCCATGTTTATAATTATTTGCTTTTAATTATTAAAGTCATGCTCCACTAGCCTGCCTTGCTTTTGGCTTTTTGAGGCAAGGCTTAACTCTGCCGCCCAAATTGGCCTGGACCTCCCTGCATAGCTCAAGCTGCTGTTGAACTCAATGTCTTTCTCCTGCCCCAGTCTCTCAAATTCTAGGGTTACAGGTGTAAGACACCATGCCCAACTACCTCATCTTGAAAAAAAAAACCTCAAGAGTCATTTTGAAAAACACTCTTCCTGGAATGGTTTATTGTTCTGACTTCTGAGAGATAGTTGTAGGGCAAGTTACATCAGTGCCATAGATGCTGACCCTTCTGGAAGCTGCACTTTGGTTTGGTTGTGTCATCACATTTTCCACAGTCCTTACTGTAAATACATCAGAAAAGTGCTCTGGGGTCATTTCTAACATGGGCTGCAAAGATCCAACACATCTTTAATTCTTTCAATTATCTCTTACACTTCCATTTTGCTTATTTGTTCTTAGTTCCTAATCACCGTGGTCTTAACTAGCCATTGTTACTGTTTATTGCTCTCAGTAGGTATGCATGGCCATGTTCCGTTGCTTATTACTGCAGATATTATTTTATAGTACTGCTTAGACACCTTGGTCTTTCTGTTTTAAAAAGTGAGAAAGCAGTACAGAACAGAACAGAACAGAAGGTCTGTCTAAGTTGTGGGCTTCCCAGACTACTCTAAGTCCCTGGGTATAGCCCTTGTGTCATGCGAGACTGGACTCTGCCTGTCAGCACTCGGAAGTCAAAGGCAGAAGTGTTGAGGCCAGCCTGGTCTACAAAATGAATCCAGGACAGCCAGTGCTCTGTTACACAGAGAAACCATGTCTTGGAGAACAAAACAAAAACCAACCAGCCAAACGAACAAACAAAAAACAAACAAACAAAAAAACTCTGGCTGATGGGTTGGGGGGGTTAAATTTACAAACTATTTGGGGTTTTATGCTTTTTAAAAATTAATTTTTATTTATGTGTATGTATCCATGTATTTGTATGGTGTGTGTGTATGTGTCCATGCGCATGCACTGCAGATATACCCATAGAGGCTGGAAGGAGGGGTCAGGTCTCCAGGAGCTGGAGATACAGACAGTTGTCAGCCATCTAACTTGAGTGCTGGGAATCAAACTTGGGTCCTCTGGAAGAGCAGCAAGTGCTCTTAATCCCCAAGTCCTCTCTCTAGCCCGCAAACTGCTTTGGAGCCTCTTTTTCTGGTAATTCTTAGGGCCTAAAAAATTCATTTATAGTCCACTCCTCTCACCACTATCCGGCACCTGAGCTCTGTGATTTTGAAGCCTCTTGAGGGAGGTCAGGCAGCATTATCTCAAAAGTGACTTTGTCAAGGAAATGGACAAGTTCAAAATGTACCCGTGTGGGGTGTGTTCCTTTTCAGATTTTCTTTCTGAAATCCCCAGAGACGGGGCCCTGTCTTCAACTCTTGGCAGTGTTTCAGGGGTCCTTGTGGAGCCATCCTTGTGAGTCACACCTTATTATCAAAGTTATGGTAGCTATTAGCTAAGAATTGGACCTGCAGGCAGGATTACAGAATTTTTTTTTCAGAAGGAAGTGTGAAAATTAGAAAGATGGAATTATTTTGTAGAGATGGAGGTGTCAACGTTTATCCCATATTACGGCAAGTGTGCTGCATGACAGACTGTCACGTCCTCACCCTCGGCAAATGTGGCCCAAATCACAGAGAAACAAGAAACCCAAAATATCACACCAACTGAACCTCTGCACATGCCCTGGGGCTCTGTGGAATTCAGAAAAGCAGAGTCCTTTCTTCCAAGTTCCAGCCAGGTGGCTGTGAGAAAGGCTGGTCTTTAGAGAGAGGACTGAGTTGTCTTTGCTCTTCAAGGACAATGACTACATCAAAAAATTCCGGCAACGGATGATATGTGACAGTGTTTTCAAAGAAGGGTCAAATGTCAATGCCAAATATCCACATAGAAGAAACATTTCAGTTCCCTCAAAAATTCCCATCACAACTTCCCCGAATGTGTCTCAAATTTACAAAAACCAAATTTCCAAATTGGTGTTAATTGTACCAGGCACCATTGAGATGCTGTAGCTTCCAGTGGAAATCAGAATGTTATAAAACAATAAGTGGGACGGAGTCTCCTAAACTTAATGCAGAGTGTGTTTATTTTATTGTTTCAGACCACTGATTGCTTGAACTGGGGACATGAATAAGAATGTACGTGTTTTCACATATTATGTATTTACACCCAGAGGCCCCTGTCAATGCACAGTCCCCGGACACATCTCACCCTGGAGACTACAACCTTTATTCCAAGATTTTGCTCTAAAGGGTATCTTTAAATGTACATAGCTCCAATCTTTAGAAGAAAATTAAAGAGAATTCCAGCCTGCATTGTCTATCCTTTCTTTCTGCCTCTCTTTTCAGGTTAGCAGTTTATTCCTGCATTAATCACCCTGACAGAAGCAAGGCAACTCAATTTTCTGCTTCTGTAGGTAGGCACATCACTTTCTGTACAACAGTAGGCATGAAAAGGGCTGCAGCTAAGCTTTGGTTACTGGTGTAATTGAAATGCTATCCACACTATAGGGTGCATTAAAGTCAGATAACGACAGTTCCTGTGGCCAATTTAAGTAGCTTGACTTCCCTGGGAAAAAAAAATTGCCTGACAGATAAGGCAGACAAACTGGCTAATTCTCCAAGCATGTCTCTCATTGTGATCCTAGAAAAATGAGAAAAAAATGAATCACAGAACCACAAAATCAATTGACCCTCGGGTAGCTCATCAGGCAGCGGGCCTGATAAACCTAAAAGCTTTGTTAATGTCTGCCTGCCTGTATCCCACAGATAGAGCACTTTGTAAATGAACCTGCTTTGATAAATATATTAAGGAAAGCTGTGAATAAAGCCAGAGACTTCTCATTTGTAAATACAACCTCTGCTACATGGAATTAGAATGATAAAGTGGAGTTCCATGTAATTAAGTTTGTATAAGGCCTGAAATCCGTGCAAATACTTCCCCTGAATTTTGAAAGAGAACTGTCAGTTCAATTAATCTGAACATCACCCCAAGAATGTACAGAACAAAATTAAGCTGCTGATAAAACCTGGGCCAGTATTTTGATAAGTAATTCCTATATCATTTCTTGGCCACTGTGATCATTTTATTTAATCCCTTACTCTTCCTTTTTCCTCAGTTACCCTCTAAGCCATGTACAAAGGGTAGATGGCCCATATACCACCATGCAAGTAATCTAAATCACAAGCTAAAAATGGGGGGGGGGGGAAGCCTTCTTTTCTATTAAAAAAATTAGGGTAAATAAATGCCTATGAAGAGATAGTTAAAAAAAAAAAAACAAACAAAACAAAACAAAACAAACAAAAAAAAAAAAACCTGGGTCTACATTGTTCCTGAGAGTCCAGACAAAAGAAACCCTTCCCAGAAGAAGTGGCTGTGTGTGAGCATTGTACAAAAAACACACAGGCAACAATATTCGGCAAGAGTAAGCCAGACAGAATTTGTGATTCGGCTGGAGAATTTTAAAGAATTAAAGAAGAGAAAGGTGAGCTTGGGGGGGGGGGGACAAAAAAGAAAGAAAGCAGAAGGAAAAAGAAAAGGTACAAACCCTACTTGCCTAGACTACCTGTCTCTCACCCTAGGCATAAATTCGCACCTCAGGGAAGAAATGCAGAAGTTACTCTTCATTTCCTTTGTTCCAGGAACAAAACCAAGAAAGAAAAGAAAACAATTATTTAGGAATCCCGCTTTAGTCAAGGGAGATCTTGGGGTCACTCACCAGTTGTTTACTTGCAGAATTGTCAGTCCTGTGTCTTGCGCTAACTGTTTCTTCTGCTCTTCGGAAGGGTATGGGTGCTGATGAAAAGACAAATGTTTTAAAAGATGCATCAGAAGTCAGGTAAAAGGCACATACTTCCTTGCATGAAACCACCCTTGGTTCATTCTTTACTCTATGGCTTGATTCTCCTCAACATACTTAAAGATATATTTAACTTGCTGACATGTGTGGACAGGAGCCAGTGGAGGCAACCCCAACTTCTTGTTTCACTCAATAGGACCAGCAATGAAAGTCCAGGTGCCTAGGTCAATGTTTTTGATCAGCCGGGAGTAAAAAATATCCTGGGATGGCATCAGAATTCTGGGTGCCTCTATTGCTATCTGTTGTATGCAGGGAGCTTGCAGACCCATTTCCTGGGCTTCCTTGTAGGTTTCTTTCTCTGCATGACCTTTGAGAGATGGTCTGCGTCCCTATTATTTCTTAGTTAATATGAGGCTAACCACAGTACAAGTTTGGAACTTTGGCTAATATATATTCACAATTATTTTGGAAGCCAAGGTAAAGGGCTGGATGCAGAGTTCTTGGTCTGGGTGGGACTGGGATTCTTTAACTTTACTGATTAGTGCTCTGGTCTATGAAGGTCATGTACATTGGCTTACATTGGCTTGCTCAGGCTACCTGTCCCTCAAGCCAGGCATATAATTCATGCCTCGGGGAAGAAGGAATACGTTTTATGCTATGCTTCCTATGGCATTTTTCTGCAGTAACTTCAAGTACAGCAACAAGAGAACAAAGCCATAGGTTTGGGGTTTTAATTCTTTCCTTCCCATCACAGTTCACTCACATTGATAATGATAGGCACGCTCATTAACCTCCTCCCTCTCCCTTTCCCTCTCATCTCGAAACCCAGGATGGTTGTTTTACAATCATACATCTCCTTCAAGAAGTTCTGTGCTGGAGGGCACGTAATTATGAAACACATCTGTTACATAAGGTCCTGTTCAAAACTCACTGGTTTTCTTAAATAGAAAGGTAAACTTTTATCCCCGTGTCAGACTTGTTCATAAACTAGAAAGCCTCGAGCCCTACCCATTTCCCACCAGGATCACTGAAGAGTCATCAGGGGGCTGGAGAGGTGGCTCAGGGCAGAGGAGCCTCCTATTTGTTCTGCAGAGAACTAAGTTCAGTTCCCAGAACTTCTGCTGGGCAGCTCGCAGCTACCTGTCCTTCCAGACCACTGGGTTATGATGGTGCCTGCACACCCACGCACATCCCACAAAACACACATCTACACACACAGTTAAGAGTAATCCAAATAAATCTTTGAAGTAGTCCAATTATTCCAGCATTTGAGGGGATGTTTTTCAATCCTCTAAGAATTCAGTTCTCAGGTATTTCATTTTCCTTCCATAGTACTGTGCATTATCCAATATAAACAGGATTGTTTATTCGAGAACCCACATGTCATAGGTTCAACAAAATCCCCTGTATACCAAAAGGGTTAACTAGATCGGTATTAATATAGAAGGCAGGCTTTTAATATTCCGCAAATGTTAACAAAGAAAGATGATAATGTTGAGTTAATATGGGTTAAGCATAAAATGAAAATAAATTTTTCTGATTGCGAGGTGTTGACACTTTTTTGGCTAGGGCCTGCAGCCTGTTCCTTAAAGCTGTGTAATTACAGAAGGCTTTGCCCCTCCTTCCCCCTCCTGCTAGAGCCTCCCCACATTAGTAATGACCCCTTCACTGCTTCAAAAACCACTAATGGTCTTCAGCAGAGGCAAGAAAAATGAACAGGGTAAATTGGAATCCACAGTCAGTAATTTGCATCCTGTGAGGCTGCTTGGGCCACTCACACTCATTCCTGGCCATCAATCGCTGCCTGTCAGGGACTGCACTCTGCCTCCATGACAAATACTCCTCCTAACACTCCGATTCGTCCACACAATGTAATTGTCCTCTATTCTCCTCTTGGTAATGGAGAAAATGAATGACTCGCAAACAAGGATTGTTCATCGCAGACGCAGAGGTGCCTTCAAACTGGAAGAGGCCTAGAGTACAAACTTTAATTGATTGAAAGCACTGTTTCGGGGAACAAATGACAATTTAAAAAAAAAAACACCTTCTTGTTAAGGTATTTCCTGACCAAATGCAAGGCAGTGGTCCCCTCCTTAGAGTTCCTGCCCCTCTGTGATGTTGGAGAGCCTGGCTTTATAGGTTGTCAGCCCCAGGGGAAGAAATGGTTCAAACAGCAAAAATTAAAATGGAAATAAAGAGGCGGTCCTCCTAGTTGTATAGAAAGAGGTTGTGTAGTATAGGTGTGAGGCACAGGGATGCTTCTGTACCTAGCCTCCCTCTGTCTGTCTTTGTTTCCTTACCTACCCCTGCCGTGTGTGTGGTTTTCTTGTTTTCTACATTTGCCCAAAAAAGTTCTGACAAGTGTGAGGTGTGTGTGTGAGAAAGGGAGGGGGGGCGGAGAGAAAAAAGGAGAGAGAGAGAGAGAGAGAGAGAGAGAGAGAGAGAGAGGATAAAAAAGTAGTCAAGGAAAAATGTAGAAAGTGGATGCTACTGGATTACTAAGGAGTCAGTTCCGTCTAGTTTGATGGTAAATTCTGACTGAATAACAAGAATGATTTCTAGTATTTTATCAGGAATGTAGTCAAATGGCTGCAGAATTTTACAAACAGTGCATTTTAGCTTGGACATCCCTTGCTATACGGTCCCCATTTCATAAGCACTTTTCAAATTCCATCCAGAATCATTAGAAACATTGGTACCTTACCAAAATTCACCTTGTACAGATGGCTTTGTTTTTTAATTAATAGGGAAGACTAGAAAAAGTTTTAAGTTCTTTGAATGCCATTCTGTGGGGCTTGTGCACTCTAGATCCATGCCATTTTTATACATGGGGTGGACGGCTGATCTGTAAGTGCCCTGGCAGTCGGCCACAGGATTTCTAAAATTAAAAGAGCGATTGAGAACAATCGGCTTTCAGAGGGAATGGAACGTGACAGTGTGTTTTGGATTAATTTACAAGTATATGTTCACATTTAAGGGCGAACCATGGAACTAAAGCACTTCTCTTGCATGATGTACAGTGTGCATGCTTTATTGGGACAGACATCATGTTGAAATAATAAACAGGGGAAGCCTTCACTCCTTCTTTGATGTGCATTACTAAATGTCTGACTGGCTCAAATTTAAAATAAACTTCGGTATGTTTGCACTTGGAAACTGGAAGTGGACCACAAGCAATAATTTGTTGTCATTCTCCACGTTCTTGGCCTAAAGCTATAGTTTTGACTGTTCGCTGTTGGGGGCCAACTCACTTGGGTCCAGTGGCCCAGAGGTGGCTCAGTTTCCTCCTAAGAGCACATGTTGTAATGCAATAGCAGCGATGATGAGTCCCTTCATCAGCGTAACACTGAAGGTTATGGATTTTCACATCTCAAAATAACTCCGAGGCCACCAGTGACTAAAAGCACATTCTAAAAGGTCTCCTTACTTGGAATATCAACTAAGAAAGGCTGGGATAGCAAAAGGGACATGTATAGCTCATGATTCTAGAGAGAGGAAAAATGTTTTTTAATGGCCTCTCATGTACAAATTCACTTGAAAGCAAGACGTCTTTATCCAAGATTCTACAGGCCTCTTCTCCTTCTTCCTGTACTTGGTAGATCAAGCTCATGGAGGCAGAGCTATTGCATCCTTACATTATATCCCTAGGGCATTTAATAATTATCATTTGTGATTAGCCCCTCTCTAATAATGGCTGAACTACAACTGGTTGGTCATGAATTTCATTCTGTGCTGCAAAGATTTATGCAGGATGCTGTAAAATTATAAGTGATACTTCAACTCAGCCCACAAACGAGAAATCCACAGTGAATTAAAAAAGGAGTGACTTCCAAGATTAATACATTGTATGCCACCTAAACAACTCTCAGCTGGATTGAAGTAAGCCAGGGATGGGGAAAGCTGGCATGGGTTAGGAGTTGAGTAGTACACTCCTTTAATCCCAGCACCAAGGAAGCACATACAAGTTGAACTCCATGAGTTCAAGGCCACTCTGGTCTACATTATTTGTTAAGTTATCTGTGTAATGATGTAATAATGCCTTTCATGCAACAGAAAAATGGTCAAGCAACATTAGATGGGATAAATTGCTGTTACCATGAAGATAATGACTTCCTTCTTCCAGCTCTTCCCTCTAACACACTCACTATACAAAGGTACATGAGGGGACCCTTGTTACTTCTTTAAAAAATTATCTTTCTCATGAATGTCTGTTCTTTTCTTTAAGGTTTTATTTTACATTGTATATGTGGAAGGGTGTCTGTGCATGTGAGCTCAGTTGCTTTTGGAGAGCAGAAGCATTGGCTTCTCCTAGATCTAGCCCTATAGGCAGCTGGATGCTGCTGAGTGGGGATGCTGGGGACCAAATTGGATCCTCTGCAAGAGCATGCTCTCAGCCTCTGAACCATCTTGTCATCACTATGATCTGATCTTGACTTTGGTTATGATAGTTATATAGGAAACCCTCAACGTAATTTCCCCAATATGGACAAAGACACTGCTTTGGGAGGATATCCTTTAGGAAACTAGGATTTTACATTGGGCACATTTAAATAAACCTTATCCTTTGCACAAATAAATGCATTGCCTAATGAAAGGACAAACAAGTTTGATCGTCATTAATTTAGAAACTTTTTTTATGTGAACAACAATTCACATACCATGAATAGAATGTACATTTAAAATAATCAATTTTAAAGGCAAAGCATTGAAACAACAGAAAAGATATTTTAAAGACTCTACACCGCATCTTTGTTTCTCCCTACTAAATGTCCAAATAAAATTATCAGATATTTATAATTTTATGTTTTCACTGCCCTGCCTCGTTGGCCTCTCTCTTGAGTATAGCTTTCTAACAGGAAAGTTTTATGTGGATTCTTCACTTTTGTAGTTCTCTTTTATACTCTCGTTGCTTTTTTTATTTTTTTGAAATAGGGTCTCACTGTGTAGCTTTGGCTGACTTGGAACTCTCTATGTAGACCAAGCTGTCCTCAAACTTAAAGAGTTCTGCCTGCCTCTGCCTCCCTAGTGCTCGGAGCGGAAGGCATGTGCTACTACCTGGCTGCACTCTCATTGCTTTCTTGTGTGGCAAAAACGAAGAGGCCAACCATTGGCTTTCTTTCAAGTCTTTTTAGAGGTTCTTTCATATTACATATGACCGGGCCTGAGGTATTAGTCTAGGATGCTGAAATAATGGGGTTTGTATAGGTGTCCCTGTGATGCTTAGCACCAGAACAATCATAACTTTGTGATGGTTAATTCTAATTACCCGCCCCTCCCACCCCTGCTACCCCAGAATCATTTCTTATGTAAGACAAACAGACCAAGCAAAATCACAGCATTTATTCTTAGTTGACTTTAAATGGCAGCTAATTTAGGAGATCATACAGATGAGGACACATTCTTAGCTCCTTGCTAGCTTTCTGGAGATAGCACCTCTGGTGAATGGCTATGGTACTATTTATTAGAAATTTGAAGACTATTTTAGCCAAAGTATTGGCTCTTCACTGGAGCTCACAAATACCTGATAGGTGACTAAGTGGGATAAAGGCTCAGCACCTCTGTCTTTACATTGTGTCTGTCATCTTCGCTGCTCCAATCTTTAAATGATACTCCACTGAGTGCTGGATATGAGTATGCGGCTCATTTGAGAACTGTTTCATTCAGGGCTAACTTCATCTATTGCTCATTGGAACTGGCATGGGTTTCTTCTACTCTGCCCAGGGCTTTCTTCACACACAAGCATCTGCAGTCCAGGGCCTTGTCAGAAGATCTAGACTAAACCACACAAAGTGATGACACCAGGGGTAACTCAGCAGCTCCTAAGTGAGGCTAGCTGCCCTTTAGCCCACCAAGTACAAGGCCAGCATGTTTATACACAGGAAGAACATCTTTGAAACTGTGCCCATGACTAATTGACAATTAGAGACGTTCATCCAGCCCCAGAAAAATCAATACAAGCCTACTGCTCCTTTTGCTAAGACAGCAGCCTGAGCATCTCTTCTTCTCCTCTATGTCCTTCCTTCATTTCTTCATTTCTTCTTCTCTCTTTCCTTCCTTCCTTCCTTCCTTCCTTCCTTCCTTCCTTCCTTCCTTCCTTCTCTTCTTCCTTCTTTCTTCTCTCCATCCTCCTTCCTTCCTACTTTCTTTCTCCTCTTCCCCCCTTCTTCTTTTTCTTCCCCAATTTTGGCTTTTCTGAGACAATCTTACTCTGTAGCCTAGCTCAGGCTGCCAAGCTAGATAGAACTCACTTTTGAAGCTTATGCTGGCTTTGAACCCGTGGTAATCCTCTTGCTTTCTGAGGATCCAGTCACCTGTTTGATTTTCGTTAGCTTCCCTTCTGCTTACAAGCTCAGGTCCCAACAACGGAGCTCAACCTTTCTTCTTCATAATATATGTAAAACTTAGCATTGTTTCTACTGTTTGCATGATGTTAGATGCTGCCTTCTCATATCATCCTTATATTTAATAAGACATTTCCATTCCAGCTTTCCTGCTTTCTGTTGAGGTGCATTTCTCTCTTTCCTTTTGCTGTCAGTGCTTTGATTTTTTTTTTTTTACCTTGGAAATATGCTAAGCTATGATAAAGTGACTTTGGCTTAACCAATCAGCATGGTTAACTATGCTGTCTGCATGGAAGGCATCCAAATTAGATTAAGGAATTTTATCATGGGACTGCCAAATGATGGCTCTTTATTCCCTGCAGTTCCTACATAGTTGGCTATGTGCTTGGTGTTGCCATCAATTGAGAAGAAGCAACCTGACTGTGAAGAAAGCTCCTATAGACAATAGATTTCTGTCAACAGTTCTACACCTGGATGTAAGTTTACCTAAAACTGTCCTGCCTTCACCTTTGCTCATTTGGACCAGAAAATTGGTCATAATTAACACACACAGCCCAATTCAGATTATCTGAATTTTTTCTGGGTTTGTTACCTCTACCCCAACCCCCCCACCCCCGCCCCGCCAGCTAAAAATAATCACTTATCTTATTTTGTATTTGTTTTAGGAGTAAGATGAGGAGGCAGAAGTAGAGGAAGAAGGGCAGTAGAGGAACGGGGTACGTCATTCTGCCTTGTCAAGCACAGCAGAAACCCGACAGGCAGCTCAAGACTTTAAAGCATTTGTCCAAACTGTGATCTCAGACAACCAAAACATCACCAAATAAAAAAGATAGAAGCCTGGAGGTGCAATGAATGTGCAATTGTGAAGATTTTCTATCTAAATTGAAAAAGTGAAATGTAAGGTAAAGTTGTAATGCCATTCTCATACAATGGCCTCAGAAAACATGAGCTTGTTTCTTGCGTAAAGTGGAAAATCTTAAGGGATGTGAATGTAATTTTGCTAGCCAAAATACTCAAGAAATGATTAATTGCAAAGACCATATAATAACCAGAGGACATGACAGTATGAAACAACAGAGACCACCACAATCATCAGGCTGATTCGGGGCTATTTGATTTGAATCCCAGAAGGAAAGTGTATTTCACATAACATGTGGCTCTTATGTCTCCATCACGTCCACAGCTCTGGCACACGCAGCCTTCCAAGCCAACAGTGGGGAAAGCCCCAGAGCTGGAAGCAATCATTTCCCTCCAGACTCCGTCATCTTCCCTCTTCTCGCTTGTACTCCTCTCCTCATCTTAAGTAAACATGTGCACTTCAACAACATCCCTCACTAATCTGAAAAATCATCTGAGAGCCAAGTTCATGTCTTATCGAACCTTGAACTTTAGCAGCACTTAGCACAGGGCTTTCTGTATAGTAAGTGTTTGGTACCTACTTGTGAGCAAGTGCATTCTTTCTTAACTGGAGACTTTTTTTTTTTTAGATAGAAAGGACTGCTCTTGCTGTATATACAATGAATAAGCACCCATATATATACATGGAAAGGTTCAGATAGCCATTTAACTGTTTTAGCAACACAATATTTGGGTATTTGAAAACATCTGAGTTTTCCCATTTTCATCCAGATGTTTGGTGTCATGGAAACATAAGTTCCAAATTCAAATGAGGAGTTTTAAATTTTTTTTGTGCCAGATATATATTTGAGAGAAACAAAATGTGTCTATTTATGGGAGACATTTTCATTTAAGTTTATATGGAAGTAAATAGATAAAATCATAGCAACTTTAGCTTCTAAAATTGAGAAAAAAAGTTAAGAGAGTTTAACAATGGTTAGATTCTAAAATATTAATATTTTTCAAAATATTAATGTTAGTCAACCTTGGATTCGCAGTGGAAAGGCCAAAGAACAAAGAGAGCTACATGTGGTGGCCCAGGCCTATAATTCCAACAGGAGAGAAGGAGATGGCGGCTTTCAAGTTTAAGACCAGCTAGATTACAGAGCAACACCTTGTCTCAAACACACACACACACACACACACACACACACACACACACACACACAGATATACACAGACACACACAGATATATATACACAAACGTACACTCACAGATATACACAGACATACATAAACGCACACACAGATATACACAGACACACACACACAAATATACACAGACACACACACAGATACACATACACATACACACACAGATATACACACATACATGCACACACACATATATACACATATACACACAGGTATAACAGACACATACATACACACACACACACACACACACACACACACACACACACACACACAAAAAAAAAAACCACAAAAGCCACAAAAGCACCTGGTAGGTGGTGGCACACGCCTTTAATCCCAGCACTTGGAAGCCAGAGACAGGCGGATCACTGTGAGCTCCAGGCCAGCATGGTCTACCAGGTGAGTCCAGGATAGCCGAGGCTACACAGAGAAACCCTGTGTCAAACAAAACAAAACAAAAACAAAAAGCAAACGAAAAAGAAAAAAGAAGGGAGCTGGGGATAAGCCTCAACAATAGTGTTTGTTTAATAAGCATGAGGCACCCAAAAAGAAAGAAGTGAAAGGAGGAAAAAAGGTGAAAAGAGCAGAGAGGGGAAACAGGCGATTCCAGGTGCTTGGGAGGCTGAGACAGGAGGATTGCAAGTTTAAGTCTTGCCAGGGCAAATCACTGAGCCCCTGTGTCAAAAAAGAGTCAGCCCAGAGGGGAAGGCATGTCTGTGTGGGCAGGGTGCTTGCTTAGCATACAGTGAGAGTAAGAAGGTGTCATTTCAGCTACTAAAGCTAAGGATACAGGGAAAAAAGGGTTTGTGATCCCACAGAAATCCTCCTCTGCATTTTCAAGGAGGTCCGTTGTAGGAACTAGGAACGTCTTCTACTGGTTCAGATAGGGCTTATCTCGTAGGAGGGAAATGATTTTGCAATGGTCAGATACCACTGACACTCTCTTTACTTCTCAGCTCCAAAACGGAATCCAAAAACGTATTAGAGAAACATTGCTGGAGCCATTTGCAAAGACGATTTCAATTTTAAACACAGGGAAAAAAAAGTAATTATTTTCCAATTGATGGAGGCTTAAAAGCTCGGCAGAGTTTTGTTTTGAACATAAGGGCAATGTATTTGTAGGGCTAGAGGAAGATGATTTTTATTTAACGTTTGTTAGGATGCCCCCATGAGCTGCTTGACCATGCATGGAACACTGCCTCCATGCCTAATGGCGATCTTACTAAATGAACCCAAAGCCCCAGATAAGGCCTTGACTCATTTAGCAATCATTTCACATTCCTACACCATGATCAAATTAATATTTTATGGGGCCACAGTGTTCTACAGCCAGACCACTTTTCCAAAAAATTGAATTTTTGTGCTTATTTATTTTATGGATCATTTGTTGAAATAGATTTCAAAACAGGTTTAGGCTATTTAGATTTTCCAGTGAACTGCAAACGAAAAACTCACACACTCAGAGCTGAAAAGGACATCAGAGTCCATCTAATCCAAGCATCTCATTTTATGCCTAATGAAATCTAGGCTGGGGAGGCGAAATTGCTTGCCCAGTGGCTTGCCCAGTTGGCATCTCTTCTTTTAAGAGGCCTCCTGATACCCCCAGAAAGAAAGCATTTCACATTACAGAACCTCAAAGAATATTTTTTTTTATAGAAGATCTTATTTCTACTTAGGAATTGAAAATACCAACATTCAGATTTTGTTGTGTTAGCTACTCTGTAACACAGACTCCCTCCCCGAGTCTCCCTGTCTGCCACACTACGCTCCAGTGTTTGATTCCCCGGTCCAAGGTTAGAGTCGTTTCTCACTGGAAGCAGAGGCTGGCTAGCCGAGTTTTACTTCCAGAATCCAGGCCACTCCCTGGCCCGTTTCTGTATCCAATACACAGGAATTGAACTAAGCAAGTTGGAAAATATAGCCACATGAATTCTTCACAACCTAAATATGATACTTTTCGAAATTAGAGAAATGGGCATTGGCTAAGCTGAAAAGCTAGAGAGCAAATGGGAAGGGAGAGTGAAGAGAGAAGCAACCCAAAGACGAAGGAAGTACCAGCTTCACGACCACACGGCGCCCCATAGTTACACACGCAGCTCTCATTTCCAGAGGAAGCCTTTGCACGACTGGATGACATGGGGGGGCTCAGGGCACAATAAAGAGAAAGAAGAGAAATAAGTGCACACGTGGGAGTTCCTATTAACGTTCGATTGCCTTTCGGTAAGCAGTTTCAGTGGTTCAACACAACCACCACCACCACAGGCATGAGGTGCACAGCTCAATGATGAGATACGTACAGCTTATCTTCTGTGAGAGTCCCACTCCACAGACCCACACACACTGCCACACGAGCCTGAGTGAGAAGGAAACGAACATGTTCCATCAGTCCAGGACAATGTTCCTCTAGTTACTTAAAAGTCTGGATGGAAACAAATGTGGGATAAATAGCAGGGGATTCTTAAGAAACATTAAAAGCTATAAAGCAATTCCAGTTTGCTTATTTCAGCTTTATGTGCGTGAACTCTATAATGAATAACTTCATTTGACATTCCATAAAAATGCACCAAAGATCTGGCTTAGCAGGAGAAAGCTCACAGGATTTGAAGAGGAAGGGGTTATTTAAACAGTGTTATCTTTTTCCAAAAAAACCGTTATCTGTAGAGTAAGCATTGAGACTGTTTGGATATTATCTCCTCGGCTCAGCTCAGAGTACAGGATAAGAGGATGGGGAGAATGATAAAAAGTCATAAAAAATTGGAGGATGTGGCATAAACTTGGCTTCTTCAGGGACAGTCACAATCAATGGGAAATGGCCATTTATCACACGGCTGTTTCGCTTCTTACTACGAACCAGGTTTCCATCAGGGAGCTTTAATGAAACACCACTTCTTTTGGGTTTTGTTTTTGTTTTTGAGACAGAGTTCTTCTGTGTAATCTTGGCTGTACTGGACTCACTTTGTAGACCAGGCTGGCCTCGAACTCACAGACATCCTTTGCCTCCCTGAGTGCTGGGATTACAGGTATTTGTTATTGCACCCAGCTGAAGACACCATTTCTTAATAGGATAGTGTTTACACCCAAAAGTTCATCAAAACAAAAACTTAAAAAGATGTATAAGACAAAAAAGTGTATAAGACATTATCATTTAGAAATGCAACTAAAAGATGTAGAATTCATAAAAGCTTCTTTTTGAGTAAGAAGCAATGTCTGGCTATAGCTATTTAGAAGAAAACTCTTTTTTCAAAAAGTTTGAAAAACATTTTACTTTCTTCCTGATTAATTATAAGCCTTCATTTTAATATGTTTGAGGATTTAGGATTTCTTAAATGTTTTAAAAAATACTGCTAATGGTCAGTCCTCAAAATACAACAAAGTAAGATAAAGACACTCCCTTACTGTTTGCCGTAGTTACCTATTCACTAGTAACTAAAGCCACTGGGTGATAGCCACAGCCAGAAAATGCTTACTTGGTCCATCCAAAAGTTCACTTAACAGTATTTGTTTTTGGAATTCCCCAGGGTTTTACCTTATCAATTTGTTTTTCCTTCTCCCCGCCCCCACCTCCCCCGCCCTTTAGAGTAGCCTGTGTAGCAAAGTTAACTAATTCAAGGCAGGGACAATGTAAGGTCCTGCCAAGAAGTTATCTTTTGTACATAGATGGGCCCATTTACTATTTCAATTAAACCACAGAATGCACATCTTGTTTAATCAAGTATATCTGAAGGATGAATTTTTAAAAATCACATTGTGAGCTTCTGATATGTAGACCCTATCACCTGATTACTACATGCAACAACTTTCAAGTGTCTTTCCATTATACTTACACATATATTTCTTCTAGTTTTAAATGTATAAAATCAGTAGTAATCCAATCTATATTATAAATAAACATAATTCATATATATATATATTCATGGTGCTATGACCAAATAGTAAAATATGGGAGAGCTTGGTAGTATTTAAGTTTTGGCACCATGATTGAATGCTACACAGAGTAAATCCAAATAAATTAGACATTTATGAACGAAAAGAAAACAAAGGGACTGGTGGGATGGCTCAGCAGGTGAAGGCACTTACTGCCAAGCTTGCCAAACTGAGTTTGATCCATGGGACCAGCATGGTGGGGGAGAACCAACTCCCATAGATTATCCTCTGACCTCTAATTGCGTGTCATGGCACCTTTGCCCCGCTCCTCAATAAATTTTTGAAAAGCAATTAAAAAAAAAGAAAATATAGACACCAAAATTAGAAGGACTTTTGTCAAAACAATAAAGTAATTTAATAATATGTTTGCAGTTTACTGAAATTTCGTATGTAGCAATTTTCTTTCTAATTGACCAATGAATCAGAAAATACTAAGTCAAGGACTTCTTGTAACTTGGATAACCGAGGTTGGTTCAAGAGAAAATAGTCTTCTAATTATTGCTCTGTGCTTGTATTTGCTTATCAACTTGAATTTTTAAAAGCAGGAACAATGTGGAATATTTAAAAATGTGTCTATGGCAATTTACTGCTTTTTCTTTTCAGTTTAAGTGATACGATTTTATAGAAAGATGTAGTTCCCTCTCCTTCTTGATTTAAGTATTAGAACTGAGTAGCCTAACTTCTCCCTTATAAAGACAATTCATTCCATTCTTCATTGAAAACATCGTTTCCAACTAATCCAGAAGTCCTGAAAATGGTGCCTCCACAAAGCATGGATGTGACCTGTTTGGGTCACCCACCATTCATGACGTTTATGCATCATGGTCAAAGACCTCCAGCATTTGATACCTGCTATGAATGGCCAGGCAAGTTTGCCTTAACTCGTAGCTGACATATTTAAAGACCACTAACCTTTCAAGAGAAAGGTCCTCTGACCATAGAAAAATAATTTTTTTCATTAAAAAGGAGATGCACGTGTGTTAGTGATTCAGTCATGTACATTATTTAAATATCTGAATTATTTAAACCCTTCCACTGGAGTAATGGAACTAGACCCTTTTCTAGCATAAGCTGAGTAAGACAAGTTCCCTGAGTTATCAAAACACTTACAGATTGCCACATGGCAGAATATAAGCCTCCAAAAATCATTACTCAAATTCAAAATACTGTTCATATGTATATATCAAAGAAGCATTATGTTTTTCTAAATATGGACATTTTGTCAGAAGAGGTTTCATCCTAAAGACCAGATGATGTGATAAAACCTAGAACCTGACATTACAGAATCTAGAACCCAACATTACATACCCAGAACAGCGCTACCTGGAGGCGGGACTTTCTCTAACTCCCTGGGCAGTTTTGAACACTCAAAGAGATGAAAGGATAGGTAGAGTTGGCGTCCTGTCCATGTCCAAGTCCCTTATATGATCATGACCCAGGTCTAATATGGACATCAAGGAGACTCTGTTGGTAAATTTTCTTCCCTTGGACAAGGCCATCTGGCAGTCAGTATCTACTCAGTGTGAGGTCTGACCTGGCAGAAACTATAGCAAGGAGGTTTTCAGTTCAGGAACTTGGAGCTATAAAAGTTCCTTACAGTGTACAGCACAAATAGCACTGGGGCAGAAACACAAATAGCTACTTTACACGGCCTTCATGCTTTTTCTAACCTAGCTAGACAGTCGTGAAGTAGTCTGAGGATACACTATTACCATGGCGGGGAACTCTAGGAGCATCCCATTGTGATAACATGTGCATAACTACATGCTGAAGCACAGCTACTCACCCTGGCCTAGGTGTTTAACAAGCCAGCGGTCTGAAGGTGCACAGGAGCAGATTGACACTGGAGCTTTGGCGATCTCAACCTCTATGCTCCCTTTATTTTCCTTAAGTTGGGAGCTTAAGGAAACTTAAGTTGAGGTTTAAGTGACTAAATTATTGGCAGCGTTAGAGAACATTAGAATGACACTATCTTCTGGAGTCATCACATTCTTCAGCTCTTTGGACAGCTGGGAAACCAACTACATGGAAATGTAACACTTGCTAATGAGTGCACTTCTCTTTGAGCCTTACATAAAAGTATATTCAACTTTAAGTTAAATAAGTTGTTTGTTAAAGTGAGTTATAAGAGGACTATGTGTAAATTACAAATATTTTATTTAATGTTATTCTGTGTGTTAATGATATGTATGTGAGAGTGGGAGGGATGCACATGCTCTGTGTGTGTGTGTGTGTGTGTGTGTGTGTGTGTGTGTGTGTGTATAGGCCAGAGGACAACTCTGTGGAGTCTGTGGAGTCTGTTCTTCCATCTTCCTTTCCCCAAGTACCAAGAATTAAACAAGTTGCCAGACTTGCTGGTAAATGCTTGCATTTACCTCCCCAGTCCTTTTAAGCTGTGGCACCTATAAGCCCATGTGCCCCCAGGGACAATACTCTCCTGACTTTTTTTTTTTTTTAAAGAAGAAATATAAAGTTTATAAGAAATGCCAAATGAAGCACTCTCACAGAGGATTTACAAATAAGAGCCTTGGCTTTCATGCCTGCCCTACTGTGTGCTCACCTAGAGGGAAGTCTTGGAAAGTAAAAAGAACTAGATAAATCCTCAGTAAGTGAATGAATATTTTTCAGAGTTTTACTTGAGGCTGAAGCATATACATTTTGTTGTTGTTGTTGTTGTTGTTGTTTTGAGACAGGGTTTATTTGTGTAGTCTCAGCTGTCCTAGACTCTCTTTGTAGACCAAGCTGGACTCCAACTCACAGTGATCTTCCTGCCTCTGCCTCCCAAGTGCTGGGATTAAAGGTGCGTGCCACCTCACCCGACATATATACATTTTTACATTAATAGCCACAGCCACCTAGTTGGCAAGAGACCAGCTGCAAGGGATAAGGGAATTTCTGTGAGCTACTGATTTAGAAGCACGTGCACTAACAGGTTATTCACATAACTGAAAACTCTGAAATAGATTCTCCAGGAGGCACTATATATTTCTAGGTCTGTATAGACAAACACCAAGGCGGTGAAAGCTTGTAGAAATCCCCACATAATTTATCACAATATAGGCAGAAGTATACGACCGTCACCCCAAGGCTGTAAGACTTTCCATTATGTAACACCATAGCAGATAAACAGTAGAATATAAAGTGTAGATACTAGCTGGAAACACTCAAGCAGCTCAGGAAACACATGTGCTCTGTGTCATCAGGTCACACTCAGGTGGCATTCTGGGAAAGTTTTTGGAAAACACCGGTTGACAGAAATTGGAAGGAGGGAGACGGTCCACATAAATCCGTTAACAGTTGCATTTATAGTTATCCTCTATCGGTTCCCAGGCACCTTTCTAATATTAGCTGCCGAGGCTCTGCGAGCACACAGCTCATCTCCATTGTCTCATCGCCCTCCACAGAGGAAGAGGCCCGTAGGCAGGAAACATTTACAGCCTATGACTTGTTTGTGATCCAGAATTAAAGGAAAACATTTAAGTTCTGAGGTCTCCTCCGCGCTGCAAAAATCTATGATGCCAACTATTTTCTAGAAACGATTTTTTTTGGCCTTTTAGCAAACTCCTCAATCATATTTCTAATGTAAATGAAGGTTAGAGTGAACATTCAGGATATGGAGTCTTTTAATGTTATCCATTATAGCAAAATGCTCAGCCACTCAAGTTTTGTGCCAACTCAAGGCAAGCAAGGCCAATTGACAGAACAAAATAACGCTGATCTTGGTAAGGTCTGGTTGCTTATGAGGTCAACAAAACAAAATCATACCACGGATTTCTGTTCTCTCTCTCTCTCTCTCTCTCTCTCTCTCTCTCTCTCTCTCTCTCCCTCTCTCTCTGTGTATGTGTGTGTGTGTGTTCCTGTTAGTTCGCATATGCAGCACTGCGATTACAGACATATCTGCTATAATACTACATCCAACTTCACATGACCAAAATCTGAACTGATGTCCTTATGCTTGGAGTGGGGGGAGGAGGGAAGGGAAGCGCTTTATCTCCTGAGCCACTTCTCCAGCCTAAGCCAGTGCATTTCTGTTTTAGTTTTACCTAAGAAAAGGCACTTAGTAGTTTGAGTAATCCTATACCTCTCTATCAAGAACGCCCATGACATTGTGACACATCTACTCATGGCTACAACAACTGGGCTACACCTAAGAGTACAACTGAGGAATTTGAGAGCAGGAAATGTAAGATGCCCATGAGATCCCCAAATGTCTTCACCAGCAGGTCAGGTCACTTAAATTTTAAAAAACTATACGCACTTCCAGTGAAAACATAAGCTTGAAGAACTTTGAGCAGTGACAGAAGTTCCATGAAGCCTCCACCTTGCCTCTAACCCAAGCAGCATGTATACCAGAAAGCTGGAGATCTGGAAGCTTCTGTGCCTAATGTCTGCGACATGCTGTGCTAATAGCCAGGAGTCTAACTAGCCATTCAAGTGGGAAAAAGGTTTGGCAAGCCCTGGGAAAAAAGGAGCTCACAGTTGTCTGGGTACGAAAATTAAAAAAAACAAAGCTGAAAACTTACAAAGAAATTCAGGCTACACCTCATGAGGGAATGGACCTTAAAATAAATTAAGAGACAAAGTGAACTTCTATGCATTAGAATAATATACACACGAATCTCTAGAGAAACGCTATTATGTCACAATTAAAGCTGAGATGGCAATCGAGCCAGGCTCATTTCAATAGATTCCAAGTTTTGAACAGTTTCTCGGCTATCCAAGTGGGAATTTGGCCAGGATACTGGGGTTAATAATTCATTTTGAGGAAGGCTAATTCTCTGGGAAGCAGCCCACTTCACAGAAGAAACATTGGCCCATGTGAGTAAATCCACTTCTCAAGATCACCGTCAATTCGTTCCACAAGGAAAGGAGGGGCAGTAAGTAAATGCACCTCTTTAGACAAAAATATTGATATTCTTAAAGAAATACATTAGTGTCAAAGAATGGTTCAAAGCATTCACATCTGATTTCAGGACTTGTAATTCTTTTTAAAAATCTTTCTTGTTTGTTTGTTTTTGAGATGAGTCTAGGCTGGGCTGTAGGCCAGGTTAACTTAGAACTTATGGCAGCCCCCCTTTCCTGAGCTCCCATATGCTGAAATTACAGGTGTGAGCCACCATTGTCTGTCATGATGTCTGTATTCTTAAGGGACAATCTTTTCATCAGCTTGCAATTGCCTAGGTCTTGGTGTGAATGTCCAGGAAAATGCCTTGTCTAAAGGTAGGTTCTCCGAATCCAGAGACTGGGGTGCCCTCCTGGCCCTGTGGAGGACGTGTCTATGAACTGAAGAAGCTCTTGGGTCCTTTAAAACTTGGAGTTTCCACTGGTCCGATGCAGTATAAACTGGCCATTTATTAGCTGAATGAACAGTTCCTGAGTGCCAGGCACTATTCCAGGAGACAGGCATCCTTGACCTCCTGGATTTTAGATTCCAGTGAGGAACATAAGCAGCAAGCTAAAAATAGAGAGTATATTCTATATGGCGTCAGTAACGTTTATGAAGAAAAACAGGCACTCCGCTGAGAAAGTGACTGGGGGTGCTGCTGTTTTACAGAGGGTGGGACAAGGCGACTGCTTTGAGAAGGTGACATTTGAGCAGCTCGATAGGGAGTCAGAGCCAGCTGGGAGGCGGGAGTGGCAAACAGCCTGGAGTCCTACTTCAGCAAGGCAAGGCCTAAGATGGCTGGGGCTCCAGAGTATCTGGCCCCAGATCGCCCTGAGCTTTGTGGGTCATGCTAAAAGGCTTAGGCACTGACATGGTGCCTGACACACACTAATTAATCGCATAACAAATAGTGGCTATTTATTTATTCATAGTGGGCAAATACAGTCATAAACCAGAATCATCCATCACTGCGCCACCACAGAGCTGGAGTTCTCTACATCAGTCCTAGGATCCTAACATAGCTTAACACATTTGAAATGCTCATGAATATCACCAGCAAATGTTTTCTGCGGTGCGTGATTATTCAGCCTGTTATTTTTCTATCAGCGATGAGTTCTTTCAAGGGATTTTAGTTGGGAAAAAGTAAGAGCACTAAAAGATTCATTAGCTGGGACCTGTAAAAGGGGAAGAAGCGAATTAGTCATGTCCTTTGCATTTTCTTTTTTGCATTTCTCTCAAGGACATCTGCACTTGGTTGCTAACTCATGACTAGTTACCTTGGAAGAAAATCTTAATACCTCTAAACTAAGTATAACTGGGCTACAGTAATAATCGCCATTAGCCACTCCTTAGGCATCAATGAATTATCCGTACCTTTCCCCAAACCTGCATGTCACCAATAAAACAGAGTCTCAGCCTTCATCCTAAAGGTGAGCACAAACTGGCCCCGCAGGACATTTCCAAAGGTAGCATGCCCTGACTTGGCAACAAAAGTAAAATCCTAGCCAAAGCACATTCTTTCCTTGGCCATCTGATCCCGTTACGGTGATCAGCAGCACACTGGCAACTTGGAGGTATTTCCAATGCCCCCCATTATTTTGGGCTCTCCTCTTTTCTGTACACATGGAAGACAAGCCGCCACCCCCAGTCCTTTTGTTGTTGTCTTCCCCCAAAATTGGACAGTTCCTGATTATAGTTGAGGGATATATGCAATTTGGACCCCTGGTTAACTCTCCTCAGCCACCGGCTTCAAGATTCTTGCTTAGGCAGAGGGTACCTTATCTGTTGGCTTGCATGTGATGGATAGCTGAACCCAAGGGCAGCACTGAACTCACTATTGACTTTGGGTGCAGAGGGGGGGGAAATTCATATTGAGTTATCCCATTGAGATTTCTGTGACTATTCTTTCTCAGAGCACCAGAACAAATCCTGTCCTGATCAACCTACCATTCCTCAAATCAAGCTTCCACGACCACTATTTTGAAGTTTTTTTTTTTTTTAATTTCTCTCTACATTGGGTGGAAGTGGGGGTGGGGGACATGGACATGGTGTCAGGTAGCCAGGCTGGCCTCAGACATACTGTGTAGCCAAATCTGAGTTAGAACCCTTACTCCTCCTGTTTCTGGCCCCCAAGTACTGGGATTGTAGACATGCGCCATCATGCCAGGCCCTTATCTCTATTTCTAAGGAAATACAGTGGGCTGGGCAAGTAGTTCGGTTTCTAACGTACTTGCTGAACAAGTATGAGAACCCATGAAAGCCAGGCATGATGGTGAATGCCTATCACCCTGATGTTGGGAAGCAGAAGGGCTTATCCCCAAGGCTAGATCACCTAGCACACTGGCTGAGTTGAAGGCAAACTCAAACAGCTTATCTCAAAAAGCAAGGTGTAGGGCTCATAGGAATAATAGCTGAGTTGACCTCTGGCCTCCAAATGCTTGTGTACATGCATGCATGCATGCATTTGCTCCCTCTCTCTGTCTCTGTCTCTGTCTCTGTCTCTGTCTCTGTCTCTCTCTCTCTCTCTCTCTCTCACACACACACACACACACACACACACACACATTTTAATGATTTTTTAAAAATATTTCAGATACCAGTAAAGAACTCTTTTTGCTGAAAGGATCAGCTATATTGAGAAGGATCACTGATAAGCTTGGGGTTGGAA
>OU015742.1:32525761-32571499 GCA_907169655.1 Acomys percivali | reverse complement strand
TCTTCTTCTTCTTCTTCTTCTTCTTCTTCTTCTTCTTCTTCTTCTTCATACCACCTTTCTCTGTTTCATTTTAATCTTCTACAGGAACCATTCTGCTAATTAATTGCTCTTAATGTGTATTTTAACCTGTTGTGTGTTTCTTGCTTCCCCTTAATATTTTTGTCTTGTCTTTTCACTCTTCCTCTTTCCTTTAATCCCACACTTCTATCATTTTATAAAAACCCTGCATTTTCACGACACAGGGTCTTACAACTTCTGGATCTTGAGCTAGGACACCTTCCCATGTATTGTTCACCTTATTCTTAGTGGATATGATGGTCCTACAGCTGGAATCCAAGCCTATACAGGTAGTATTTTTCCACCCTTGCTCTGCTTCTTACAGCATCTCCTGTGGACCACATCTATTAGGAGGACCCACATCACTGTAACATCCCTTCACATTCATCAGCTGTCTAGGGATGTCAATATCTGATAGCTATGGAAAGGTGTAGGGGAAACAATGTGGTATTAGGGCAGGCCCCAGGGACTACTCAGATTTCTTGGTGGCCAACTCCTGGCTCACTGGATCCACAGACGGCTATTGGTAGAGCTGTGCTGGTTCTTTGTGCATGGAGGAGGGGATACACCATGAGCTGAAGCGCAATGTACCGTACAAATAGAGTTATTCTCAGATTCTATGAATACTCATTTCTAAGGCCACTGTGATCTTTATTTCCTGTCTTTTCCAGATTCTGAGAGAGATGAGGGTAATCATACTAGACACTTGTTAAAGCCACTTGAGGGTCTCTGCTGATCCAGATTGTTACATCATTTTCTTTGGAAGATAGTCAGGTCTTGTTAATCATTAGCAAGAGCTAGACATCTCTTGGTTTTCATCCCTGGGTGTCAAACTTCCTCCTAGTCAGTACAAACCACCCTTCAGTGAGCAGCTACAGCTGCCATAATAGATCTTACTAAGTCCAAGTCTTTTGGCTTCCAAACTCTCTTTTGTATTGTCCTCTGATTCCGCAACTGGGCCATTCACCAAAAGCTGCCTTTCTCATTTACCTTAGGTTTCCACCTAGACACTACCACCACAGAAAACTCTGGCAGTTCAAAACACAAGAGAAACAGGGAGAATTCTCTTCTTGCTGGGCTTCTAATGCTCTACCTGCATTGCCCGAGAGTGGCCCCTCACTCTGGAAACTCCGTTTGACTCTTGGTGAATATGGTTTGCAGCTTCCATCTGTACTCCTGGAATCCACTTCACCATGCTCACTGAGTGCTATGTGATAAGTGTGACACAAAAGTCCTCAGGAGTCTGAGACCCAGCTCCTGTGGCAACAGTACCACCATTAGGTGAATGTTACCTTCAAAGCTGATTACTTCCCAGATGTACCAGGTTCCACCTCTGACCTTCTAGAATCTGCTGAGCTCAGCCTCTCTCCCCTTCTCTTTTCTTTTCTTCTCTTCTCTTCTTCTTCTTCTTCTTCTTCTTCTTCTTCTTCTTCTTCTTCTTCTTCTTCTTCTTCTTCTTCTTCTTCTTCTTTTCTCTCTCTCTCTCTCTCTCTCTCTCTCTCTCTCTCTCTCTCTCTCTCTCTTCCCCACCCCTAATGCTGATGTAGCTTTCTGCAGCTCTTTGTTTCTCTTTGTCATGCTGTGTGTCGATTTTGCAGGTTATTACATGCTCTTGACCAACAACTATCTTGAATTCTCTGTTAAAATAACTGATTTCCTAGGCAGGGTGTTTTCTCCAGGTGTTTGTGAATATAGGCATTGCAGGAAACTGAGCTCTTCACCCTACTTTTTTAAAGCAGGGTCTCTATGAAAAGGATACTGATTTTGTAGGGCGAGCTGCCCAATGAGCTCCCAGGGTCCACCTGTTTCCTCCCCTACCCTCACCTCCAATGCTGGAAGTACAGGTGTGCTACGTGAGTATTGGGGATCCAAGCTCAGATCTTCATGCTTGCACAATAAATGCTCCATCCACCAAGTATTTTCCCCCAGCCAATATAAATTTTTATAAATAGAATATTGTGTCTGAGATATGTTTGCTTCTCTTAGTGGAATACCATTCATGACTCTGGGATAAGTAAATCCAGAGGTCTACTATAGAACAAAAAGATTAGAGCCGGTATTGAATGTTGGAATTTCCTTAAAAATTCATGCATACAAATTAATTAATTAATGGAGCTAAGAGAGGAGGAAGGAAATCTTACGTGATGCATAAAATTTGCTTGGTGGCAGTGATCACATCAATAACTACATAGGTATATTTGTGTGCTGTGGCACCTTAAATTATACAGTTAAAATAGCTTTTTAAAATGTCACATATTTATTATCCTCCAAATAGGTTATAACATATTCTTTCTGGGGAGGGGAGCTGGAAGCCAAAGCAACATAAATCTTCCTACTTAATCAATGTCTTCGTTGTATTGCAAATACGTGCTCCGTGACAATGGCTGTCAGCTGACAGTCTCGTCATTTGGCTTGGAAAGCCTTTCAGACATAGCAGAAATATTGTGATCCTTACAAGTATCATCCCCAGACGAGTGCTATGACTTTTCTTATAGTAAATAACAGTTGTGAGAGAAATAATTTGTCTTGGCCCAGAACTGACTACCCCAAGGCATACTGCATAAGTCATTATGTAGCGGGTTTGAAGAAAAAAACGAAAAGAAGCTGGCTCCAGTGGCGCACGCCTTTAATCCCAACACTTGGGAGGCAGAGGCCGACTCATATCTTCAAGTTTCAGGCAATCCAGGGCCATATAGTGAGACCCTGGCTCAGAAAGAAAGAAAGAAGAAGGGAGGGAGGGAAGAAGACAGGGAGGGAGGGAGGGAGGGAGGGAGGGAGGGAGGAAAGAAAGCTTTGTGGAACTAGAAATTCACACTAAGGAGCTGTTTGCTGTGGGAGTGTCTTTTTTTTAAAAAAAACCACTAGCCGCACCCCTTCATGGGAGGGTAACTCTTTTCTATCCCTCCAAATGAGATATTCAAGCTTTGGCAGATCCCCAGAACAATCTGTATTCATCTAAGGATTTCCAAAGCATTTTAAGAACAACTTTTCCTTACGAGCCAAAATATAATGGATTTTTAATGATTGGATCACTTTATCCCTTTTTCAGGGATCAAGACATGGAAGGAATACACAGGTGAAAGATTAAGAAAGTTTTTTTAAGAAGCAGGAAATAACAACAACAACAACAACAACAACAACAGCAAGGAGGGCCCACTTTGTAGACTTTAGGATTACAGTTAATATAAAGATGCTTCCTAGAAAGACATCTTTAATTAATCCTTTACTTCCAAACTTCAAGCCACTACCAGTTTTCTTCCATGCCTGATTCTTCTTCCACTTAATTACTCCTTAATGATCAGTGAATGCTTAGAATTATGTGAATCCAGAGTTAAACAAACCATCATGAAAGATGTGACAGGACCAGTTAGAGACCTCTGGGGACAGAAGCAAACTGGACCTCACTGGTTCCGGTTAACTTCCACTCCAGTATGTGCCTGGCCAGCACTGCCATGGTTATCTACTTTGTACCACACAGGCCAGTAAACTGCCATCTACAAACTCATGCATGCTGGCACCTTAGAAAACACAATCCAAGGAGGCCTGGCTGGCTGAGTTTCCCTACTGGACCTTCTGCTCACTTTCAACTTCCTCACAGCTCCCATGGCCTTCCAGCAAAACAGAGTCAGCCCGGACTGTGCCGTGTTGATGGCTCAAGTGTGTTTCTGCCTGAGGTTTCTTTACTTGCCCTAAATCATCCTCAGTTCCTCCAAGTAAAAATGAAACCTCTGTTGACCTAACTATATTGAGGGAATGTCCTTTCCTCAATCTGCTGCTGTCACCACTGACCCCTCATTTTGGGAAGGCTGTTTTTGCAGTCCTGTTCAGTAGATGGCTTAGTGGCTCAGTGGCTAGCAGGGCTTTCCCAAACACTCCATTGCAAATCTGCTAAGGTATAGGAGGTACAGGCCCGTGACAGGCTGGTTTACTTGTTGATGTTGCCCTGGAGGCTACAGACTACTTGAAAATAGGACAATCTCATTTTTCCCCCCAACACAACCATGGCAATACCATCTGAATTAAAATTTAAGCCTGCCAGGTAAGTGAATAAACAAATCTACACTTTGTAAAATCTGTGGTACAGAATTTTATTTTGTCAAACAGCAAATTAGCCAATAGAGCTAGTGTAGAAATAAATTAATCATCAGTAAATAAATAATTCTCAGCGTTTGAGCTGTGAACAGTATCTATTATTTGCCTAAATTTTTATTTGAGATCATTGCTTTGGCTTAACTGTTTCCCACCAGAAGAACTAATGAGAAAATGAAAGCTATCAGAAGCCCTGCATCAGCATACCGCTTATGTGACCAGTTTAGAAGCATGGTTCACCGGTGTTCTTATATATAATTAAGCACCATACAAGACATTCTTTTAAAATATATGATTTGGGTATTTAAATATATTATAGATTTCTTTAAAGGAAACAAAACCTTGATAGTGTTGATATAATAGTGTGAGAGGGAGGGCTCCTTGCCAGACAACAACAACAGACCCACATGGAGAGCTTTTGGATGAACTCTGTTCTTCAGGAGAGATACAAGGCCTGACAATCCAGAAAATGTAAATGCAACATCTGTTAAACACAAGACTGCCCGCCTTTTTGCAGGGATGAATACAGGAATGTGAATTCGATGCCTCTTTATTTTCTGTGAACGGGGGCATGCATCACCACTCTTCAGCTCTACCTCATGAAAGCGTGGGCCTTTCCCTTCATGTTAAAATATATTACTTAACATCCGAGTATGTCAACACTGCATTAGGCACTTTAAGAAAACAAAATTAACCATACATCCTGCTTGGGGGATTTGTTTACTAAGCCATCAGACTAAAGGAAAATGCTGTACCATTCCCCATGCCGAGCACTCTGTACAGCAATATCTTCTCTTAATTCTGCAATAAAATTGCCAAGATTTAAAAAATTTTTAATACTAACTCAAGGAATACCCTTTATTTTAACACAAACCTTTAGAACTTTGGTTTGGGCACATTCCACATCTTATTCTCTTATATTGGGATAGAGCCAGTGACTACATTTAAATTAAGCATATTCATTGTGGGTTTTGTCATAAAGCAAGAGAGAGGCACCATTTTGCAAACTCTAACTTGACTCACATTCTTGTAAGTGGGGTATTAAGCAGAGAGCTGATTTCTTGCATGCCACGCCATAGTTTGCACCATTTAAACAAGGCAGTGAGAGAAAGATTCTAAAGAAAATGAACATAAACTGCTCCAGGCAGGACTTGTTTTTGCCATGTAAAAGTTTTTTACATGCTGTAGGCTGAGACACTTTGCGGGTGTTGGGGACATAATGCAGACACAAATGCAAATGCCTAAACCTACCACACTTGATTCTTTCTCCAATGATGAAAACACATGCTAAAGTATCACCCTTGAATCTAATGGCTTATTTCTGCCCGAGTCGCTCATGGACTGCAGTTACAGCTTTCCTGGAGAGCCTTCAAACTTTGGGGTCTGCTCAACTAACTCTCCTCGAATAAATATACTGTAATCAACTAGATTAATTAGTCTAATTAGCTCAGCATTTCTTCCTCTATACTTAGAACATGCAAAGTTCATAATGTTCAAATTAATAATTCAGCACTGATTCTCAAAGTCTTCTTTAAAAAAAATTTAATAGTGGCAGGAGTTACAAGTTCCGAAATATTATAATTAAGCAAGCAGATGTACATTTTGAAACAGTGCCTCAGTGGATATTAACATGTCCTCAATAAATTCCTGCTACAGTTTGATTTGGGGGAGGATATAAATTCATGAGCAAAAAGAACCAATTAAGACAACTATCAGCATATACTGTTTGCTATAGGATCTCAAACTATTTTTTTTCTATATTTTATTTAATCACAATGTTTTATACATTGACGACGGGTTTGGAACAAAGTAATGTGAGGATTGAAGTGGTTGGCCTTAGTGATAAACCTTAAGTTCTAGTTCAGTGTCCATTTCTTGGATGTTTTACTTGTATATTCTGAGATGTTTGGCCCAGAAAGTTCTTGTTCCCATTGAATCCAGGTTAATATTTCATGGACAAAATTGATCTTGCTTGAAGATATCAGGCCTTGAAATGGACGCTGGATACTTTTTACCAGAGAGTGTAATACTTTCTCAGAACAAATACTCGTGAAATTAGATAATTTCATTTTGCAAACAATCTGGAAAAGATTTGGAATAGGAGGCGGGGGTAGAGGGGGGATGTGCCCGTGCTTTCTAGCACAGATTCTGAGTTTTGCCTTGAGATGTTTACAATTGAAGTAATCAAAAGGTAATCATGTTACCGAACTTTGGATAGAAAATGTAAACTAATTCCGAATTTCCAGTCCCTCTATCCTTCCTGCTAAAGCTAAGAGTTGCCTTAACAGACAGAACACTTGATCCCAAGGCTGGAAACCAACTCCCCTGCTGAGCCTTCAGTGTCTGTAGTGGAGGATTGTCACAGAGTCATCTTGTCACCAGAATCGACCAGCCGAAGGTCACAAGCAAAAATCAAAGGTTACCAGCACACCAATAACATCACTCAAAACCAGAGTACAGTGTTGCTAGAGTTCTCTTACTGCTAAGGAGAAAAAAGCCTTGGGAGAGCTCAATTTTGGAATCTTCCTCTATTTTACAATTATTTAGATGGGGCAAATTTTATTGTCTGGACCTTAAGCCTTTAAATAACACATATACTTTCATCTAAAAACAATGTGCTAGGCAAGCAAGAAGGCTCAGTAGGCAAAGGTGATTGTCACCAAGTTTGAACAATCCTGTTGGATCTCTGTTCCTCACATGGAAGAAGTAATGAGTGACTCCCTCAAGTTGTCCTGTGACTTTCACACACATGTACTCACTTACACTTTTTTTTAAAAAGTATGCTTTTGTCCAAAATCTCTTGGGATCTCACCATGTAAGTATGAGTGATACAATACTTTGTAAACCCCCTTTTTGGTCTACTCTGCAGAGAAATATTTCCCATGTATTTCCTCAAGGTGAGTAGGAAGTGGATGACAGCATGTTCTGTTTGCTCTGAACTAAAGGTTAGACAGAAGCAGAAAAGTGAGATTTGATGATTTCAACAGTCGCCTTAATCTTCCAGTTATCTGCTTTGCTTTATGAGTGAGGAGTATCACCTCTCGTGTACTTAACAGGCAACATCTATGTCTTATAAACATTAGGAGAGACCAGCTGTGTCTGTGCACTGCTCCAAGAAGCTGACCCTTAGGGTTAAGTATTTCATCCTTTCTTAAAAGTCAAACTTGTACAATCAACTGTAAACCGAGTCTTCAAATACTTCCAGGTGAGTTCAGAAGGAATCTTCTGCTAAGATTCTAGGACAAGCTTTAAAGTGAAACAGCCATAAAGACAAGGCAATTACACATCTGTGGATGTGAATGCGGACCTTTCGGAACGACAATTTGGAATGACAGCCTAGTCACCAGGAACAAACGCAAGTGCTCACCGGTTTCCCCCACAAGGTGTGTGGTGGGTAGAGATGATTTTCAGGGTCTCAACAGGGTAATTTTAGATTGAACATTTTGTTTCACAAAAGAAGAGGAAAAAGAACCTATGCACATCTCCACTCACGATGTATGTGTGGGTGGTACAGCTTGGGAAAACTAAGGAGAGTGGTGCTTGATTATAACCTAGGCAGCGAGGGAAAGCATTTAAAAATACTGTCAAAGATTCTGGCAGGGAAAGCTGTATAAATATACTGCAGACTCAAACACAAGTGAGCTGATTATAAAAAGAAAAGAAACTGCAAATGAAAACCTCAAAACTTCTGCCATCGAGACAAAATCAGTTGCATAAAGGAGAGCCATACCATGGCACTTCTGAACCACCTTCTATTCAGTTTCAAAAGCCTGGCTTGTGCAGAACTTCCTTTTCGAATTCGAGGATGCCTCCTTCCGCCAATGTAATTGGCTGGCTGTTCTTCACGTAGTTTGGGAAATCATTTAGAAGGCTACCGAATGTCTTGGGAACTTTTTCCTCTAATCACTCCTGCATCCATCCAAATTGGCTTTAAATTATTTTGCGTGCAATGGTAAATTTTTATTACGAACATTTTTTTACTCCAATTTTAACACAGACATATCAGTTTGAAGTCAAAATAATTAGATACTACGTGTGTTTTTGAGGCAGTACATTATTTTATCAGAAATCCTATCCTGTAGTGGCAAAGATGTGAAGGTTTATGTTAATTCCAAGTTAATTTATTTCATTAAACCACTCTTTCTGGACACGAGGGGGTGTGTGATTTTCAAACACAAGCATGCATATATGCAAGACCATCAATTACACTCTGAAACATTCCTTTTAAAATGTGTATCTTCTTTTTTAACATCTTTCCATGAAGAATATCCAGCATCATGGACCTTGAACACTGATGATTCTGGCTAACGCTTTTATCCTTCGCTTGAAATTACAGGATCAGTCTAGCCAGAATTTATGAGAACCAGACCTCAGACCTCACACAGCTCACATATTAGACCATTAGGCATCTAACTACCTCTGAACAATTTCAATGCATTATCTCGCCTTTTCCCTGGGGCACAAACTTCACTCGTCCATACTTTTAATATATTTTGTCTGCATGAAGCAGATCGAGTTATTACATGCCGGCAGATCACAACGTACAGACACTTCATTGCCCTACGACGATGCACTGACCGCCTCTGTTCTCCACCCCAATATGCAGCCAAAGGGAAATCGTCGATACTGCAGTATCTATAAATTACCCGCTGGTTTATGGAAAGCCTATTGACAATTTTTCCTAAATACAGTATAGTCCCACACACAGATCTCTACCAATGGACCACCAGGCTCCGGCATGTATTTTTAATTGCTCAGTCATTTCAGACTGTCTAACAAAAGAATTTTAGGTAAATGACAATCACCTGATTTTTACTTTCTCCAGTGTGGCTTCCACTCCTTACACATCTTTTGTCTTTATTAATGGTTTTTACTTGCAGATTTCTGAGAATTCATTTGTTCTTCATGGAAAATATTTAGTGATCAAGATTTTTAAATTAATTGATCTTTGAACTCTGTTAAGCCTTTCACTTGATTTGCAAAGCCATTATGCTATTTTCTTTCATTAATTTTTTTCCCCTTCACAAGCTGAACGGGAAATAAGGATGATCCTGTCCTGTCCCTAGAGACTGTTCATCAGCTAGCTCAATTTATAGCTCTTGAAAAGTAACAACAACAAAAATGGAGGCAGACACACTTAGGAATGTCACATTTTATCAAACATATTATTATTGTGACATATGAACAATAGGATGTGAATTTTTCTTATTTTACATGATGCTTTTTGTTAATATTTTTGTTAGTTATGCTAGAGTTAGCTTTCTGGACTAGTTAATTGCTGTTTCTAATCTGATCTCTCTCTCTCTCTCTCTCTCTCTCTCTCTCTCTCTCTCTCTGTGTGTGTGTGTGTGTTTGTGTGTGTGTGTGTGTACACATGCATGTACTTGTCTGTTTGTGTTCATGTATATGTATATGTATGTATAAAGTACTGATTAATAATTGTGCTACTTTTCTTTTCCCAATAAATGCTTGGGAAAAAAAGAGTAAGTCACTGTTATCTAAAAGAAATTTCTCATTTAGTTCCAGACTAAAACAAATGGCTGCGAAAGGTCATTAGCCTCACGGACTAAAATTGTTTTGATGGAGCCCAGCTTTCCATTCTGTTGACAAGCATCTCAATTCTTTTCAACAGCTCTGGGTGTCCACAGTGAAGAATGCAGAACAGTCATCAGCCAGGAGGCCAGTGTCTCTTGGTGACAATCTACAGAGCTCCCAAAGACCCAATTCCCTTCACTCTTCTTTTACCTGCCCTTATGATAACTAATAATGTAAGTGAGGCTTCCTTGCCAACTGGATTCTCTTATCCTGTCTTGTGCTTGGCAATATGAAGCCTTCAGCGTAATTATGAGTTTTCCCAGAACAAAGTCAGGGTGCTAAAGAAGACAAGTAAAACTTTAACAAGATTTTTTTCCCCAAAAGGCAAACATCAAGTTTTCTCCTTACTACTTGATCAGATCTCCTACTCTTAAATCCCACCAGTAAATAAGATACATTCACAGCTGAAGGCTCGGAACCTTGGTGAGTAGCCTGACTCTCCTGTCCTTCCATTTCTGGTTGGCCACTGAGGGCAGACTGGTCTTAGACTAAGATCTAATTTGCCTTGTTTCTTCCCCCATTGTCCTGCCAGTTAAGAATAGTGTGCATCGAATCATTCCACAATTGCGTCTTTGCCTTCTGGACTCCTGTGGCTAATCACTATCAGAGATTTCCTTTGCACCCCCTAACCTTTCTTTCCAAAACCAGACAGGCAAACAGAGCTGTGAGGCTAACTGGGAAGGCCTGAGGGCTGGGAGGGTGAATACCCCCCATGGCTGCAAAGTTCAGAGTGAAAGGCTTGCACAGAGATAGCTCAGGGATTCAAAAGTTGAAAATATAGGTTCTATTTTGAGCTCTGCCTTGAGCATGTTGCTCTTTTTACGAAAACTGCCAGATGTGAGAGGAAAGACTGCTTACTTTGTGGTGTGTTTGAAGAATTCTTAATCAGAGAATCTGATTAAGGCTAAGAATGAAAATCAGCTAACAACTCCTTTAAAACAGAATAAAGCAAAATAAACATACCGCACTGAGAAGCTCAGGGGCATTCTGGGTTAAATTTTATTGTCTGCCTTTCAGCTGAAAAGCACCCCTACCTTTTGCAAGGAAAATAAAAGGCATTTTTTACTAACTCAGTGTCGGAAAGGATGGGAGATCCCAGAGTAAGAGAGTTAAGAGGGCCCATGTGTGATGCATGGTCCAGAATCTCTGCTGATACATCATGTCTCTAGACACACATGCCAAGGTGCTGTGGAACTGAAAGCTCATCGCCTCAACAGACAGCTCAGGCCACATTTAGATAACATGTGCTTCGAAAGTGCTGACTGAGGTCAAGCTGTAATTTGGAGCCCTGACCTCCACTGATTCTCTTCTCTTCCCCTGACACACCCCAAAGCAAGCTCACTTCCCCTCATACACAGGGTGACCCATCAAGGGCTTAGTGATGGCTAGACTTTGAGCATCCCTGTTCCTTCATGCCCTTCCTCATATCATAGGCCTTTGGAGAGCATCACCTGGCTGGCCGTTTTCCTCACAGGAGCTGCAGGTTGCCGCTGTCTCCTTTGGAGGTTGGTTAGTCCGTCGATGCCATGATCTGCCAGTAGGATTCTCTCTGACACTCTAGATTACTGTATTCACTGTCAGCAACATCCCTCCTCCTGTCACACAGCACTTGCTACATGTTTCAATACTTGACTTATCATTCTTAAATATGTATTGTTTATATTTTAACTTCTTTAGAATTTGATCTTATTAGAGGTGGTCCATCATTTCAAACCTCTGGCAAACCTCTTGGCAATAGAAGAGCTAAGTGGTTCTCACCCTGAAGGCCAAACATTGCTCTAAGGGCTGCCTCCTTATACCAACCAACTCACTCTATTTCACCCAAATGAGACCCCAGCAAGGTAGGCTGCCACATCGCAGTATTCCTAGGAAACCAGGCATGGAAGACTAAGAACTTGGCCACATTCCTTCTGGGATGTGGTGAAGTGATTCAGATTTCAGAATCTAACCTCACCTGAGCTTTGCTGCTGTTTCTCTGGATTTTTTTTTTATTTGGTTCCTGGCATCAAGTGTACTGGCTTCTTCTTCCTTAAGCAGGAACCAGACAAAGTCATAAATGTCCTCAATCATTCCTTATTCTAAAAGTGATTGTTTAAAACTAAGCTAAAGATAAAGCCCTCTTAGCTTAGGTGGCAATTATGTGTGTTTCCTGCCTGTACACAGCCATCTTTCCTGATCATCACTTTTCACCATGCTCACAGACAGCTCTCTGGTTCACTTATTTCATGTACAGAGTGTCTACTGTATGCCAGGCACTGGGCATCTAGAGAGCAACAAGACACGGTCACCATGGCAACATTGTCAGAGGCCAACATAGGCCTGGTTTAATTGCTCAAGGCAAACCAATGCTAACTCTTAGCAATCAATGGTTCCCTCTTCTAACAGAGGGAGTGAGGCAAGCAAAGGTAAAAAGAAAGGATGCACATCAGTGTATACCGAGGTACGAGGATGGTAAACCTTACCGTAAGCAACCTATCCTAACTGGTAAGTTTTCACTTTCAAGAAAACTGCCTTTCATTTCCTCACACACATGTTAAGGATTTCCCCGTCTTTATAATCACCAGCTCACAGCAAAAATACTTGAACAAGCCAAACGCATGCAGAATTCATTCAAAAGATGAATCAAACCCTCCATCAAAGTACAACATGAGCGATATCTGCTGAATACAGTTTCCATCCGCTGAGCAACTATGCAACTACTGTATGCATGGCCCAGTGTTGAGCATTTGGGTTTAATTTAGTTCTTACAGTCATTTAGTGAGGCAACTTCTAAGCTGCCTTTGGGGAAAAAAAATTGTAAAACTTTTCTGTTCTTGTTACCTATGAGAAAAATAGACGCTTGGGACGATTTCGTCACACAACTGGGAAGTCAATGGTCATCGGACCAAGAACCGTCTGACCCCCAAAGCAGTGTTCTTCCTACCTCTCTCTTTTTTTTTTTTTTTTTGTCTTCAACTGCTCATTATTCAGCAAGGACATATTTTAAATGTCAGGAGAAAATAAAGGAGCAAATTTGGTATGGTACCTAAGGCAGTCACCTCACTCTCACAGCCAACAATTTGTTCAGGCTTCAGTTGGTTAGATTCAATTAGTAGAACACACCTAAAGCAAACCCTTCAAAATGATAGGACAAGCAGGAGGAGGAAGGGATGAGCAAGAGAGAGCAATGGGAGGGGCTGGTGTGAAAAGAAACAAATTCTAATAATTTACATGTACCAAAAGTTTAAAACGAGGCCTACTATTTAAAACACAAACTAAAAAACAAGTAACAATAAAACATTGCTTTAAAAAAAATCAGTCTAGGCATGGTGGTACATTTCTACGGCCCCAGCACACAGGATGTGGAGGTGAGAGAATCCCAGGTTGAAGGCCATGCCTGGATACATAGTGAGTTTGAGGCCAGCCTTAGCAGCTACCAGAAACTAAATTCTTTCTTTGGTTCTCGCTTAGGAATGGAGTTCTCCTTCCTGCCTACCACACCCGCTGGCCATTCTAAATTCAGTAGGAAGCTGTCTCACTGCAGCATCCGTGACCAAGAGGCATCCATAAAGCTGCATAGACCCTTCTTTTGTGGTCTTGGAGACATCGCCAATAACTAAAAAACTGCTAACCTCCTTACTTAGTGTGAAGAGGCAAGCCCCAGTCTGGCTTTTAGACGGCTTCACCACTTAAAGCAGAGTCTCCCTTTCCTCTCTTCTATGTAACTAATTGAACCTCTTCCCGTTCTCCCTCTATTTGCCAATTTCAACTTCTGGTGTGTACCTCTGCCTTCCCCACTCCTTTCTCTCTTGGCTTTTCCTCACCCTAATTTGACTTCCCCTACCAACTCCTTGAACTCTCAAACTCTACACGTGTACATCTTTTCTCCTTACTCATTACTGTGCTTAAACATAACCTCTTCAAAAGAATGTTTTCTCAGCACTGGTCCATCTCCCTGGCCAGCTAGAATTTTCTCTATTTTCATAGCTCTTGAAAGAGGAGGCCACTTCCGGACCCCCCACTTGGCCCTTCCCTCCTTACAATCTGGCTTCTGCCCTTGTCACTCCACTGAGACTCAACAGACCCAAAGGTCACCAATGACTTCCTCATGGCCAAATGCATTGGTATTTTCTCCCATTTGACCCTTGACCTTCTCTGTAGACCCTAACAACTGTTGGATACACATTTCTTTTTCATTAATATCTGTTTAGAAATAACTTTATGCCAATAACAAGAGTAAGCCAGGACTCGGAATATGTATTTCCTCATTTTCTTCTTACACTTTCCTTGAGTTTCTCTAGTTCTTGTCATTCATGAGTACAGCCTTGTCTTGGGACCATCTGCAGCTCTCTTTTCTATGCTCCTGGATTACAACGTTAAACTTCGAGTCATTATCTCCAAGATTGATCCTAAATCTCTTGCCCCAGCCCTTGAGCATGTCAGCCCTGCATTTCAGAAACTTCACAAAGGTTCAACCCACAGCCCTTACACTCTGAGCTTGAATTTTCTCACAACCGTTCCTCTTATTACTTTTAGTGGCGGCCAACATGCCAACAGTCTGGTCCTACGCTATGGGAGAACTTTGGGTTATTTCCCCTCTTCTTCCTTTACTGCACCTAGATTCCCAAGATCAGCAGAGTTTTCCTCACAACCATTTCTCATACCCATCTCTTCATTTCTTTCTATTATCTTGAGCTAGAAGCCCAAGGGGATGCAGTTCCCCAAGTAAGTGTTCATCTAGTGGGTGTAAGTCTGGGCACAGTCTCTAGTACTGCATCAACACCACACACACACACACACACACACACACACACACAGAGAGAGAGAGAGAGAGAGAGAGAGAGAGAGAGAGAGAGAGACAGACACAAACACACAGAGATACAGACACACACACACAATCAGAAACACACAGAGACACATACACAGAAACACACACACAGAAGCACACACACAGACACACACACAGATACACACGGACACACAGAGAGACACAGACACACACACAGACACACACACACACACACACACACAGAAATACACACACAGAAACACACACACATACACCATTCACATTCACTCACACAAAGACAAATGAAGATATTCCCCAAACACGGGTAAGCAGCATATTTAGACAGCTGATTTAATATTTTAAATTTAGTATACCACATCCTTTTAACTTATACTTATCCACCCCAATAATTCATAGAATCAGAGAATGGACATGCAATTTACATTTTCCAGCACGTCCTTAAACTATATTATTTATAGAATCTAAATACTCCTTAAATTTGTTGCAGATAACATAAGGAATATACTCTCCACCTTTTGAGAAACAAGTATTCTGATTGCATTACAGTCTCTAACAAATACTTCCATTCCTGACCTTTTGGACTTTCAGTCGACCTGATTAAATGCTTCCAAACTATTCACTAAGACTCACAACAATATCCAGACAGCTTCTTGCACAAACACTCCTCCTCCGTCTAGTCCTATCTAACATCCTTAACCGAGGTTGTCTCTAGACTGAATAGACCTCTTGCTTGTCATTTCCTGTTGCTCAGCATGCCTTATCTCTTTATGGAACTACAATCTCTTGTAATCACTGCTTCCCATACTTTGCCTGTTCTTACTGGCCCCATACATGCCCATCACCTGTCTTCAAAGTCTTCCCCCGCTACCCATCTACACCCTCCTCAAACCTCCACAGATTCTCGCATCTGCAAGTAATCTTTCTATCCTCTAACTTCCAACTTCCTCATATGCTGGTACTTTCCGGACACACTTTACTTTCTACTTTTAAGTTTTGCTCTATCAACACATTTTTCTCTTGCCTATGTGTTTAAATTCTTTGAGAGCAGGCTCTGGTGCCCACTTATCTTTGCATCTTCCTGTCATTGAGTGAAGTGTTTGCTCCTAGGAGAAAAAGGCCTATTAAATACTAAATGAACATACAAACAAGGTAAAATCTGGGGACTTTACAATTAATGTAATTTTTGGTAGCCTTTTTTTCTAATACTTCCTCTATGCTTTGGTGGTGGGGATTTAGGGAGACTAATATAGGTCTTACGTGGCACATCATAGATGACCTTTGCCTATATTGATTTTCATCTAAGTAAGAAAGCAAAGTATTTTCATCATCCACTAAGACAAAGAGAGACTGTTGAGAATGACTAATGAGTTGTATTCATTTGGCTTTTGTGTGTGTGTGTTTGTTTAATTTCAGCAGGCATACGTATAAGATGTGCTTGAAGCAAGTATTACCAAATGCAAGGTTTTGTTTTTTCAGAGTTGTCCTTCCAGTGACTAACAAATGTTATGACATGGTACCCCTTGGAGGGCTTACACATCTCCAAAAAAGGCTTCCTTGAGTGGTAGACCAAAGCTGTGGGAGTTTAGTGTGATACCCTCAGAGGGATGTGCTTGATCAGAAGTAGAATGGGGGTGCCCCATGATTGTTCCCATTGAGCAAAGATTTCCCTTCCTGCACAGTCTTATCTTGATGAACCAGTGTCTCTGTGTGACCCCCCAACCCTGAAAATACATCTCAAGAGAATGAAATCTTTGTGTGTGTGTCACTTTTGCTCAAATACAATGCTATTAATTCTTCTAGTCTGAGAAAAAGACCGTTTGATAAATCACCCATCTTACTATTAATAATTTTAGGCTTCAGTATAATTTCCACACACTAAATTTACTTCCATGACATTCATGCGAGAAGGAAGGCAGATGTAAAAACAAACAAACAATATCAATAACAACAGAGAAGACTGCAAAGTTTACACAGTGTAGAGTTCAGAATGTCAACTCACACAGGATGTCAGCAGGCATCTGTTGTAACCAGTCTCACACAAATGGCAATCGGGCATTTCCTGTCCCAAGAAGTGTCCTAAACTTTTGGATACTTCCTCTCTTTTCAAATTCTTTTCTGGAATAGTGTTCCCACAGTAGCCTATGTTACAGGTTGAATATCTCTGTCCTCTCAAGTTCTTGGGCTAAAATCCCATTCATCAATGGAAGGGTGTGAGAAAGTCAGGTTTTAACAGGTGACAGGATGCGATCTGTATCCTTAAGGCTACTGAGAGCTTAGTTTTCCTAGCCTCCTGCCACGTGAGACACACTGTGAGGAAGGCATCACCAACTATTTTTAGGCTTCCCACTCTACGGGCTCTGTAGGGAGGGCCAAGCAAACCAACATAGAACTTAAAAGCAACTCAGGTTTTCTTTCTAGTTAACATTGGTGCTTGGTGGTTAACTGGTCCTTGGATCTCTAGAACTTTAGTACCCATTTCATTATTGGTCACAACTAGCAGCTTCTACTTATTACCTCAGAGCTTTAAGGCCGTGGTTCTCAACCTTCCTAAGGCTGCGACCCTTTAGTACAGTTAATATTGTGGTAACCCCCAACCATCAAATTAGTTTGTTATTACATCGTAACTGCAATTTTGCTACTGTTTTGAATTGTAATGTAGATATCTAATATGCATGATGTCTGATTTTGTGACCTACAAAGGGGTTGTGATTTACAGGTTGAGAACCATGTAACTACAGGGTCCCATTGCTCAGAAAGCAGCCACACTGCTCCTTCTTAGCTCATGCATGCTGCCATCTTGAATCCAATCAAGGATTCTAGCTGTAAACCTTAGCGATGATGTCCAGGTACAAACCAGGCCAGGAAGATCTGAGCCTTCATGGCTCTAGGCATTAGCAGCCGATTCCCTAAGGAAGCTGAAAATGATCTGTCAGATGTCAAGAAACTCACAGACTCAGAATGATACAGCTAGAAATGGCCAGGGCGGATGGTTCCCTTGGGCAAGTCTGCCTGTCCAAGGGGCCCCACATGCTCTGACTTCAGCTGCTTGTTCTTTAGACACGTGTGTCCACACCTCGGCCTCCAGGCCTGTCACTAGCACTTTGACACCACAGCCTGAGAACACTCCCAGAGAAGACAGGTCCTAGATTCCATCAGGAAAAAAAAAATCCAAGCAGATTCTTGTACAGGGTTACTGGGTTTTGAGCCACAAAGCCCATGTGTGAGTCACAGGAACAGAACCAAGAGCCTGAAGCCGAAGGAAAGCCTGCACGGCCTCTGGTAGGTTTTACTCAGCACTCACAAAGACCTCGGGGAAAGGATCCAAGAAAATAGTGGTAAAAGGTTGGCTGCCAAAAGCTGATTTTATTTCCCTCTTCAACATAATTATTCACAAGTACACTGTTAAGAATGCAAGGCCTCTTCATGATTTTATCTCCAGCCCCCGCTGGGCAAAGTGGGCTTCATTGCAAATCCTGAACCAGCTCTAACCTGAGATGCGAAGTCAAGGGTGTTTTCAAGAAAAACAGTCGTGCAATAAACTTTGAACCCAGACCCAGATCTAGCCAATGGACAGGACATTCTCCACCTTTGAGTGGAGAGTGGGGACTGACTTTCAAACGAACCCTGGTGCCCCATATTTGACCATGTCTCCTGGATGGGGAGGCCTGGTGGCACTCAGAGGAAGGATAGCAGGCTACCAAGAAGAGACTTGATACCCTATGAGCATATACAGGGGGAGGGGGTCCCCCTCAGTCACAGCCATAGGGGAGGGGAGTAAGGGGAAAAGGGGAGGGAGGGAGGAATGTGAGGATACAGGGGATGGGATAACAATTGAGATGTAATATGAATAAATTAATAAAATGTATATATGAAAAATAAAAATAAGGAAATCTTGAATAAATAAATAAATGCACACACACACACACACACACACACACACACACAACAGTCGATGATGTAAGAGGAAAGTGGACAATGGGCATCAGGAGACCCAGTTGAGTTGACTTAGAAGAAACTGGACCCAAGAATGAGGTGCCTGAGGAGCCTGGACCTTTGGGTGGGGATGGAAAGGTTTGGCCCTAGACTTTTCTGTGGTAAGCTTGCCTTTCCTGTCACTTTGTCATCCCAGGCACTGTGCTCTCAAACACCTCCACATCACTATTTAACAGTCACCATAAACTGCTGAAGAAAACTTGGTTTCTATGCATACAAGTGAATGAATCTCTTACATGCCTTTTAAAGAAAGGGGTTTTCCTAAAGCATGTGTGTGGGTACTTTGAGAAGGCACAAGTCACATTAGTTTTTAATTACTAATAACCTTCCCTTGTTCTGAGTGTTTCTCCACATGAATTTTTAAATGAGTAAATTTTGATTGGATATTAGATAATTTTTGTTACTTTTTCCCTATTTAGCTAGTGTTTTTGAACACTGAATTTTTTTATTTGTTCATTTTCTTATTTATTTACTCATTCATTTTTATGTGTATGTATGCTTTGCCTGCATATATGTTTGTGTACCATGTGCATGCAATGTCCTCAAGATCAGAAGGACCATTCAAGATCCTTTGGAACTGAAATTACAGATGGTTGTTAGTCACCAAGTGCATTCTGGGAACTGAACCCAGGTCCTCTGGAAAAGCAGCAAGTACTCTTAACCACTGGACTATCTCTCCAGTCCCAAACACTGAGTTTTGGTACTGTCTCCCCCACCATATGACTCAGTCATGTTCTTAAAATGTTGAGAGAATACTTACAAAGAAGTCTCACATTAAACCATTGCCTGGTAATCTTTTCTTTAAAGAACGCCAGTTTGAGCCAGTGTATGTCCACAACTAAATATCACCTAATATAAATAGTTACAAGTGTCTTAATAAATTTGAGATACAAGCTTTTATTGCTTTTTGAGGGTGTTCTTTACCTTCATCCTGGCTTGGTTTCTGGTATAAATCATATCGAATCACCCATTCTTTCCACATAGATGTTTACTCCTCAAATCTCTCGGGCCAGCGCCAACAAGATTTTTTTCCCCTCAACTATTCTTCTGATAAGTGACATGGGTCAACTAGACATAGAGCTGATAAATGTTGATCTGAGGAAAATTTAAGTTTGTTTCTTCATGGATAAGACATGACTGTGCTAGTTATTAGAATAAACATAAAAGCAAACTCCCATTGGCTGTGCTTATGAGGGACACACTTCTTCACATGATGCTTCCACACAGGGCCACCACGAGAATGTAGTTCTTTCTTTAGAAAGACAAAGTTGGAAGTTGTTAGGCCCATGTGAAAAGATTAATTTGTGAGTCTTAGATGGACAACCAAGACTTGGGGCTCTGCACTAACTTTTGCTGAGTAAACCCAGGCTGGCGGACATGTTAGCTCCTTTTGGGGGATTACTTGCTTGACTCCTATGAAAAATGGCAGTAGAAACAATGAGAGAAATGGAACCATTTCGGGAATCCTTTCAACTTTAAGGGTAGGTTCAACTTGTGTAAGAGATACTCTGTTTTCTGTGATCAACTTCTAGTCTAAGAAGAAAAAAAAGAGTTTCCTAGGCCCCCATATGGCTTAGTGGGTAAAGGCATCTTTTATCCAGGCTGAAGACCTGAGTTTGATTCCTGGGTCCCACGTGATGGAAGGAGAGAACCAACTCCTACAAGGTGTCATTTGACCTTCACCTGTGCACTGTGACAGGCACACACCCACGTAGATAAACACATACAAACAAAATAAATACATCAGAGTGAAATACAAATTTGTGGAGTTAAAAAATTTTTTTGCTCTATGTGATTGAGGCAAGAGGGCTGCTGTCAGTTCAAGGCCAGCCTGGACTATAGAGTGAGATCTGGTCTCAAAATATCTGCATGCATCACTATGCCATATGTTAAAAAATAAAGACGTTTGCTAGAGGTTTTCTGGGAGGCCGGATGTTAAGTGAGATGTGCAGAAGTCACTCTTGCCCAGAGTTCAAGAGCAAGTGAGGCCATCTATAGTCCTCATCTCGCAAACACAGGGGAAACCACCCCCCCCCCCCCGTGGAGGCGTCTCTAACATCAGGAAGGGAAACCAGAGCCACACAGAGCATCCTGGACTGAGATCAGCCCTGAAGTTTTGAAAGTTTGGTATTGCTCTGACGTTTGATGGTGACCTTTGACCCACATTATAGGTGACTAAGGACCAGCAGGTAAGGAGCACAGTGGGTACTCCATTTGCATTTTTCCACCAAAAGTTTTCTTTCTTTCAGAAGATCTTTTCATTTAAGTCTCTTGTTTCTATAATAAGTTGCCTCCTCAACTTGTCTGTAATATTTTAAGTACATGAAGTTGAATGGGGCCTTTAGAAAAAGATTTCCACTCACTTTAATATACTGTCAGTTTTTTTTTTAATATTTCAGAAATTTTTTACCTGCTAAAAGGCAAAAGTTTGCCATTTGCCTGAAAATTATCAAAACTATTTTAGCTTATTTGGAGTAGGCATTAAAGTTATTGATTTAGGGCAAAAAAGAGAAAGAGCTAAAGTATTTTTAAGTGAAGCATCACATAAGTGCAAGAATGCATTACAGGAATAAACATATGAAATGACATTCTATGCTCTACGCATTTAGATATAAAGTGGAATATTCAGACAAAGAATAAAGCAAAATGGACCACTGAACATATCTCTTATTTCTTATCAATCAACTCCATTGGTGGAATTGGTTAAGATAACATATGAAAGTAGAATACGTCTGACCACAGAAATTAACTTCAAACATTAGCTAAGGCATAAACCCAACATAGATTTGGTTTCATCTTTACCTTAAAATTCTTGTTTGTTTTGTTTGTTTGAAGTTAAAGATATTTATTTCATCAACAGTTCAGGAGTAAGCTAGCCTGGTGAGCTGCAGCTAATCTATAATTTAGAAGGGCAGGGATAGCTAACACTTGTGCAATTGCGAAAATACTAACTGGAAATATGTTTACACAAAATACTGTCTATAAGACAATAAGAGTATTTTACAGTGTGGCCTTCATGGTGAGGAGGGCTTTGCGTCAATTGCTACAGAGGTGTTTGAGGTAAATGGTTCTGTGGACATGTGCTTCCTATTTACCTCGGTGCTTCACATGGTTATCCTTGCCAGGGAGTAGCTTCCCTCATTCTCCTAGTCTGCTACTGAGGACCTGAAAAAAGTCACCTGGTGTGCATAAATGCATAAGGGTATATACAGTCTCAATGTGTATCTACAGATAACACAGATATAGACCGTATGTGCTCATGGGTAAGTAGCTCAATTAGTTAAACTAACGCTTAGCACCCCCAATGGCCACTGAGTACAAGCAAGTGAAGGAAGGAACGAGACCAAGGAATGGCCGCGGGAACAGAACGGCCAGCTTTCATTGTTCCTTGTGCCCTAACCCGTGTTTTCTACAGTCTAGAGACTAGGAAAGCACTATTTTATGCAAACGTTCAAAGTCTTCAGACTTGTTGTTAAGAACTTTTTTTCTCTTGCTCCTTCCAAATTCACACTCACACAGCTACAGGCTTATTCTAGAAAAAAAAATTAATTCATAATATCAACTGTGCTTGAAGAGATTTAGGAACCTTGACAGAAGGCTGTTCTGAGCTCACAAGGCAGCCATTTTCACTCTTTCCTACCTCTAAGTCTGATCTCCTGTGACTCTCTGAACTTGCCTTTGGGTTTCGTCACCATTGAAGATGGGACAGGAGGACAGATTTACTCAACTAGACTGCGCTGGAGGTCTTCCCTGTCTAGGACCTGTTTTCCAGGTAAAAACAAGGCCTGCATCTCCAGGCATATAAATTATGTGCATGTGTACGTATCCAGGGGTAGAGGTATTTACTGTATCACACAGAGTGAAAGCATAAAGTTGGAAGGCATGTTGTTTAGCGTTGTTATTGTTCATCGTCTCACACAATTCCGTCACACAAACAAGGGCTTATTTCAGATGCAGCTGGAATGTGCAGGGGTTGCCTGGATAGAAGTCTGTCATATTGAAGTTTTTCAGAATAGACATTACCTTGGACAACTCCCCCTTGGGGCACTTCAAATAGAAATTTTGCATGAAATACAGTCGTAGACAGACATATCTCAAAAGAATTTGTTTCCTTGGTTAATGAAAATATCTGATGCTGCCATTACAGTAGAGACCGGAGAGAGAGTCACTTTCAGTGACTGTATTTGGCTTAAATTCTGTGAGCAATATGAAAAAGGATTACGTTTACAGACCATCATCTATCAGTGGTTTTACCGGCTACAGATCCCTACGTGCATAAAGATAGTTTGCGGTTTGATTCATGGCCATCGGTTTATTAATACCAGATTTTACCTTAGGCTATTGGTTACAAGCCTGTTTAGCAGTTTCTATTCCAGGCAGATTAATACTCGTGACAGAGGGCTGTACTCACAGATGCTGTTTTGTGGCATCTACACAATTAACTTGCCTTCAGTGCACATCAGTGGCGTGTTCAGTTCTTCCTAACAACTCTACGGATGCATATAACATCATCACAATATATGAAGCATGTCCAATAAAAGGAACATTGATGGGTACTTTGGCTCAATATAGCAGCAAGATTTTATAGAGGCTGGGCCAAAGAAGGTGAAACCTGATCATTAAAATATGTCTCCACCCTCAGGCCTTTCCCACTGGCGTAGTCATGTCAGAAATCGCACCCTGCTAAGAAAGATGTGAGCAGAGCTATACACAAGTTGCTTGCAAAAGAAGTATACTTAAGTTTCCAGCACTAACTGAACTTCGGAATCTAATCACGAATGGCATCAGCAGGCCAGCACAAAATATTGCACAAGTGAAGTGAGCTTGCAAAAATGTCCCATGAAATTCACTGAGCAAGGGCTGGCATCTTTGTCATTGTCATTTGTTCACTGGTACATGCACCCACACACACACATACACACACTGTGTGCTCCATGTACGCTTGTAAGGACGAGCTGCCCAAGTTAATACTGTTTGGCTATTTTTGTTGGCATGCTAACTAAAATTGCCCTAGTGTATACAGATCCAATTACATTACTTCTTTATTGGGATATCCTTAAGTAGCTTATGTATAAATCCTATTTGGATTTGCAAACCACTGATTTCTTTTTCTGATGGATGTCTGAAAGTTTAGAATAATAAACATCATCCTCATGTCCAAGACCCTCTCAGCATGTCTGAGCATATACAATCCTTTGGTGTTGTCCTTCGTTTTCTCACTGTGTAGTCCAGGCTGGACTGGAACTCACTATGTAGTCCAGGCTAGTCTCAAATCATGACAGTCACCTTGTTCAACCTATTAAGAGCTGTGTAGAGCTCCAACTCAGTGTTTGCTGTTTGCTGAGTGACACTTTCAGCAAAAAAATCACAGGAAATGTCATACAACATTTTCACTTTGTAATTCTGAGAGTCAAATCCAGGATTTTGTACATGCTAGGTAAATGCCCAACCACTGAGCTACAGTTCTAACCAGTAGATACGTTTGTCCACTAAACACATATTTCAACCTCTCTGACTCTAATGCTCTAATGAGAGTTGGGCTTTTTTTTCCCAAAAATTTATATTTTAAATTTATGTGTATGTGTTTGTGTGGGTTTGTGTATACTTGTGCATGGAAGTGCCTACAGAGGCCAGAGTGTGAGATCACTTGGTGCTGCTTTTACAGGTGGCTGTGTACTGCCTGATATGGGTGCTGGGAACTGAGCCTGCATCTTCTACTGTAGCAACAAGCACTCCTAACTTCTAAGCCAGCTCTTCAGCCACAGTGCTTCAGTTTTAAAGGGCATGAAATTACTCAGGCAGAAAGCAGAAAGGTTAGTTCTAAGGGAGGGGGCATACAGTAACACATAAGACAAAATGTGGATTCTTTTTCACTAAGACACTAGAAATGGAGGTAGGAAGAAAGGCTTTGTCTTGGAAGACTTTATAAACTGCAGGAGGACCCTTCTCCTCAGTGTGGAACCTCACCCCAAAGCTCACCTGGAACACTCAGTAAAGTCAGTGTAAGGAATCAAGAAAAGACCCTGTTTCCAAGCACCAAAGGTGAGCTTGGGAAAGGAAAATCAAGATAACTTAAGGAGGAATCCCGTGACCTTGATGAGTTCAGAAGTTCAGCGATAGAATAAACTCCTACAGCTGTGGGTTAAACAAGCTAGAAATGAGAATCCCCAAAGTGCAGAGGAGAAAACAGAAAGTCATGGTGGTTGGGCGAGTTGTCTCTTCCAGATGGCTGCCACTGGCTTACTTAAGAGGACTAAGTTGAGCCTGAGTCCTGACTGACTCACCTTTACCATAGACACATGCAGTGGGGTGGTATCTACTTGTTACAGTAGACACGACATCCCTGTAACTTAACACTTGAGGACCCAGATCCCTACCCACTGAAGAGCTCACTAAAGCCATTTCCAAAAGGGCACTCAGGAGAAACGGGCTGTTCAGAGGCCAGTGTGCAAGTGATTTCCCAGGAGGCTTTGAGTCATGGTGGCAAAGTGTCACCACTAGCTGTACACCAGGAAGCCCAAAGGTGTCCGGGGGTCCATTTTTGTCACATTGCATCAAAAGCAACTGTGATCTGCTTCAAAGAACCTTTTAAAACCACATTACTTTGATATGCATGTACTGTAGACTCGGTTACACGAGGCAAAACCACAAGTCCTTTATCTGTACTTCAAAGACAGCGGGGAAGTGTAAGTATAGGTAATCTTCCAAATTGCCAAGCTAATTCTCAGACTCCAAGCTCTTCAAGTCCTAAGTGCAGACACAGTTCGGTATATGTGGGAAGGGAAGGAGGAGATGATGGCAGTGGAGGGGAAAGGCATCATACTATCAAGACGATTTAGCCACGGATGAAAGATGAGTTCTCTTCCAAAAGACAGAAGATATGGGACAGAGCAGCCTGGGATTCTGTATAAAAAACAAGAAAGATCTAAGAAAGAGAAATGCAAATCCACAGAGGCTGTTCCGGTGTCCAGCAGTGCCATCCCAACTACATTGCCATCTGAACTCAACTCTGGAATTTTCATCTTTGGACTTAAGAGATTTCGAGGTTGATGACAGGCCTACAAGCAGGTTCCGCCGACCATCCAATCAGAAGTGCTCTGTAAAGTTTGGTAACGTGAAACCAACTACAAGAAACAGGTTACTTCAATTATTGGCCCCAACTCTCACTAGGTAGCAATCAACAGTTCTGTAAATGCCAGAAAGGAACGGGCCTTGGGGAGTATTTATTTCTCCCTTAGGCCACGGAGCTCTCTGGTCCGAGGTGTTTGCTAGCTTATCAGTATCCTGGATCTGAACCACAGGCTTGAACAGCCTGGGAAGAAAAGAGGCGGCAGCTGCACCAAAAATGTGCATTCTTTGAAGCAACCCCTCCCAAATGCTTAATTTGACTTGTAGGGAAACAGTCTTTTCCATAATCACAATTTTGCTCACACGATGCGGAAGTTCCTCCTGTGATCTGAGCCTCTGTACATTCCAAACAACTGTCCACATTTAGTGGAATGTTTTGCCGTGTGGAGGGCAGTGTCAGCTTCCCAGGACCAAAAGAAAATCCACGCAGCACAGGACTACAGAGATGAGGTAACACACAGCCTAGAGGGCACTGCTTCCTGCTTTATGTAAATCAGAGCCTGTCACGGCATGCATGATTCAGTGCTCAGGGTGTACTCTCCTGTGACGAATGAGTCCCGCTTAATTTGGCAGTGATTATGTGGGTTGCTGGCCTTCTAAACCCCTTTGAACTTGTAATTGCTGCTGGTTTAAATAATGAACATTAAGGGGAGGTGGACTCATAAAACTGTGGATAACATTTTTTTTCTTTTCCCCCCCTTTTGTTTTGATGCAAGTGTACATGTATGTACACACACACACACACACACACACACACACACACACGCACACACACATACACACCAGTGTTTCTGAAGCTGCTGCTGACTGTATAATGGCCTTCTGTGTGTAGAACGGCAGTTTTGTCTAAAAGTTGGCCTGGGAGGGCAGATTTGAGCTTGTGGAAGCCTCGTACATGAGACAGGGGAACATCTGGGGGCTGAGGATGGGAAAAGGCCTGGATGTTGCAGAAAAGGAAGAGCAACGGAGGTCATGAATATTCATAGTTAGTCACATCTGTAGCAGCCTGTTTTCTATCTTTTTTTTTTCCGGGTGCAGTCCAACAGAGAACACAGAGGCAAACAAACAAAAGAAAGCCATCCTGCTGCCTCATCGGGCTCCATGGCCACTGGCCGTGCTCAACTCGTTTTTTGTGTACTTTTAAAAATTCTACATAAAATATTTTAGCGTATGTAGCAGGAGACACTCTTGCCTACTATAAAGAGAGAAAACTTCTTCATGCCCGTATCCACGGAGAGGAAGAACTCGTACACTCTCGCACGCATCCACGAACACAGCGACTCACACCCATCTCCTTAGTTTTGCCCCTTGCATTCTTGATTCAGAGAAAAATAAAATCTGAGAAGGCTAAAAACAGTGTTGGTATAGAGGCAAGCCATAGTTAAGCAAGTCAGCTAGCTTTTTCCATCCCTGCATAACAAAGAATGAATGAATAACTTTAGCATGCTTGTGTTCAGGTTTCGAACTGTACTGTTGAGACTTCCAGATGCTCAACTCACTGACAGACTCATCTGCGTACAAAAAGCTAGCTGGTCTTCTTCTTTTTTTTTTTTTTTTTTTTAATTTCACTCCGTTTTCTACAGTCTTTTTTGTGCTTGTTCTGATTTGCAGTTTCTTTTTCTTTTTCTTCAACTCTCCATTTCTCCCCCACCACCTCCACCCCCCCCCATCCCGGTATGAGCTGAATATCAAAGGCTGAACCTGTTGGTAAGCGTCCAGTTTACAGAAGCTGGTTACTGGTAGATCATTAAACCTGCGTCATAGCAGGGTAGACAGTGATTAATAGCGACTGTATCAAAGGTATTGACTCAAATACCACCCACAAGAACGTCCTTCTAGAAGCTTTAAAAGGGGGTCAGTGAAGTAAAAACAAGAAAGATTAGTGAGAACCTGCTGAAGAGGTTCCTGGGGAATGGAGTTCACTGGGGATCTTGTGTTGGACAGACTAGGAACAGGAAGTGTTGCCTCCTCCATACAGTATAGGGGCTTTTGCCTTTAAGTCACACGTACTAAAATCAGCCACACATTAATTTAAAGTGAAGCCTGTGTACAACTTGGGAATCATTTTTATTGATGTAATGGTGTCCCCCCAAAATAGCTAGCAGATGGATTCCCACCCCCTCAATGAAACACTGAAACAAATTGCAGAATTGTCAAAATTTTATCATGAAGGCACACACTCTATAAAAAGGTTGATTTAAATGAATTGTAAATTTGCCTCGTTGCACAATATTTTTCTAAAATTATAACCGGAAAGTATTCTCTGTTTAATTTTTTAGCATATCCTTTCACAAAACACATCTGTTGTGAAGTATTTCTAATTTGTGCTAACTGCTTTTTAACAAACACACAGTTGCCACTATACTATCTAATTTTATTGGGGCAAAATGTACACCCCCTTCCTTCCCCCCACTTCCTTCACAATAGAATTGTTGACCCATTTCCAATGAGGCAAATCAGTGAGAACTGCTACCATTGTTTGATCATTGCATGAAAGTAACACATAGCAGAGTGAAGACAGGATGAAAGATGCCAACGTAAATGTAGCCAAACCACACTCAAACAGAGTGCAGAGGGCAGCTAATGAACTCTAGGATTAATTAAGACCCATATCTAAAAAAAGTGGGAGCAATTGTGTATAATACTCAATGTCAACTATCCTTCACACACACCCGTGTGTGTGTGTGTGTGTGTGTGTGTGTGTGTGTGTGTGTGTGTGTGTGTGTATGTGGGTGTGTGTGTACCTCACCCTATCCCCCACAGGAAAATGTCTACTTATTAGCAAGGTGAATTTTTTACTTTTAGGAAAACACTGTGTGACAATTCTGTGATAGGCCAGCAACAGAAGAACAACAGTATAGATCTTCAGCTCTGAGAGTGAACATGTACATTGGTTTCAACTGAACTCCTTTTGTAATTCCGCACTTATTTTTAGTTCCCTGTGCTATGTAGTTCTGTCTGTCGAGAGCAATCAGATTCTATAGTGTTTGGACCCACAATGAGTGAATTGACAGCAATAATTTTGTAATTTCTTCCCTTCAAAATGATTCTGGCAATTAAGTAGAATTTCCCTCTTTAGGAAGTCATGTGTCCATGAATCTTAGTGCAGACAGCATGATGAAAATGCAAGCATCCTTGTCTTGCAAGGTCCATCCCAACAACCCTGTCCTCAGCTTTATTACCTCTTCCAGACACTGCAGGAGACCCAAGGAGCTGAAAGTTTCCTTCAACAAAAGGGGTAATGAAACCCTTTCAAAGCTCTCAGTTATACATTATCACTGTATTTTTCAACATCTATGAAGTAAAAATATCCATATACTCCAATTATCTTATATGACTCTTTTCATGGAACAGAAACAATTACTGCATTTCACCTGCCTCTAAATGATCCAAGGAATGGTTTTTGATGTTTCCACAATATAAGTCTTTGAATAAGTGCTGTAGAAGATGAAGAAATGTGGCCATCTCATTAATAACTGGCGTCATCTCATTAATATTTCAGACTCATATGTGATGCAATGTGAATTTCATGAAAAAAAATCTAACCTAAATTTTTTTCAACTGATCTTGTGGAAAACATCATCAAGAACAATATTTCTGTTTCATTCACACAACCAAGATATGAGAACAAAAATTGTTCTTGTGTCCAAAACTTGTAGAATGGCAATGAATTATTTCACAGTAACTTAGAGTTGTCGAGATGCCCAAAACCCAAGTGGAATCTTACTCATTGAATTATTTACCAACAAATGCTCCTTTACAATGGGCCAGTACTACAGGAACTTCTGCTATGGAGATGGGATAAATGATGCAGTCTGAAGCCTACACTCAGGAAGACTGTAGTAGGAGGCAGAGCTTCAACCCAACCTTGCTTCTTTTCTCAAAAACAGGCCAGCAATGGAGAAGGCACCCTGGTGTGCTGTATCCCTCCTCTCTGATGGCTCAGCAGGCTTTGGGTAATGACTATTGCAAATGTCACCAGCAGGCTAGACCAGGCTATGAGGGTCTCTCCCACAGTACATTAACTCCTGCTTGCAGTCAACAAGGCTGTGTGTAGACCACCCACAGCTGTAATTTATGTCATGGGATGAAGGTCATAGGGGAGGCACTAGAGACTAAGTATTGGATACCAACATTATACAGGCGCAAAGGCTATTTTACACGCACCATTTTATCTGGTCTCTCCCCCATTTATTTCACACATTAAGACTGTGCAGTGTTCGAATTTCTTTCCAGACAAACAGTGCTACCGAGTGGCTTCCTGGGAATCAAAACAAAGTCTACCAGAATGTCTACCAGTTGCCCATGAGCTACTAAGACATAAACTAAGTTCACATCCATACAGGATGGAGGCATAAAGATGGACGGCCACAGAACAGTTTTTCGCCATTTTGCTTATTGCTGTCCTCTATCCTCACTGGCCTTAGCCAGGCTGTGCTGTGCTGACAGAATGTATCCTGTGTTTTTAGGATACAGGTGATAGTCTTAAATGAGTATGAGAGAGCTATTTTGCTAGTGAAGCGACAGCATCCAGGAACAGAAAATTAATGACTGTATCACTGAATTGGACAAGCTGCTTGAAACAGAAACTAGAATACCCTGTTGGTGCATGGGGTCAAAGTCCTGTGAAGGCTGGGAAAGCATGGCGAGGCAGACATACTCATTGCTGAGGGCCAGAACCAACTACAGGTCCTGGTCTTAGATACTGCCAGGTTCCTTCCAACTGCTCCCAGTGTGGGTTTCCAACATAATCCAAACAGAAGTGACAAAATCCAAAACCACAGGAGCAAACACTGGCTTTCAAGTGCTGTGGGAACAGGGACATTTGTTTAAGTAACCACTGTTTTAAAATTGCATACATAGTAACACCAAAATAAACAGCTTGCGATGCTGTTTATTTTAAGATACACAATAATAATGTAAAGTGTGTCATCCTCTAGATGGAAGGCTGGGACATAATTTACAGTTGTGGAGAGCCATAGGAAGACGTGACTCCATGCCAGGACTGCCTACTTCCTGATCCGATAACAGCGAAGGTCACAACACGTTGCTTTTGTGTGGCACTGAGCAAACAAGCCACTGCAGAGCCCTGCTCCGCCTGCGTGCAGCGAATTATGAATTGAGTCCTGTGGAGAGCAGGGCTTGCCAAGTCGCCTCAACAAAGCCTGTGTAAACCACAGGTCCCAGGGAAGGGTCAAGAGGACATGGCAGAGCAGGAGTGGGTATCGGCCAAGCTCCATCCCATTCCCTCAGTCTTTCCTCTTGAGGGGGAGGACTTGGGACTGGGGGAGGGGAAAGAGTGTGAGAGAGAGCGAAAGAGAGAGAAAGAAAGGGGCAGAGAGAGCCCTGAAAATACACAACTGGTTGAGTGCTAAAACATGTAAAACCTGAGGGAAAACACAAGATCAAACAAGGCTTCCAGATGATACCAAGAAGACAGGACCTTAGCACCCAGGGTACCCCCCCCCCCACTCTTTTTTTCTCCTCTGTGCTCCCTCAGTCCAGATGCTTTGGAGAAAGTTTGGTCTCCCTCTCCCCCTCCCCCTCCCCCTCCCTCTCCCCCTCCCTTCCTCCCCTTCCTCCCCTCTCTCTCTCTCCCCTCTCTCCTCTCAAGGTTTTCTAGAAAACTCCCTTAGTTCTCTTTCATGCCAGCACAAGCCTGTGGCTCTTACCACAGCATGATTGGATTTCTTGGTTCCGGTTTGTTTTACCACATCCCAAATCAACCTGCTCCCATGCCCTCACCCTCATTTGCAAGGTCGTGGAAAACGAAGCAAAACAAAAACAAAAACCAGAGAACTTTGATCTCTTCCACACGTCCAGTTCTATGCCCTTGGCTTGAAATTAATGTCTGTCCTGAAATATGGCTTCTAAGAAAGTTCTTTGCTATGGACCAAACTGAGGGAGGGGTTGATAGTTCGTTTTAACATTTAAAACATCAATTTAAAAAAAAATTACATGCACGTATACGTGTATTGGTGTGTGCACATGACTATAGGTGCTTATAGATGCCAAAGGCATCCAATCCCCTGAAGCTAGAGTTACAAACCTTGTGAGCCTCCCTTCACGGGTGCTAGGAAACAAAGTGTGTCTGCTCCAAGAGCAGTCCACACTCTTAAACACTGACATCATCCATGTTAAGACACCCTTCCACTGAAGCCACATCTGCTTCCTCTTTTATAGTCCCTCAGGGATGAGAGACAAGAGGCCAGACCACTTCCTCTTCCTTTTCCTCTCCTCTTCCTTTGCCTTTCCACCTGTTGCTGACAGAAGATCTTGGCCTAAGCCACTCCCATTTCCCTTATGACTTCTGTACCTGCTAGAACATTCTACTCCATGCCATCTCTTGCCTTACTTTTATAACTTCCCACACATATGACAAGGACCTGTTAAGATCTTTCTTCTCCTAATTCTGTCACCCATCTCTTCTAGCCCTTTGATTTTCCCAAGAAGACATGTTGCACTTGCTGGGCCACAAACTTGACAAGGCTTCTTCACTGTGGCTCCTGTCTGCCTCTTTGCCTGAACCTGGACTTTTGGGCCTATAGTAATCTCAGAACCCACCAGGCTTTATTTTGCTCCCCGCCCCATCACTCCCAGCTCTTCATTAAAATAAAAGGCATTGTCCTCTGGTACACCACACACCTGGTCCTATGGTACCCCACACATCTGGAACCAATCATCACCTGCTTTAGCCTCCCAATTTTTTACATTTTATGAAAATATTCTAACACAAAAAAAATCATCCAGATCACATTGCCCAATGATAATTTTTAATGTTTTCTGTGCCTATTTCCACACATTTTTATTTACAAGATTAGGAGTCAGTTTATATAGTATTTTCCCAATTGTATTTCCCCCATATCTGGAAAAAAATTAAATAATAAAAATTTTAATGATTGATTATCAGGCTATAAGAGTCTTGAAAATTCTCTTACCGTTGGTAATATGGGTAGTTTTCAATCTTTCTTGCTATCGATATTATATTTAGGCATAGCTTTGCATAATGTTTGTGTTTATTTCTTATTTGCTTATGGAAAAGCTCCTAGAAGCTAAATTACTGAATCAAATAGTAAGAACATGTTTTATCTTAGTGGAGTTTTGTTTGATTGGTTTTATTGTTTTTAGATAATCTCACTATGTAATCAACCAGGGTGGCCTTGAACTCACAGAGATCTACCTGCCACTGGCTGGGATTAAAGGCGTGCTCCATCACACCAGGCATGTTTTAGTTTTTAATCATGCCAATTTGTGTGACAGAAAGACAATGCTCTTATTGTTCTTATTATGGTGGGTATAATCTTCCAGCCTGGGGAGAGCAACAGACATTATCATTTTTTTCCTACTGTTTCTTAATGTGTAAGTGTTTTTGTAGCTGGGCCTAGGATTCTTGGGTCTCACCCTCCTAGTACAGGGATTGCAGGTATGGTATGTATCACCACACTCAGCTTAATTTCTTTCTTAATCAATGCTGTCTTTTAAAATTGCATGTGGTTATTAATGGCATTGAGCCTTTTTTACAATGACTGCTGGCCCTTTATATTTCTTCTTAGTGATGGTCTGCTCATCTCTGAGCTCCCATCCATTTCCTGTCTCGTGGTGGGTGTGCATGATGCCTCCTTCATGTGGAATACTATTTCCTTGCCTGTTAAAGGATGTTGCACATAGTTTTACAAGTTTTAATATTTTCTTTTATTTTGTTTATGGTGTTTTCCTGACAGTCAAAGACTCTTAATTTTAATTTAATTTAATCAATCATCATTTTTCTTTATAATCCCTTTGTTTTTATACTCTGAAAGGATTTCACGAAACAAAGGAAAGAGAAATAGTCACATCACTTCAAAGAATTCTTAAATATGGAACTTATTTTCATGGAGAATATTGATTTAAAAAAAAAGTTAAACCATTACCCCAAATCCATTTATTGAGTTATTCTTTTTTCCACCCAACAATTTAAAAGTGGTGACTTTAAATTATTCAACTTCTCTATGTATTTGGGTTGATCAGTAGATTTTTTTTTTTTTTTTTGATGGTTCAGCAGCTCATCCTGTCTCCGGTGTTGACCAGTGAGGACACACTGTATTAGATTACAGCACATTTCAAGGCAAGGCCTCCCGCAACATCATATGGACTTTTCGTAGTCATTTCATTATGCAGATGAGCTACAGAACGATTCTTCGGTCATAATTCCAGGAATGATTACGTCACGGGAGTGCTGACTTGCTGGCCACTATTTCAGGATTCATCCCCACCATCCTTCTCCTCCCTGTCTATAGTCTGGGGTTGTGCTGCGGTCTGCTTTTGCCTCTCCTCTGTGATCCCAAGCTTTGCCGCAGAAAGAGCTTTTCAATAAGTCCCTTTCAGCCTGGGGCCTCTGTTCCGGAGCCACACTTTCATCCTTTCCTAATTTACTGTCCATCACACCTCATTGCTCTTCATCATGTCACCAGAGATACCCGAATCTCTGCACACCTTTTCTATCTTTACAGGATGTGTCTGTCGCTACCGCATCTTCTACCTGGACTCTGGCCTGATCGTCTACCTCCTCAAGGCCTCTTATTAGCTGCTGTCCTTTTCTCCGCCCCTCTACTTCTACCTCTGTTCCTTTCCAGCTCACCTCGCTCCTGGTTCACCTACGCTTGGAAGCCCAGGCACCCCCACGCCCTGTCTTCTCTTCTTCCTTTGTTCCCTCCCAATCACTCGTCAGCCTGCAGAATTCAAAGCTAGACCATGACCCCAAAGTGCCACGCTGAAAGGCCTATATTTAGTCATCGTTGTCCTTGATCTTTCTGCACAATCTACTTCCCCTACTTTGAAACACCTTCCCTCGTCACATGCTTTCATTATGTCGCCTCGGGTCTGATGTCAATTTCTGCTCATTCTCTTTGTCTCCCAACCCTCCACATCCTTTTCAAAAGCTTGCTCACCCCGCCTTTCTCTATCCACTCTCTGGCTGACCTTTAGCCAATGCCATAGTTGCAAGTATGACTTCCTCAAAGATCAACCCCATCTCCCAAGCATGATCCTTCCATAGAGAGCCTACTAACAGATATATGGCTAGTGTTTTTAAGCTCAAGGCCTCCCCATTTTTTCTTCCTTCCTTGCTTCCTTCCTTCCTTCCTTCCTTCCTCCCTCCCTCAGTCACTCCCTCCCTCCCTCACTCACTCATTCACTCACTCACTCACTCACTCACTCACTCACTCACTCCTTCTCTCTCTTATTGTTTGTTTGTTTTCAAGATAGGTTTCTTCTGTTGTTGCCCTGGCTGTCCTGGAACTTGCTCTGTCAACCATGTCCTTGAACTCAGGGATCTCCCTGCCTCTGCCTCTGCCTCTGCCTCCCAATGGCTGGGATCAAAGGCATTCGCCACCACTGCTCTGCCCAGCCTCCACAAGCCTTTCAAAGCCGCTCTTGGTATCTCCGTTCAAGTTCCGTGATGTTTGCCAATGTGGATCCTCTCTAAAGGTCTGTAACTCTTGCAAACTTCTGAATGGCAAATCAAAGGAAGCCTGCTTTAGCTTTTAGACTGAAATTACCTTCAGATCAATAAGGTGATTTTGCATCTGGCGTGATTTTCCTTCGGTGTTCTTACTGTGGGGACATGAGATCACTATTTCACAGAGCAACATCAGCTATGATGAAAAGTAGCAGGGTGGTAGACCAGTTAACTCTTTGGGTGACTTGCTTACAAAACAAGGCTCAAATCCCATTTTCTCTCTGTTGCAAAGCTGTGATGATGCCTTGCTATCAAGCAGCTCTTTCTCTTAAGGATGAGCACGTTTTCAAATCTCACTTTAACTTAGAATGCCACTGAAACTGTGCCTCAGTGTAAGTGGTGTAAAGCCTTTTACCCTTGCTCCTGTTCATTACACGTCGACCACAGATGTGAGTTCCATTCAAGACTCAGGTTAAAAGGTAGCATAATATTTTTCTTTGATGACTTTCTAAATTTAGTTTTCATGGACTTGGGAAAGAGAGAATTGATTATTTCAGCAGGTTATAGAAGGGCATGGTATGGATATTATTTTATACCTAGTGGTATTTTTGCCCTTTTTCAAGCTGCAATATTTATAATCTCAGTTAACTGTCAAAATAATAAAATATGGGCTGGCTATGGGTGGTGCACACTTTTAATCCCAGCACTCGGGCTGCAGAGGCAGGCTGATCTCTGTGAGCTCAAGGCCAGCCTGGTGTACATAGTGAGTTCTACAAAAAGAGACATTGTTAAAAACAAAACAAAACAACAACAACAAAAACTACCAACAACAAGAGCAAAGACAACAAAATCAATGACATAAAAAAGTAGCACTGAGACAAATTAAATTACTTGGCTAAAATATTAAGGATAACAGGATATATGCTAAGCAGTAGAGTGGAGTTATGCTGTCCACTTGGTACTAGCTCTGTAGCCTCAGGTATATCTTTTTGTAGGCATCAAGCTTTTGCTGTGTCCTGCAATCTTTGCTTATGTTTGTGAACAAGAAAAGTTAACAGATTGTTCTTATCATCAACAGTCTACAGGAAAGAAAATTGCTTTTTGTCTTTTCAATACATTATAGGCATTTTCATTATCTAAATTCCAAAAGGATGCAGCCATAGATTCACCAGGGCTGAAGAAGGATCTTTTCATACCACTGATAGTGCAGACCTTCCAAAGTAGCCTGGGGTCTGGGAGGTAGCCATTATCCCAGAAGCCCATGAAAAACATAGGGCATTGTATCATGCTCTTCTTCAAACACACACACGCACACACACACACACACACACACACACACAATTCTCAGACTGGCGACAGTCATCATCTTAAAAACCTAAACCTTTGCACACAATCATATTGGATAATCACTTAAGCAGTGTGCAAGAGAACAAAAAGGCTGCCGGATTATGGCAGAAGAGGGGCCTTTATGAAAGTGTCACCCAGCCATCAGTGGGACTTTGCCATGCAGGCCTTCACTTACGGCTTTGCAGAAACTTAACGCAAAACTGAGCCTATAATTGACCAATAATGACCTCATATTCCCATGTTCTCAAACCATTTTTTTTTTTAATTCGCTGCAAGACAGGGTTTAAAGCAAATGGAGCCGCTCATGAGCTGCCTGCAGGTATCCTGAAATACTGAAATGGAGCCTGTAACTTTTCACCATAGGGGAAAAAATAAGATTGCTTTTATCAAGAGTTCCGCGCTGTCACCAACCTGCAGAGAATAATTCAGCATTCAACTCCTCTATGGGTAAGAGTGACTCCTGTCGCGCCACCCCAGGGTACTTGGGTGTTTATTGCCTGCTTCTGATCACCACATGAATTCTGGCTTGCCATCGTGCTGTGGCTAATCATGAGACTCTCCCTTCGTCAATTAACCCTTGTAAAATTGCTATGTATTTTTAAGTCAAAACTAATTCTGAAATATTTGTGATGGTAGAGGACTAAGGAACAAAAATCTAGACAGTTTTGTGAGAACTGATTATTGAAATGAAGTGTTGCAAGAGTGGATCTTCGCTGTCTGACTATCTTAGGCAAGTCAGAGCCAAATGAGTGTGTAGGGATGCCTGAAGAGGACTGGTTACTGGCCCACGTTAGTTAGCTGCCTGTAATGCTGAGAGTAACTAGATAACAGCATCGCTTCATTGCTCATCATGTCAGAATCTCATAGCTCTCATCTCTTGAGGTGTGTGTGTGTGGTGTGTGTGTGTGTGTGTGTGTGCGCGCGTGTGTACACATTAAAGCCAGATTCGACCGATGTTCATGCTATCCGTTATAAGCAAGAAGCAAAACTATAGTTTAAGAAAAATTATCTGCCATTATATTGTGGCTTGACAACTCATCTACTATTAAATAAAAACAACTGAAATTAGTTCTGGCGGACTTGGGTTCTTGGCAGTTCAAAACACGAAGGACGGAATGTAAAAGCATAAAAGTGGAATCATAATTACATCTTAAGGGGATAATATACCTTTAAAGGGTGTCAGTGACTTTGCATGCTGCAACAACAATTGCTGCCAATCAGTTTAGACAGTGGCACGTGACCCATAAACGCAGCAGACAGAGTCTACTCTGCCGACCTAATGCTTCCTTCCCAAGCCACTACTTCATCACGGGAACAGTGAGACTGGGAGTCTCTCTGCCCTTCCGAGCCATCTCCAAATCGCCAATGCAGGCCACAGCGCAGGCGAGGCATGTTTTCCGCAATCTCCTGATGCCTGTATAGTCACACTAAAGTCAAAGTAGTCCCCAACGGTAACCTCACTGTCTACTATCCCTGCAGCTAAGCCAGGGGACAGTCATAGTTTTCATAGTGCTCCCACCTTGATCTTCAGCTTCTGAGAACTCCCCCTCTGCCCAAAAGACACTTGCACACTGTGGTCCCGTGGAAGGAAATGGATTTTTTTCCCATATAATTTGGATGAATATTCAAGGTTCTCACTAAACAGCATGTAATGGCACTCTATTCTTGGAGGTTTTAAATAGCTGAATATTCAAATATGCACATGCCTTCTATTTTCCTTTATTCAAGGGTCCTCAATTCTCCATCTCCTTGAATGCTTTAGCGAATTTTTAAACAATGATGTTTCAGGTGATATTTTATGAAACTGGGTGCTAAACTTTGAGGTACAATTATTTTAGTTTCTTTTTGATGGCAATTTAATAAGCATTTCATTTTCCAATTACCTATTTTTGAAAAATAGACTTTTTTTTAAAAAAGATTAATTTTAGAGTCCTAGCAGAAGCGAGAATACGGCTTCCTCCACATCTTCCTCCAGCCCTGACTACTACCCATTATCAACATCCTCCACCATACAGTACACAGGTCCCATTTGATGAATTTCATCAGCAGTGCCATCATCCAGGGCTCACAGTTTATGGTAGGGTACCCCCTTTTTCCTGTTGTACTGAGGATCAAGCTAGGGCCTCCTGCAAATAACGTGCTGAGCCTCTGAGATTCATAGAGAACCTTAGGCTCCGGTTCAGTGGGTACTCTGTGTTTCAACACATGTATCCTGGCATGTATCCTCTGTGACAGATCTGTACATCCCAGTGTCTTAAAAACCCTTTATGCTCTGGCTATGAGTTACTGATTTTTTTTTTTTAATGTCAATTGGTAACTTTTAAATTGAGTACTAAATTTCTCAGGTGAGCTCTCATTTAAAATGGCACCATCAGCTGTACTTTAAAATGTCTTGTCATTGCTAGGCATGGTAGCTCAACACCTTTAATCCTATTACTTTGCAGGCAGAGGCAGGCAGATCTCTGAGTTTGAGGCCAGCCTGGTCTTACAGAGTAACTTCCAGGACAGCCAGGACTACACAGAAACATGGTTTCAAAAGCAGAAAACATCTTGTCACACCTTGAAATCATTTGACAGGGCGACTGTGAACCCCATCACCTACCATAGAAGCTGTTGTAACCAGTTCCATCCAGCACCATAGGGACAGAGCCAAAGAGGCCACATCCACAACCACACCTGGGCTTCTCCCCAGACAAGGCCGCATCACTCTATTCTAAACACCAGGTCAGGACTACCGAAAGGCCACAAACGTGCGATCGCCCTTTCAAGGAAGACCCAGCCTATTTGGCTGCAATCATCTTTCTTCCAGGGGAGTTTCTAAGATTTAACACAACACTACATTTTTTTTGGCCTGTCCCTTTAATTTGAGAAATTGTAAAAAACCGACGACAGATGGCACACAGAACTGACTTGTGTCCTCTATTCTTTCCTGAAGAAGGGAGCACTGAGACTTGAGTGGCAGCAGCTACAGCATGCGAGTCGCTAATAGAATTATCTAGAGGTTCTTTAAACAGCTAGCACCAGACCCTTCAGGCTTTCTTTCCCAGAAATTCTTTGAAACCAACCAACGGCATTCCAGCTTACCACTGTGATCACAGCCCGGGCATTCAGTACCCTCCTGTCCCACTAAGGATATGATAGATGTGTCATTAGCTCTGAACCTCAGCAACCTCTGAAATGACTCCTCTTCCTACCCCCAGACTCCCGCCCCCACCCCTCAAAATCATTATAAAGTAGGAAGAACATTCAAGCTTACAGTTAATTGGAAACACGGCAAGAAAAGAGGAATGCTTAGGACAGCACGTCCATGGGAAAATAAATCACCCTGCAATGTTATTTAATGCATTGTGACATCATTTCCTGAAATTAAACAGAGATGACACCAATTCGGGCGATCTCCAGTATAAGGTTCCATTCAAATAACTCACAGATGTTTTCTCCTGGCAAGCAGAAAAACAATGCCGAGGCAAAGGCGAGGGGCAGCCTTGCTGGCCTGCCTGCATGTTGGCGAGGACCTCGCTCTCTGCTGGTGCCTTTCAGCTGTAGCTTCTGCCTTCACCTCTCTCTGTGAATATTTTTCCAGGGAGGTCAGCTTGTAGTTAGTGCACATTTGCCTCCCCAGGTATGAGAAAGACTGCCTGATATCTCTCTGTGTAAACAAGGCTAACAGTTCTTATTTGGAGTTCATTTGGCCTACAGCTGTTATTATTAGGTAGACCAGTCTCAGAACCATGAAGTGGCTACGTTTTCCAAGTAGAAATAAGTAAAGTCCATGCACCTTTGCTTTTATTAAGCACTCTAGGTTCTTAAAGAAGTGTGCAGTGACAGAAATGGTCGTGGGATCTTCACCAGTACAGGTGTACAGAAAAAACAAGGAGAGACATTTAGGTGAGGAGGTAAGTAATCCTATTGAGGCCTCCAGCAGTTGAAAACCCAAGCATGCAACCAAAGGATAAAAATGCCAAAATCCCTGCAGCACACTTGTGTATGCCACTGGCTGCATTGTCTGGACTGTACAGCAGTGCAAACAGGTGCTCCAGAGATCACTACAGACTCACTAGTTTCATCGTAAAGGTTAAAAAAATTATTTTTTGAAGAAGCTGCACAACTTTCCCAAGATCTTGGAGCTCAAACCCCAAATCAAAGCACCCTATGTTAAATGACTCCTTTAGAGAAAACATAGGCCAGCGAAGCTCAGAAAGCCTAGACTCAAACACTGTGAAGAGGAGGGCAAGTTCTGATCCCACAGAATTAGGACCCAAACTGTTAAAGAAAAAAAAAAATAAGAGCCTAGCTACCAAAGCAGGCCTCATGGGGGCTCTCTGAACTATCCTGACCAAAGGTTTACCCCCTCCCTATGTCAGAAAGATCATCAAATATCTGTGCCTTTCTTTTTTATTCTTTTCAGACAAGTCTACCCTATACAGCCCAAGCTAGACTTGAGCCTGGGATTTTTCTCTGTCCTCTGTCTCCCAAGTGTTGGGATTGCAAGGCCACCAGGACCAGGACCACTATGGTCTAATGGTTCCCAGTTGGCGTTAGTGCTCTCTTCCTCTGAGGTTACATGCCAGCCAGCAACCATGAGAGGCCATTAAATGTAGACACCGCTTTTAAAAGATGGGGTGACATATGTTCTCTCCTTCTGGGTTTTATATGTCAAAACCCAGTTTTTATCTCACACAGTGCCAGGAAAGGACACGGTAACATCAGATGATCAGGTCCACCCACTGGTTCAGACCTCTTGTATTCAACTAAATTGAAATGAGCCTGGTGTATGGGAGCCTTTTCATGGTTATATAGTGTCAGCCTGGGGTTATTTCTGGCCATTTCTTTCTTTCTTTTTTTAAGTATCTTTGAAGCAGAATAAAAAGCTGTAATGGCAGGCTTGCTTTTATAATTTTACAATCTCCAAACATTAATAAGGAGAATATACGTTGCTGAGATGGCCCTCTTGCTGTTTCCTTGTTTATTTGTTTTGTTCCTTGTTTACTTTCTGGTAAATGCAATTTTATTTCCAACAGATTTTTTTCTTCCATCTCTTCTAGATTTCTCTGGGTGAATAAGCCAGGTAGGGCTAGCCACAAGTGGACAAAAGCAATGGGAGTTCAACAGTTTTGCACACTGAATTTCTAAAAAGAAATGGGATTATTTTTGTAAAAGCTTTTCACATTTTAGAGGATATTGTTTTAATAGACATCATGAAAACTAGTACCTAGAAACTAGAGAGTAATCCTTTAACATCAGATTAAACAAATTCAAAAAAGCTTGGCTCTGAGCACGGAAACAAATTCATCAAACAGCTCAATTTTCAAATTCAACTTTGTTTCCAGTTTAAATATTTTCTCCAAAGTAATCAATTATCAGCAAATTGATCATCATTTCTCCTAAGCTTGGTTCATAGGAATCTGAGAGACTGTTTCAACTGTTACAATTGTACTGGAATTTGTTCTTCCTAGAAAATGGAAGGTTAATGATTTTTGTCATATTGAGACTAAGACTTCACAATTGCTACAGTTGGCCTTTGTTGAGTTGGGTTTTTTCCCTCCTCTAGGCCTTTTGAGGTATTCAGAATAGGTGACAATAGCTTGCAGTTGAGAACATATGTAGAGAGACCCCTGTGGCTTATTGGGGAAAGTTGCTTCATGCTGGTTGGGTGTTTGGAAAAAAAATACACCCAGAGTTCTTTTATGTTCTGTTAGTTAATGAATGCATGAATGTCAAAATGGGCCAATGGCCCATTCAGGGGGCAAAGCCTTTGCAGCCCCCTTGTATAAGAACACATCCTGAGATGCAAAATACATTTGCTTAACAAATTAAAATAATGAGATAATTCAATTAGCTTCTTTTTTTAAGAAAGAAAGAGAAAAGGGTACATCGGGGATTATTGTACTACAAGAACAGGTCACACTGCACAAAGGGGGACAGACTAGTCTGAAATAATGTTAAAGAGACTGATAATAGAAGAATGTGCATTGAATCCCACACGTGTAAAGAAATTTACATGAAATAATAATTTAGGCCACATCTATTTTCAGTGAGTTCCAGCCAACATTTCACTTTGAATGTTGAAATTCATTAAATGACAGAGAAATATACCGGGGCATCCCTATTTTCAAGGACTCCCTCATGCCTGTTAGTGCATGTAAGAAAAGAGGTCTAAATTAACATGTCGCTAGTTAGGGGGCTCTATTCTTGGTTTCTGAGCTCAGAATTACAGCTGAGTAAATCTCTCAGCTCATTAAAGATTGGAAAGTAAAAGTTTTACAAGACCATCCTCATCAGCGTTATTGGGTCTCTTCTCTGCAGTGGGAGTGAAGTGTGGGTGAAGAGAGAAAACATTTTCAAAGTGAAAGACAGATAGAATTTTTCTGAGATCCAAAGGAGGTGCAGAAAAGGCCTGGAGGGGAACAGAGAGAGAAAGACAGGAGACAAAGCCAGTGGGAGGAAGCCATGAAAAAAGGGCAATGTGTGAAAAAAGGTCATGGAGAGGAGAAAAAGAAAGCACTTGGTGAAAAGCAAAAAGAGAAGGAAATAGCAAGATGGCTGTGGGGCTGGGGCATGCTCTGCCTAAAGCCCTGGGCAGAGATGCGGAGGTGTAGACAAGGGACGTGTGGAGGCTATGGCATGGCTCTCTCATTAGAAAAATGGAGCGAAGAAAAATCTAGGGAACTTAGTGGGCTAAACTAGACATCAGACTGTCCAGAGGAAAACAGAAGTTAAAATGTCCTGCTTCCTAGACACGTGTTGTTTGGATCCTTTTTTTTTTTTTCTTAAGAAGTTGTTGAAATTTTTAATGATACAAAGAATCCTGCACAAAGTCTTGTCATTATTTAGCTAGGTAAACATTCTAACCAGCAAGGGATGGTAGGTTTATAACACAGTTGGCCCACAAGTGCCAAGGAATCATGGGTAGGTGGCTACAGTGTAGGATGGAGTGGCTGCAGTATTTAGTGGGGTGACTGTGCATGGTGGGTTGACTGCAGTATATAGTGGGGTGACTGCAGTGTATGATGGGGTGACTGCAGTGTATGGTGGGGTGACTGCAGTGTGCGGTGGGGTGACTGCAGTGTATGGTGGGTGACTGCAGTGTATGGTGGGGTGACTGCAGTGTATGGTGGGTGACTGCAGTGTATGGTGGGGTGACTGCAGTGTATGGCGGGGTGGCTGCAGTGTGTGGTGGGGTGACTGCAGTGTGTGGTGGATTGATTGCAGTGTATGGTGGGTGACTGCAGTGTGTGGTGGGATGACTGCAGTGTATGGTGGGGTAGCTGCAGTGTATGGCGGGGTGGCTGCAGTGTGTGGTGGGGTGACTGCAGTATGTGGTGGGGTGGCTGCAGTGTGTGGTGGGGTGACTGCAGTGTATGATGGGGTGGCTGCAGTGTGTGGTGGAAGATGAATCCATGACAGGTCAAAGCAAAAAATGCAACAAGTGCTCCTGATGGTTCTGTATGAGGTTTGTTCACAGACTGAGCAGAGAACCTTTCCTATTCAGAAAGGCTGGGGGAATCTGACAGCTTTCCAGACAGGTAAGGAAGACAGCCTGGGCTTCTCCATAACCCTTTCACCACCTTGACTTTGAGAGTGCTGATGCCAGACCTTGTGAGAGCTCTACACAAGGGCTAAAGATGCTTAGACCTGAGCAAAGTCACCGTCACAGGTGGGACGAGCATGCAGCTGCCAAGTCACACAGCTGGGCTTGACCATCTAGATGCTACTTCTGCATCCTCCAAGGTGTGGGCATTGTGGGACATTGGTTTTCATGGCAGAGGCTGAAAACATATGCATGCTGATGCTTGGTTGCAAAGTACCCATAGAAATGTCTAATTTCAACCAAGAAAGACATCATTGTAAGGGAGCCCTGGGGGTGGGGGGAGCAAACCCACAAACGAGCTCCTCAAGATGAAGCAGGTGGCCTCTCCAGGAAGCTCCTGTCCTTCCTAGCATCTCCAGCTCCTTAAGCCAACAAACCTCGAGGTGAAAACAAGGAAGCCCTCCCCTCGCGCTCACTCGACTCCCAAACTAAAAACATTTTACAGGTTAGCCAGTCTCCAGCTGAGGTGATGTAGCAAAGAACAGCTGTGAAGTAATTTTGATAATGATGAGAAGAGTAAGCACATGGCAAGGTTGAGGGCTTTGCCGTTGCAGCTTCAGTGCTCCTGAATAGATAAAAGTGATTAAATACTCCTGATTATCCCTGACCAATATGTAATGGATTTACAGCCCTTTCAATTAGTCAGTATTTGCTTAGGACTCATTATTTTCTCTTTGGTTAAGTAATCAGCCCAGAGACGCATGTTCCATCTAATTCCTCTAAGCCAAGTCAGTGCAGGGGCCCTGACCTTTGAAATGGCCATAGCTCCGAGGCAAGAATAACCACTACCAGGGAAGCCTTGTTGGTACCCACCCCACCCACCCCCAGATGATCCTGACACCACAGGCTAGATTGATTCACCTCAGTCTGGTACTAACATCCTTGCGTCAAAAATGTCCGATTCAGAAGTATGAAGCCGTCACTGCTCCCTCCCCAGCAACACCTCACACCTAGCCCCCTGTACCCCTGTGAGAAGAGCAGACCCACAGCCACCATCATAAATAAGAGTGGAGCCCTGTCCTGGACCCACAACATGGTCCATACTGTCATTCAGCATGACCACACTCAAGTCACATAACCAAAGAAGGCCGTTAGTGTTCAGCAGGCTGCTCTTTTAAGATGCCATAGTGTAGATAGACTGGTCTGAAAACAATACTAGGACAAAACACATCCCCAGACATTTTCCAAGAATTTCCAAATGGAAAGTTAAATATAAGCATGTACCAGGCTGATGGTGCATGCTCTTAGTCCCAGCCCTTGGGAGGAAGAGGCAGGCAGATCTCTATGAGTTTGAGGCCAGCCTGGTCTACAGAGTGAGTTTCAGAACAGCCAAAGCTACACTGAGAAACCCTGACTCGAAAAACCAGAAAACCAAAACCGAACAAGAAAGTTATAAGCACTCATAGTTCTTCTGGAAAAAAATATATATTGTCACTTTTTGTCATGAGAGTCTTTGAATCAACAGTATATCTCAGCACATAAAAGTAACTGCAAACACAACGATATAAATTGTTACTTTAAGGCCATGCACATATTAATCTTTTCCCAGAAGTGAAAAGGGTTAGCTTTTAAGATAATGGACTTGAACAGCGAAAAAAGAATCCTTAATTTTAACCTGACAAACAAAGGCGTTAGAGTGCCAATAGGCCTTCTGCATTTGTGTGTACACACACACACACACACACACACACACACACACACACACACACACAC
>OU015742.1:32503502-32523532 GCA_907169655.1 Acomys percivali | reverse complement strand
AGAGAGAGAGAGAGAGAGAGAGAGAGAGAGAGAGAGAGAGAGAGAGAAACACACACAGATAAAGACAGAGATAGAGACAGAGAGGAAGAAGAGGGAAACACACAGACAGAGCAAGAGAGCGCCACCCCCCCCACACCCCCACCCCTGCCCCAGTTGTCAAAGAACAAATACATGGTCAAGGAACAAAAAATCCTTTAGTTCTTGAATACTAGATATATAGAATCTAGTCTTTATCTGTTGACCTTCCCTGCATACCCATGTACATATATCTGGGGTACACGTACACACACACACACACACACACACACACACACACACACACACACAAATGCACATACAAAAGCACACATATGCCCAAGCTTGCATGGGGACGTGTGCACACACTTTCCACTGTGCCAAGGAACTGCTGCAAGGCAAACTCTCACCCACACTAATGGCTTCTGACTGCTCCTTGGCAACCCCAGCATTTTCACCTGGGTGGATGTGCTCTCCAAAATACAGACACTCGAGCGATCTCATCATCTGCTCATGTGACACAGATGAAGAGTGGCTATTAGGAGCCAGGCAGTGGGCCTTGGGGATCTGAGGTGCTGTTCTGTAGCCTGAGGCAATTTTGAAAAGCAGTACCCAGAGATGAGGCAAAAAAAAAAAAAAAAAAAAAAAAATTCACATTGCAAGTCCAAGTTTGAAGTCTGTCTGTCTCTCTGTCTCCACACTGTGGATAGAGATATCTTTGTCTCTGGCTGTGGGGTCTCTATTCTCTATGCACGTTTCAGATTATGTATGGAATAGCTCCTCCTTCACTGTCTTCCAAATAGAAAAACACACTCTGTCAACAATGCCTGTGTGTATATATTTCTTCCTAAGCACATATGGTTTCTGTGTATATGTTTAAGCTGAAATTGTCAGGATTTTGTTAAAATCTCATTTAGCTTTCTTTGATAGATTTTTGAATACACTTATTGCAAAAGGTTAATGGCTTAATTGAGGGAAGTTCAACAAAAAAAGGCATTTGCCTTTTGAACCCAATCAATGACCTTAAGAAATGAGAAGCCAAGACTCCATGGTGCATTTTCTCCTCCTTAAAAGCAAAGGAGGCTGATAACGTCTCAGACTGTATGATTCACTATGTTTAGTCCAAGAAAAAAAAAATGTAGCTAGCACGAGCATCCTTTGATGACTGACTGAAACTGAAGAAAAAGAAGCATTGCATGAATTTTAATGGAAAGCAGTCCATTTTGTAAAAATGTTATGAAATACTTGAATTTAGATCAGTAACATAAATAATTACAAACAAAAACATGTCTGATTTGATATTAATAGCTAGATACTCAATAGGATACTTTTTATTAAGTTTGACAATCTCATACACGTATACGAATAAAAGACTTTTAATCTCTACAAAAAGGAATTTTTCTTTCCCAAGGACAACAATAAATAGCATCTTTATCTTTCTTTCTTTCTTTCTTTCTTTCTTTCTTTCTTTTCTTTTTTTCTTTCTTTCTTTTTTTTATCTGTGGTCTACAAACCAAGTCTAGCACCCAGCACTAAGAACAACATAAAGAAAATGTTTGAAAGCAACTGTATGTTCTAAACCTAAACAAAACTTCCACGGGTCCCTTTTGGAGCTAAGCCAATGGTAAGTAAGGCTGGATCCTGCTGACATGTTTCAAGGCTGTGTGAAACAGGGCTGTTGGTCACTGGCCTGTGCTTTAATCTAGTTAATGGGCAGGAGAGGATGTGTACACCAGCACCATGTGTGTGCTAGAGGAGGTAGAGACATGGCCCGTGCAGACATCAACCCCTGAAGTTACCTTTCAACCCTGTAGAGGGCTTGAGAAAAAGAATCGCCTCTTCCTTATTTTTGTCCTACCTGGGTGTACAACCTCAATGACAGGGCCACTGGTTGGAAGGGTGAGTGATTCATTCCAATGCTCTTCTCTCTCTCTCTCTGACAATGGTCACGTCGGGGAACTGAACCCACGGAGTACCTATGGGCTATTCTTGGTAGCCGGTAGATTGCTCACATGCACACACTCACTTCTAAACACACCAGGCATGGCTCTCCTTGGTAGGGAGATCTTAGTGCTCCCATGACCTATGTGGGTGACTGTACTGCTATCCAACGCTCATCTCTGATGATGAAAAATTTTTTAAAAAAGCTGTTTATTTCCTTTTGAAGGTTGCTAATCTTCTTACCAAGGTGAAGATCTAAGTTTTGGGCAAGATATAGATTATTAATGTAAGGCATATTATTTGTAAACATGAGAAGGTATACTGGAGGCCAGTGAGCACATAGACTTCAAGTGTAGAAAACCATGAGGGAGATTGCTGAAGGTGTGGGCCCCAAGGCTTCATCCCAGACTCTTTGAATCAAAATGTCCTGGTCCCAAGACTACACTTTTAACAAAGCTTGGGGATTTGCTTATGTGAAAATGTGTTGTGCTGTGCACGTAGAGGTCAAAGGAATAATTGAAGGAGTTAGTTCGATCCTTCTACCCCGTGGCCTCCAGCTATCGAGCTTGAGTTGTTGGACTAGGTGGCAAGTTCCCTTACCAACTGAGACATCTCCATAACCCCACCTTCTCTTTCTTAAAATTAATTTAATTGTATTACGTTAGTGTGTACGTGATTGGGCTCATGTTCGTGTGCCCTTGTAGCAGGAGTGTACACATCCATAAAAAGGTATATGTGAGCCACAGGAGGACTTTGGGTGTCCTGGTTTATTCCTGTCTGCTTTATAAGGTCTCCCACTGAACCTGGTGCTAGTCTGATGGCTACCAAGCTCCAGTAATCCTCCTGTCTCTGCCCTCTACAGTGCACAGGTAACAGGCACCTCCGGCCACACCCGTCTTTGTATATGGCAGCTGACGATCCTAGCTCAGGTCCACGTGTTCAAGCAGCAGTCACTCACATAGCCATCTCACCAGCTCTCCACCACATTCTTAAGACAGGTCATTCCTTGCATGTGGAGCTCACCAATTTGGTAACTGGCTGCCCACCAAGCCAAAGGGCCATCCTGTCTCTGCCTCTGCCTCTGCCTCCCCAGTACTGAGATGCAGACACGTGCCCATCTTTTTATGTGGGTGCTAGGAACAAAATCTTGGGTCTTCTTACTTGTTCAGCAAGTGCTTTACTGACTGAGCAATCTTCTCAACTCACTGGCACCTGCCCTTTATTTTAAGAACCTGCCTTGAAATCAAGTAGACTCCAGGAAGAGTCCTCTACTCTTCCACATTTAGGGAGGGTGGCTATGGAGTGACCATGCTCACATGTGGGCCTTCTGCAGAGATTAGAGCAAGCCTCCAGACTGCTCTAGGGTCTTGGCTGATCCCATGATGAGCCCATGTTTATGTTAAACAGAACTGGAATAGTAGCTCTTCACATGAAGTTCATCAGCTCCCATATCAGCAAAGAAACAGGCAGTTCTCAACTCCATCCCAAGACCTAGTGGCTAGGAAATGCTAGATGTGTGGGGCCCATTGGTCTGAGCACTAATAAGCCCTGCGTGTGGCTCTGATGCCCATTTCAGCTGCACAGCTCTGAGAATATCCCCTTAGGCTGCTATCCCTGATGCTGTTTGGAGGCCTGCTCTAATCTCTTCCTCCTTCTGCCATTTTTTTTAAAGACTCTGAAGTATTGTAAGGATGTCTCTGGCTGGATTTGCATTCATGCTCTAAAGGAAATCCTGCATTCTTTCCAGGGCTGAGCTCACTATACTCAGAGCACAGGCATCGCTCTGACTGGTAGCTACAGAGGTGCCTGCCTAGGTGAGCAATGCAGGGAGCTGAGTTGGAGAAGGCTGAATCCTGAGGTACACTGAGTATTCCAGAAGAGCAAAAGTCCACATCTGTAGATACGTATTCAGTGAATGAAGCTGGACACAGGCAGACTAGGAGAGGGCTGTTAGATGACAGCCCTAAGCCCTTGGTCATTAAAACCACTCAAGCGAAGGACACACTTCCCCTCGTTTGCCCACTGTGCAGGTCCCTTTAGCTCAAAGCCAGTATCTATCTAGACATTCATTGAAAAGTTTGGAGTAAAGACATACAGTGACGGTGTGCTAGAATGCGCCTAACGCCAGAGGCATGAAGAACTTTTATGGTCTCCTTTCCCCATATCTTAAAAGACAACTTATTTCCAGACAGAGGACACTGAAGCTATGAGACTGACTTCTTGCCCAAGATTTCAAAGTTCTCTGTGACCAAGGATAAACCTGACTCTAGCAATAGCTTCTCCAAGTCCACTCCCCTACCACGGGGTTTCTCATAACCCTGTGAACTAGCTTTTACTTCTCTAAGCATCATTTTGTCTGAGTTCTCTTATCAACCACATATTGAAGGAGGGGCAGGGCTACACGAAAAGGCCTAAATCCTGGAAAAGGATTAATTTTAGGGTACAACAGCTGGAACCCTGTGAGCACTGGTCCAAGTTGGCCAAAAATAAAAATGGGCATGCTTTTCCTTGAGAGCCAGCCAGAGCCTGTGAAGGCTTCACATACAGTCAATGTAGAGGGAGAATTTTTGTTGTTGTTGTTGTTGTTGTTGTTATTGTATATTTTCTGATACACAGTCTCTCAATGTATGTCTGGCTATCCTGGAACTGACTATGTAGACCAGGCTGGCCTTGAACTCAGAGATCCATTTGTCTCTGCCTCCCAAGTGCTGGGATTAAAGACATGTGCCACCACTACTTGGCTAGAGTGAGAATTTTTGTGATTGTGATTTCAGGGCTAGGTGGAGACCCTGACAAGGTCAGCAACAGATGATCTGGTAGCCAAAGGTGCTATCAGCTGATAGATGGTTGATAGATAATGTAGATAGAAAGACCATGTAGATAGAAGCCAATACCTTCCAACCATCTCATTTCCAGCATTCAGATGTGTTCATGAACACACAGATGCTAGTATATGATACATGCGACTATAAACACGTGCATGGGTGTGTGTGTGTCTTTATAAAATACTTATAAAATGGCACAGTTTGTATAAAAGAGCCAAACTGTTTGTAGACAAACTATTTCTGCAGGTAAGCACAGACCCTTGACTGCACATACATGGATTTACACAGTCCCTAAACATTTCTATTCAACAGGCGTTTTCAGTGGGGGTACTCCTATGACACACAATGCCTCCCTGCTCTGCTTCAACAGCATTTCTCACTTTCATTATTTCATCCCCACAAACTTATCTTTATTTGTACTCACAATGTTATAGTCATAGTTAATCATCACTAAAAAGGAAAGAATGGAAACCTTACTATTATTTATTCCATTTTACAGAAGGACTCAAGTACATTAAGTCTCTTGTCAGAAATCACAGAAAGTGACCAAAGCAAGTATTTGGCCTTCAGGGTCCATCCTCCATCCTCCACCCTCCTCCTCATGCTAGGCTGGAATGGCACGAAGGCAGGATGGTGAAGCTAGCTTCTGGATTACCCTTCAACCCTGTAGAATCCGCCCAGGAGACAGGCCCAGGATCCTCATTTATCTTTATGCCACAAAGAGAGATTGTGTGGCGATGCATTTAGACATAGACACGAGAGCTGGCAAGATGGCTCATTAGGAAAAGACACCTGGCACTCAGGCTGACAACCAATGTTCGATCCATGAAACTCACAGGGTAAAAGGAGAGGAATGATTCCCATAAGTCTGGCCTCTGCAGGAACGCTGTAGCATGGCCGTGTATCTCTCTCCGCATAATATATACACATAATTCTTTTTAATAAAAAAAGAAAAGAAAGAAACATGGGCCAAGAAAAAAAAACTAGGTGCATATCTTTACAAAAACAAGAGTATCTGTCATTTATAAGGTCATCTGTTCCTTACAGATCTAAAGCTCATATTAACTGATCTTGGAAACAGGAAAATCAGCTAAGTTTTCAAGACTGAGTCAAGGAGCCTTTGAAGATTGCAAACCTTTACTCCTTCCTGTCGTTCAGGTGTGCCCTTTCTCTTCATTTTTATTCCCACTCCCACTTTCTGGTAGTCTGCTAGCAAACTCCTATTCAGCCTTCGGGTCCTAGTGAAAGGGGGGGGGTCTCTTCTGTAGAGGGGCTTCCAAGTCATATTCGTTCTAGAGTTAGGGTTCTGTGTTCTTGACTTCCTTGGCAGTTTCTTCCGACTTCTGCCTTCAGTTTATGGTCTGACAGGGGGATGTGTCTGAGAGACCACCCGTGCTTTACTCATTTCTCATCCCGAGTGTACGGCAAACGAGCAAATGATGGAACGAACACACCAGTAGCTAAACCCACGAGATCTGAGAAGACTGCACACTGGTTTGAAGAAAAATGCTCATGAAGGGGACTCACTGAGCCTGAGGCCCCTTCCTCCCTCCCTCTCCCTGCCCTGCCAGGTACTAGATCACACCTGGCTCTGCACTGCACCCTGTGGTAGAATATTTAGTCCTTCCCCAGAGAGTCTGCTCCAGGACACACGACATGGATTGTCTCTGGGGAAGATGGTACCCCCCCCATCTCAAAGGCGCCCTTTTCCATTGGAAAGAGGGGTACTGTCAGGGAGGGAGGCACGCACTGCCCTGGCACTTTGGCTTGGTAGCAGCGATGTACCCTGAAGCCTTCTGAAGGCCTCAACGTATTTTGTGGACTAATGTTCGTTCATTTCTTGATTCCTTCTCCCTCTTAACGCAGCACTTAGAAAACAGGATTAAAATGTACTATAACAGTCAAGAGCTATTTTCTTGCTGGTTGTCAGGGGGTCCTTGCAGGAGTTTAATTTTGGGACTTCCCACTGAGAAAAACTGTACCATGATTTCAAAAAAAGGAGGAGGAGGGGAGCTTCAGTCTGGTTCTGGTTCTGAATATAGCCTTGCAAAAGCGGTTTTCCAAGAACCATCAGCAAAGTCAATGTTTTTCCAGAAGCAATATATTACTATTTTTTTTTAACTTCAGGACAGTTGGGGTGGTGAGTACCCCTAGAAATTCAGGGAAGGCCAGGGCACAGTGAGATCCCCTGATCACTGATCTCTCCTCCTCTCCTGCTGGGCTTTACCGTCTGGACACGTTCAAGTGAAATTTTTCTGCGATTTTTTTTTCAAGTGACTGGTTCACGGCCCCCGCAAGCAAGGAAGGAAGGAAGCAGAAGGGATGAAGGCTGCCGTTTACATGCAACATTTACTAACTCTGTGGGTTTTCTGACATTAAAGAGAGGACAGTGACCCAGGCCACCTTTTTCACACTCAACAGAGCACTGAAAAAACAAGTCTTCATAGGCTTACCTCGGCTTCCCTGGTCCCGAACATCACCCCCCCCACCGCCCCCCCTCCCACAGGACAAACAGAAAGGGAAAGAAAGAGAGGAGATTTTATGGTCCTTTCTCTTCAACTTCTCAGGCGGTATAAGCAGCATTTAGCAAATTCAGCCCCAAATGGCTCCAGAAGCTCAGAGCTGCGGGGGCGCATTCTTTGTTGTCCTCTGTCTATTTACACAGGATTTACGCAGGCTCTCCACTGAAGAGAGCCTGAAGCACTTCCATTCTCCCCGCTGCCTCGCCCGGGACTGTGACTGTGGTAGCATAACCCAAGCCAGACATGGGGGCGCACTATGCGACCCCCTGGACTACCGGCTGCTGAGGAGACATCCTGAGATACTCTAGCTGGTGTAGGCAGCTGCAGAGTGGACAAATCTAGAGGGAGGGCCCAACTTCCCAGAGGAAAGGGCAGGTCCCTGTAAAAGGCTACCCAAATGCTTGTCCAGGGATAAATAGCACACACTTTAAAATATGCATCTATAGGATAGAATGAGAAATGGTGGGTGAGGGAAAAAAAAACCTCAGACTGCAGCTTGGATGAAAACCACTTCACCCACTGGTTGGAAAAATAAAGTGTAAAAACAGACAGATGGACACATATGTAAATGTGGCTGTGTTTTAGGCTTTAGCTGGCAACGTGAGTGTCGGAGTATAGTTTTGCATGCCTGTATTTTCCATAGCATGTTGAATCCTGTTAGCTGTTGAACAGAAACATCCTCATACTGGTCCTTGACCAAATCCGTCCCCTCAATTTACCCGCTAGGAGCCATAAAAGGGCTTTGTTTATTGACTGGAACTCACTAATCCTTTATAGCAGAAGTGAAGGGAAGCTGGCAAAATGTTTAGTCTATTCTCCACCTCATTTGGTTATTCTCATTTGAAGTATATATATTTCATTCATTCTCCTCTGAAATATATAGATGTGGTGCATGAGAGTGTGTGTGTGTGTGTGTGTGTGTGTGTGTGTGTGTGTGTGTGTATACATATAGACAGTTCAGCTACAAATTTTAGAATATCTCAAGAAAGGAGATGTATTCTCCTAAGCCTCCCACGGAATGCTCTAGAGAGTGCCGCCTGAATCCAGTGGGATGCATGCTCCTCGGCCATTACAGCTCAGCAGATTGCTGACTCTCTGAGGCGCAGGATGAAAGCATGTACTTGCTCCTCTGTTACCTGGTAAGTACATAGGAATGTACTGAGTACCTTCTGGACTTATTCACAGTACATCATAATAAAGCCCTTCTGGGCACTCTAATGATTCATTTTTAGTGACCTCTCAAGTGCCCTTTTCCACAGTTAACACTCTGCTTTTATTAAGGTCCGAAGCAGGGACAAATGTCCACTCGGGTCCCAGCTCTCAAATTTGACTCTACTTGCGCTGAAGCCTTTTTTTTTAATGTTTGCCTGCCTGGCTCCCCTAGCGTGGCATTTCAGCTAACAGAGTTCACAGTCTTCCAGCCCTAAATGCAGAGACTGTTATCTTCCAGCCATTCTAGGAATGTGCCAGATACCATCTCCCTCCTGTGATACAAAGAACCAGAGCAAGAGACCCATGGAGGACCAAGCTGATCAGGTTACCCACCGCCCAGAATGCCCCTGGCCGGGGTTAATCTTTGAACTGGTAAATGTTATAATTAGGCGCCTTGAAGTTGGACTGGGACGTCATTGAAATAAAGACCCCGAAGGAGAAAGTATGAATGGAGCTTGTCTCCTTCACCTGATGCCTTTGACATGAGGGTTTCGGTATTTAGGGGAAAAAATTATACAAAAACGAAGTGTTATGATCTAGGAGGCTCTTCCCCCTTATTTCCCAAAGAAGGAAAAAAGGTGGTTGGGAGGCAATGGCTTCCCAATTTCCCCTAGCTGTTTCAGTACAAATAGTGAAAAATTATGCAAATAACAATTTTGGCACCTTTGCTAGAGGAAAACATTATTAAATTATGCTCTAAGTATTTTGTCTGCCTTAGTAATTACTCACATGTAACTGTAAATATAAATAGCTGTTATTCTGTTTAAATTTTTAATCATGCAAAATATTGTCACACAAAATGTCCTTCTGTTGCAGCCTAACTGGGGTTTTCTTTTTTAAAGCATCCATATTTAACCGAAGTGGACTATATTTAGCATTCTAAAGTGTTTTAGTAAAGATAGCTGGCTAACATCTAGGAATCAACAGGTCTTTCATGAAAAGATGGGGCCTTTATAGTTATAAAAAGCATTCCCTACCTAAGAAAGCCCACTGATACACAATAAACCTTAGACATTTTCTTACTGAGACTACAGTGAATCTGCTCCCAGAACATAATAGTCATACCAAAAAGTCCATGTTACAGTATAACTACAGAATGTTGAATCTTATTGTCACGTTTAGCATATTATGATATTCAATTAAACATTACAAACTGGTAATAAAATTTGTTAAAATATTTTAACAGCAAACTTAACCATAGCAGATATTATTACATTTGCTCTTTAGAGTCTGCCTCATTGCTGTATTTGCTACAGGAAAAAAAGTAGGGCCAGTGTTTTATAAGATAAGAGAGAATTGAGGAGTTTGGATTCTTAAGTTTTTCTATGAGTGTTTAACATTAGATACCGGTATAAGGAGACCTACAACAGACTGTTAATCTATTATATCTACATCACACCAGTTACTCTAAGGTGAAAATAATAGATCGTCTTCGTAAAAGCACAACCTTTAAGTTAATATTGTTAAATAACATCCCCTAACTTCCATGACAAGCCTTTGTGTCAAAGAGCAAAACCAAGCATCTCTCTAAAACTAAGACAAAACTACCCTGAGATACCAATCAACAGCCCCTATAAGAGGTTCCTCGGAGGTCATCATGGATGCATAAAGGAGAAAAATGGAACTATGAAGATGCTAACTAGTTTGGTGAGTGTTTTTATTTATTTGTTTGTTTCTTATTTTGTGTGTCTGTGTGCGTGTGTGTATGTACAGGAACTTGGGTGCCCACAGAGGCCAGAAGATGCCTCTGTGAGCTGCCAACATGGGTGCTGGGAATTAAACATGGGTCCTGTGCAGTAGCAACAAGTGCCCTTAACCACTGGTCCCTCTCTCCAGTCCCTTATTTGTTTGTTTGTTTGTTATTTATTTATTTATTTACTCACTTACTTTTGTTTATGATAGGGTCTCCCAGCATATCTTGGGATAGGCTTAAACTTACCATTTTCGTGCCTCAGTCTGCTAAACACTGGGAGGACAGTTTTGCTATATATACCACACTTGATAACTGATTGCTTTAAAAAAATAATGCCAGGTTTAAAGCCTATTAATTATTAGAAAAGTATAACCTTTTTCCCTGAAGAGTATTTTCACATCAGATTTTCCCATTAGAACGCTAACTTTCCATTGAAGAAATATCTAAGTTAAGTCATTAACATTTTAAAAGAAGTGATTATGCATTTAGACATCCCATTTAAGCTTGGCGTTTCAAGAAGCCCAGTGTTATGATTTGAGAACAAACAAATATGATTTTATAATATAATGCAAATGAATATACATGGTGTTTATGTACTAACTCTGGGGAAATAAATAATTAATCTGCCTAATAAGAATAATCTGAGATTTCACAAGTTGATTTATCTGCACACACACTGTGTACTGAAAAAACACAGACACTCGGCCTCCTAAAAGTACTTTAAGTGAGAAATCACTGCTAATTAGGCTGGAATTCCTTTTGGAGTGGTAAAATATTCTAAAATTAATCATGTTGATGGTTGCATAATCCTAGGAATATACTAAGAAATAGCAGGCTGTACCCTTAGCATGGGTGATTTGTTACTATGTGAAGTACATCACAAAAAGTTTAGAAGTGATAAAAAAAAAATGGTGGCTTATCCCCCTCAATACCATCAACCATGCTAGAAGACACCCACAAGCCTAGTTAGTATTTGACTTAGAATATACCCATAATTTTTCCCAAATTGATTCGCAAAAATGTGATTTTAATGCCCCTTACAAATGACATCATAGCACCTTACATAAGGACAAACATATGTACTTGAAGCACTTGGGATAGGATTTACATTGTTTATGCTATAAAGATAAGCATTGCTAAAAATAGATGGAGTTTATTGCTAAAATGAATCCTTTTGGTCCTCAATTGAACACATCATAACCGGATTCTAGGCTAAGTTATTTCCTCCTCCAAAACTTGAACTAAAAATAATCCCCAAAGAGTTACACATAGACATACACAGACACCACTCACACACACACACACACACACATACACACACACACACACACACACACACACACACACACACACGCATGCACGCACAACTCCTGTATTTTCTACCTAATTACTGAATTTATGGTAAAGTCCTTTAAGGCATGAGCCATATCTTTGTTTTCCTTCTATATTTCTTAGAACATTGCTTAATGGTTTAGGTATACTTTCACCTAAGCTTTTAGGGACCAATCAGTTAAATGACTCCTTAGAATATGGATATGAACTTATTTAGTAACAGAAGCTACCTAGAATATTAGTCTCTAAAAGGTAAAATTGTCCATAGGGTTGGTATATCATGAATTTCAAAGGAAGACAATCTGCGGGCAGAGTGACATTATTGAAATAAACAGTAAAAGATACAGGGGAGGCTGGAAAGATGGTTCAGCAGTTGAAAGTAGGTACTGCTTTTACAAAGGACCGATGTTCAGTTCCCAGCACCCAGGTCAGGCAGGTTACAATAGCCCGTAACTCCAGCTCCAGGGTACCTGACTTCTCTTCTGGCCTCTCTAGACACTTTCTCTCACAATGCACATACATCCCCTACACACATGCATTCTTGTATAATTAAAAATAAAGTTAAAATTCTTTAAATTCATAAAGAGTGGAAATGCCCAACATTTGGAACAATGGCCTGCTAACCTGATTATTTCTATAAAATGAAAGAATATAATTAAGTAAACAACATTGTGCTTTATCCATACACTGAAATACTATCCATTAGCACGTAGGAATAAACCACTGAAGCCTGCTGGGTGTCACACCTCAAGGTCATTATGCTGAGTGGAACAAGCCAAACAAAGGAACATGAGACCTGTGTATGATTTCAAACATATGAATGCCAAACAATACATATGACCAAAAGTAGATCAGTAGTAGCCTGAGGTCACATACAAAGGGGTGGGCACATTACACACAGGAACACAAAGAAACTTGTGGGAAGTGACAGATCTGGTCTATCAAATGTACAGAGGGGCTCAAACTCATAAGCTGACCATTTTAAGTTGAAGAAATCTTGGTATGGGAATTTTGCCTCAGTAAGGTTGATTCAAAAAAGATAACATTAAGCCAAGTACAGTCAAATTTCCAAAACCTTGTTGTTTGGCTTAATACAGACTTCAGTGGGAGGTGGAGGCATGGGAGGGGGGATATCTGCAGTTTTTAAGGCCATGCTCTGAAAGTTTAAAATGACCAGGTGCAACATCTGAAAGATGGGACAGAGAGACCCAGCATGATACCCACGAGCCTATTGGTTCATATATACATTGCTTTAATTCATAAAGGTACAAATCAGTTGGTCAGAAAACACTTTGCAAATCTTGATTTTTTTAAAGAAACTTCTTTTCTCTATTAACCAAATCATATTGTGAGACATATTACCTAAAATCAACTCTTCATGTTAAAATATATCAGTGATGGTTTCCAAGGTAACAAAATGATTCTTTGGTGAGTACTTTCTTTGAAATCCTTTGGAGAAATTCAGTATTATCTTACTCTTGCCAAGCATATAGAGACCAATACCATGTCTTCAGGTAACCCCTAAGGCCACAAGACAAAGATGGAAGGACTTAGCCTACATGGACTTGGTATACAACTCTGGGGACAGTCAGTCTGATACTTAATTCCCTATGAGAAACCTTCATAAAATCACAAGTGGTGCTAGTAGCACAGTTGCATCTTGAACTCAAGTCTGTGTTATGCTGTCATATGCCACATGGCCTCTCCTCCCTTACAAAAATAGAATTAATTACTTGGCAAAAGCAAAGTATAGAGAAAAGTGGCTTGTGGCTTTACCCTGGGCAGTGCAATTATATATTGATGTCCTACGAAAGAACAAACAAACAAAAATCTTGTGCCATTTGTATATCTGGCACAAAGGCCAAAGTTGACTTTCTGTTTGCTGTTGTTGTATGGCTACACTGAGCTGTAAAAGAAGACAACGCTGGCCACAAATAATGTATGAAAGGAAAGGTTGCTCAATCGTGGCCCAGGAAGAAAAGAAAGGGTTTGCCCTCTCAATAGGTCTACTCATACACCTGTAGAAACCAGCTTATGAGAACACAATCATCTTTGCACCAAGATCAGACAGATCCAAGGGCCACCAATCAAGTGGCGGTCCAGCCTTCCTGCGCTGAGCCAGCACATTTCCGGATCTTGATCACACAGGCTAGGGAGTCATTCTTCTCAGTGATAAAGTCGGTGAATGTACTCTTGAGTAGATAACAAATTAAAAACCAGCTGACTCGACACCATCTGAGTGAAGAATTCACTGCTGACCCAGTACAACACAATTCCTGCCACCAGTCAGTTACAGCCAAAGAGTGGCCAGATTCATTCCATGTAGCAAAATTCTTCCTCATGGAGGGTCTTCCCTGAGCTAAATGACATCTCTCTAATTCAGATCCCACAATCCCACTTACACTGGTGATGACTTCTTCATTTATTTATGTGTGATAATTCAAAGATTTTTTTAAAAAAAACAAATTTGAAATTTTCAAAAGTGTTGTATTATTTAAATGACCAGAAATATGAAAAGAGCTATAATAAGACCTAAAGGATGATTTCACTTGGGAAAATATTTTACATCCATTAAATTTTCACACAAAAAGTATCCAGCTTTCATAAAAGTTTGATGTATCACCCTGAGAGAAAGCAGAGCTAATATTTACAATGCATCACCTATCCAGCAACAAGAAAATAATTATCAGATTGTCTACTGTGAGGCTTACAGTGCAACTTTAATTCCTGTGTAAAAATTCTCTCTCTCTCTCTCTCTCTCTCTCTCTCTCTCTCTCTCTCTCCCCCCCTCTCTCTCTGTTCCCCCATCTCTCTCCAGAAATATGACTGACTTTTAAAAATAACTGATTACCACTACCAAGGGTAAGGACCACAGATCATAGCACTCAGTTTGACAGAGATGGAAAAAGAGGTGAATGCTGTTTTGATGTCTTATCCTACATAAGGCACTTTTGAAGTTTATGATTTATGAATATTGCTGGGTTAAAAATTACCTGAAATGTGTGATTATTTTGATCTACTCAAATAGCAATTTTGCAAAGCAGTATTTTTAGCTTCATTATCAATTATAATGCTGTTCTTTATTTTTGAGACAGTGTCACTGTGCCGTCCAGGCTGGCCTCAAACTCCTGACAATTGTTTCTCATCAGCTCCCCCAAGTATGAAGATTATAGGCATGGGTTACTAAACCAGGCTGCTTTGTCTAATTTTTAATTTGCTTATTCGTATTACTGTGCCTAGCCTTGCTGACATAATTTTAAACTATTTTCTTTTTCCATATCGAATTAATAAAAAGGTTCAGGTGGAACTAAAATCCTACAATAGAAGTCCTCACCTAGGAGGAAGCAATCAGTGAGTAGACACAGAGCAAAATTACCAATAAGCAGTCAGGAGGTGGGGGACTTTGTATGTTTGTAGACAGGAACATGAACAGGAAACTGTTCATAATATTCAGGTTTTTTTTTAAATTATTCTTGTCAACTCAAATTTCAGATTTTAGCAATAGTAATTGGCATTGGGAAATGATCAGCCTGGATTCTGTTCTGATCCTCTAAAGAATTTCCTACTCTAAATATTTTCTATGGTTAAAAACAGTATTAATACAAAATAATACTTATCGAACATTTACTCTCCTCCAGACACTCTGATAGCACAATCCCGTGAATGACCACAGTTCATTCAGACAATTCCAGCAGGGTTGACTTTTGTTCTACACACGAAGGGCCCAAGGCTTAAGGAGGTTAAGCAACTTGCTTGAATAACAAGTAGTTGAGATAGATAGCACAAATACTTCCTTTAAGATGTTACAGTAGGGATGGTGCCTGCCATGCAAGCACACCCTGATTTTCGATCCTCAGCACTCACGTAAGTCACACCCAAAACCCTAGTACCTGCACAGAATGATGGATTCCTGAAGCCAGCCAGTCAGCCAATCAGTGAGCTCGAGGCATAATAAGAGATCCTACCCCAAAAACTGTGGTGGAGGACAATAGAGTAAGACATCCTCTGTCCACTGCTGTCATTCATACCAGCAGGCACACTACAGTAGACTATATCTTACAGTGGCCATCCCCGAGATATTGGTGTCTGTCTAGAGTCTTGCATCCCCCTAAAACCCCTTTGTAACATTTCTCTGCCCTAATGAGTCATTCAGTTAAAGATTTTGTGGTTGATCAATGGAAGACGATTCCAAGTCGGTACTGGACTGTGAACATGTACAAATGGGTAGGACGCAGTCAGGCTCTGGTCCCTTTGTGGCCTTTCATACTTCTAATGCAATCAACGATGCCTGGCATATTGTTGACATTGAAAAGGTATATGTTTCAAATGTACTATATATATATATATATCACACATATATGAATATATATATATATATATATATATATATATATAGTGTGTGTGCACGCTTGCATACGCGAGTGCACACACGCACAAACTAATACATGCTTGAGCACTCACTGCTGAGTATTGCATCCAGGGTATATATGCTGAGCATGTACCCTCTGCGTTATATCTCTGTGTGTGTGCATGAGCACACGTGTGTATGTGTGCGTGCATGTGGTGTGTGTGTGTGTGTGTATGTGTGTGTGTGTGTGTGTGTGTGTGTGTGTGTGTGTGTGTGTGTGTATTATTCCCAGGGCTTTACCTTCAACTGATTTTCCTGGGGAAAGTAAAAGAGTTCTCATCTACTCCCACATTAAACAACACTACTTAACTCTAGAGCCTTCTACTTCGGCCACAGCATTGTCACTTCTGCCTCGCAGCCATACAATTGATTCATCTCACTGACAAAAAACGTGATAAAATAACTTCGACCACAGAGGTGGGGAAAACCACTCCTTCCCCTCCAACCACTGAGACTCTCAGATGCCCCTGTTGGCCTTTCTGCCCTCCACAAGGTTCAGTAAGTCCTGAAAGCTTGGCCTAGAGATTATGGGTCAGGTTGGCACCTCCAAGATGCCACCCCTCCTGTTATATGGAGTCACTTACCAGCTCTGCCTGCCTATCCACGATTAAGTAAGTGAGTAAATAAAGTAATTGGTCCCAGTGTTTTGCTCAGGTGCTGTAGAAATCTTCAAAACAATATCATCTCCCATCATGATTAGCTAGCTTTTCTATACCCCAACCAGCACATTGGGACTTCCAAATCACATACCGTAATTGCCATAAAATATCTGCCCCATCAGTGAATATCTTTATTAGCATCAAAATCACTCACAACTAGTGTTCCTCAATGTTATTAAACATAACTTGTTCTAGGTGTTGCTTTACTAATTAGTCAGGATGAGCCCGAGGAAGAAAATCTGGGTCATGTTAAATTAATTGGAATGAGCATGAAAATTAGCGGAGCAAACTGCATCAATTTTCTATAGAGAGTCTTTCTTCATGTTGAGAATAAAAATGGATATTACGAGGCATTAACCAAACTGCCTTCTGTGGCTGCCAAGAGGTGTGTTACAGTAGCCCAAAATATCACGCTCGCAGATTTTCAGAAGTTAATGAGACATTTCCAGGAATGGTAAATACATGGTGTTAAAATGGGTGTGCCTCGGATGGGAAACCGCCAAGCCATTTCATGTTTATTCAGGCATAACAAGCTCTTCAAAATGAGCATAATTTAAGAGGTGAATAGTGCAGAGAGGGCTAACATTCAACTAATTTTCCTTCAGAAAGAAAAGATTAAATTGAACAAAAAAAATGAATTAAGAGGTTTAGAAATCAACAAGTCAGCCACCAGGATGGCAGCCTGGGCTCAGCCAGGCTGGGCAGCCCCCGCAACGAAGTTTCTCGAAACATGTCCCCCAAGGCAGGGAACAAAGAGAGCAGAACTGATTACAGGCCCTCTCCCCGCCTTGCCGTCTCAACTCTGTTTGCCTCCCTAATGAGCTCACTAAAAACCTAATTCATCTCCCATAGCCCTCCTCAGCCCTCCTTGCAATCCACCATTATGGAAATCATAGATGCAACATTTCCAGGCTGGGGTCCAGCCTGTGTGTCCCGACCCGCAGCCAGTGCACAATGGAGTTGGGGCTACAGTCCCGACCTGCTCCGGTGGCAGCTTCCAGAATAAAGAGCCCCAGCTAGGTTAAGACCCTTTCTCAGGGTGACAATGATTTCCACCTTCCCCCCTCCTCCCTCCCCTGAATGTGGGAACTTCCTGGGTTCCGCAGTACATAAAATACAAGCTGTATGTAGTGCAGGAGAGGAGAAATGAGTTGTACTAATGACAAATCGCTGAAACAGGATAATGTCAATTCCCAGCCTGTTCAGGAGCAAAGTCCCCGGGTTCCTCATTACATAGACTGAAATCCTCGCGGCACCTAGCCTGTAACTGGAAGATTACTGAATTGATGGATCCTTAGTTTAAAATGCAGCTGTTTTATTCTGCTTTAGTAATTAATTCTTTTTCCAATACCCTATTGATTAAGCGTAGACCCTGATAAAGTTCAAACTGAGAAGGATCTCTCGTGGCATCCTTAGTTGCTCAGGAGAGTCAATGAAAACTTCCTACCGTTCCACCTGCCTCCTCAGAGTGCTGATCCAATGAACAGAACAGTTTTTTTCTCATAAATTAGTCAGGCCATGTGGAGCTGTATTAGCTGATGGTTGCTTTTGTCTCCCCGGTTGCTGACTTGCTTTTCAGCTCTGCTGGCCTTTGTGCTGTCACACACAAAGTCGGAGTGCAGCTGCCATTTGGAACCCAAACGGAGGTACAGAGCAATCTCTACAAACTACATTCCCCCCCTCCCCATTTTATACAGATGCAATTCCCTGAGCTGCACAGGGCTCCATGGGGCCTCCTGGGACCCAACTAGCTGAGAAATCAGTCCTAACGCATGCAGACACATTATGGAACTGGAAAAAATAATAATAATAAAGTAACCTATTTTCTTCAAGGCCTTGCCAGGCTCTCCACCCCACCCCACCCCTGCGCCCCCACCTCTACTCCCTACCCCTCACAGAATCCAGCCTGCCCTTTGCACTGCAGTGATAAGCTTCCCACTTGGTTTTCACAGAGGATATCAGGCAATGACACAAGGCAGGGTAGAGAGAGTGCTCAAGAGGCTAAGCAAGGCCTGAGTCCTGTTCCAGTCAGGCGGCATCAGGGTTCCAGAGTGCCTACTAAGCACACAGGCGTGGAGTGTAACCATATACACATGGCCATTATAAACACAATGGTATTTAGTAATAGGAGGAGTCGCCAAGGGTGCTCCCTCTCAAAGGGTCACATGTACCAGGATCAATGCTTGTGAGTAAAACAAGCAGAGAAACAGGGGCATTCTCAGGTTTCAGCCCTGCACAATGGAGTTTTGTTCCCGCAAAGATCATTGCTACTGGGAATGCTTTTAGAGCAATGGGCTCATTTTCTTGGCCCACTCCCACCTCCCCGGACCCACCTAAGGCCACCAAATCATGTGCGCAGGCTTAATTCTCCGCAGGAAAACAGCTCAAAGATGCACGTTCTCATCCACGAGCTAGTGGGACCAGCAGAGGTGATTTCTTCCTCACTCAAAGCATACATTTGCGAGACAGCTCATTCGTTTCCTGTAAGTTCTGTTTCAGACAGTGGGGGTAATGGGAACGATCTGGAATAATTTTTAGGAAATTCCCTTACATTTCTAGCGTCTGATTCTAAATTCAAAGCTAAAGCCAGGCTTTCTGTGAGCTTGAGCAGCTGGGCTGTTCCCCATATTCTCTCAGGGGCCAGAGCTGAGTGCACATTCCCACCTTCACAGCATTCCTTCCTAGGTCAAAAGGTCATCTCTCACAGCGTCCCCAGCAGACAGTGGGTTGTCAAAAGGTTGAGTCATGTGGTCTGGGCAGTCTCTCCTAACAAAGCCCTTTACTCATTGGGAAACAAACTTTGCACGTCTAAGTAATTTCTGTGTTAGAGCCCTGCTTTCCTTCCTCCATCCTGCCACCCCCCCAGGCCCCCACCCTCACCCCCCACCCCACCCTCTCACATGGCCTCTTCAGTTTCAAACTGATAGAAGCAGCAGCAGGCCTCACATTCAAAAGCTAAGTTACCACAGATTGTTCTGAGTCAGGGTTCCTCCACTTTTTCTGGGTTATATGATAACAAATGATGCCCTGCCAGAGATGAAGCTGGCTTCTTGCATTCCAAAATCAAATAGAGGTGTCCCCCTGCCAGAGGAATTCTTTCAGAAGTCCCCCGACTCCCTGCATTTTTTTTTTAAGGTAAATCTATTTTGAGTAAATAAGAAATTACCGGCAGAATAGTTTTAAGGATATTTTGTAGGGATCATCAATAAGGTCAGAAGGCTTTTTGCTTACTGTGGCAAACTCTATGGAGATGACCAATAGAGTAAAGGAGGATGGCTAGGTACAAAAGTGGGGTGCAAAAGCAAGCTTACTGGCCAGAGCAAACTAAGTTCACAAAGGTCATGAGCATAAAGTTCAGCATTGATGATACGTGGGGTATAGAGTCCCAGCTACCACAGGCAGCTCTTGTGCTTGTTTCCTCCC
>OU015742.1:32437026-32503402 GCA_907169655.1 Acomys percivali | reverse complement strand
TCTGGACAGACAGTTTAATGGCTTTCTCATTGTCGTGGATTTTTGCTGTGAGCAGCTTGAAGCTCTCATATACAATCCAAAATGAGTCATTTATTTCTAGAAGGGAGTCAAACAAGTCTGTCAACATTGCTTCTATTTATAAATCATATATTTAAGAGTAAAGTAAAATAGTCATGGCTGACAAGTTACATACGGGATACAGAATTAGACACTTTCAAAAAAAAAAAATTAGAGATACTTTCAAAGTATCTGGTTAATCCAAAGTCTCAGAACTGAAGATACTGACACATTTGTAAGCACAGAGAATTTTGCAAGTTCATTTATTTAAAGAGTCAAGCTCGGCAATCATGGCACACGCTTTTTATCCCAGCACTTGTGAGACAGAGGCAGGCCAGTCTCTGAGTTTGAGGCTAGCCTGGTCTATAGAGTGAATTCCAGGACAGCCAGGATTATACCGAGAAACACTATCTTAAAAAAAAATAATAATAATAAGCAAACATACAATCAAACAAAATAAATAAGTAAGTAATGAACGAATGAATATATAAATAAATAAATAAGAATGGCAAGCAGCCTTAAAGTGGAATCTGTGCTCCTCTCAGTCTTTAAGACAGTGTGGTTTGCATACACAAAATATTTACCTAAATATATTCTTTTCAGTTACTAATTACCAAGCCCTACAAAAACACACTTTTCAAACTTTATTTTCACATGTCTTGAAGGAGTTCTGTCTTAGGGTAACAAGAACGGACAAAGATGCTTATTGCTAAGAATGAACGTCATCTCACTCACTATAATCCACAAGCCTTAAGACCCAGGTTTTCCTTGTTGTGTTTTTGTTGTTTGCATACAAGAAGAACATCATGACATGTGGATCTGGGCCCAGGGGTTCTGCTCAAACTACTGCACCAACCAAGGACAATACAGGCCGTAAACATCGAACCCCTACTCAGATCTAGCCAATGAACAGTACATTCTCCACAGTTGAGTGGAGAGCGGGGACTGATTCTGACAGGAACTCTGGTGCCCCATATTTGACCACTTCTTCTTGGTGCAGAGGCCGGTGGCACTCAGAGAAAGGATAAGCAGGCTACCAAGATGAGACTTGAAAGGTGGTGATCATATAATGGGGAAGGAGGTCCCCCTCGGTCAGACATAGAGGAGGGGAATAGGGTGAAAGTGGGAGGGATGGAGGAATGGGAGAATGCAAGGGATGGGATAACAATTGAGATGTAATCTGAATAAATTAATTTTTTTAAAAAGACATAGGTTTTCCAAGCTTAGGGTAGGAACTTCAGTGAACTAAAAGCAGTATTATAGGCTGTTAACAAACACATGTTCTACAGTGGCCGCAAATGACTGTGTGCTAAATGGCCAATTTAGTCTGTGTTACCCTAGAACATACTCTCTGTGTCTTCTTGTGAGATATTTTCAAAGTAACTGAAGATAAGTGAAAAAGTTATATGAAGGGGGACATCGATGACTAAAGTTTTTCAAAACAACGAGTGGGATTTGAGTAAACACAGTAAGAACTCAGTGTGTCAGGGATCTTGTAGTGACTTACAACTTTATCACCGTTTCACCAATGTTTGGCATCTGGTGTCAGTTACAAAGACTGAGAGTTCTGCACAATCCTAAGAGTTGTAGAGAATGGTACTAAAAATAGGACCTTGTAGGTCAGATCCAGGCTTCACCTGCCAAAGGGCTCAGAGAAAAAAATAGGTGCCTAGTAATGTGGTTGTATGCATTTAGTTATCTATTTTTGAAGGTATCACATCTTTTATAACCTATCCATCAGGAAAGGAGATTTAACTAAGAAGTTAAGGATGCAGTACGGAAAATATATGATGTAGTAGTTAATTTTAAATAGGCAAATCTACAGATTCCTGCCTGATCTCATGTCATTGCCTTTCCCACTAGAGAACTCCAGTGTGGGCCCTCTTGTCATTAAGGTCAAAACTTCTCCAATGGGTGCGCAAGAATATTCTTCTTAGTCAACGGTTCTGAACCTATGGGTCTCAAGCCCTTTGGAATCAATTGACCCTTTCACAGGGGTCACCTAAGACCATCGGAAACATAGAGATTTACATGGCAATTCATAACAGTAGCAAAATTACAGTTATGAAGTAGAAGCAGAAATAATTTTATGGTTGGGGGTCACCACAACATGAGGGACTCTATTACAAGGTCACAGCATTAGGGAGGTTGGGAGTCACTGTTCTAAATGTAACAAGAGGAAAGGAAGCCAACAGTTGGGTGATGGGGATCAAAGTCTGGGAAAGCTCTTTTTTTTTTTAAATGTATTTGTTCATTATTCTTTTATTAAGATTTATTTTTAGTTTATGTGTCTGAATGTTTCGCCTGTATATATGTATATGCACATGTATGTATACTGCCCACAGAGGTCAGAAGTCATCCAGTCCTCAAAAACTGGAGTTACAGATGGTTGTGAGCCACCATGTGGGTGCTAGACACGAAATGTGGGATCCTCTGTAAGAGCAATGAGTTCTCTTAATCACTGAGCTATTCTCTTCAGCCCCTGTTACTTTGCAGGGGGAGTGGGGGTGCTTTGCCTCCTTACGTAAGTGTACCACATGAATATAGTGCCTGTAGGGACCAGAAGCAATGCCTGGGGCTGGAGTTACAGATAGTTAGGAGCCACCATAAGGATTCTGGAAATTGAACCTGGATCCTCTGGAAGAGCAGCTAGTGCTCTTCACTATTAAGACATCTCCCGAGTCCACGGGAAGCTGCCTTAAAAGGCAGGTTAGAGGGCCAAAATATGCGAGTACCTAAGAAGAGAACACTCAAGCCCAAATGGAAGTGTTTAAGGGAAGAAATGCTAATTTACCTCTTGCCCAGAAAAACAGATGAGTCTGAACCATTCACAGAATTCCACATGACACACGGGTTGCATATGTGTCTACAGCCAGAAAGCTGCTGCTTAAAATTATAAAGGAAATTAACAGTTAAGACAAGTTTCGGCCACTCTTGTCTTTGTGATCTGCTCAGAACCCTCCAGGTGGTTTTTACTCTGCCTCGGTAGCCATAAGCGATAGGAAGTGGCACATGGACCGTCCTCAGACCTGGTGGCCAGCAAAGGCACCAGGCTCTGGCTCTGAGCACTGACCAGCATTGTGGTAGACTTTGGAAATGGCACTACCTGAGGATTTGTTCCCTCCTTGGCGTGCTCACACTTGAGATGATTTCAATGCCTGGTACAGGAATAACGGAAGTACAAGTATCTATCTGCACACTGTGATGGGTTTTTAAACTATTTTTTTCATACTTATTATTAGTGGGGGGAGGGCAAGCATGGGGTGCTATGTCCATTTGCCAGCACAGAAACAACAGAATACTCAGGATCACCCTTTATAACTCTCTGGGTGTGTGTGTGGGGGGGGGGTCAGAAATTACATTCGGATCCTTCACAAATTCTAATTTTAACCCAGTACACACGCCAACATGGTTGTAAATAGAAAGACCTCTGAGCAATAGGGATTCTTTTGTTTTACGATGAGTCAATTCAGATTTTTCTAATGACCATTTTTGCTTTCTGTTTAACTGTTTAACCAGATATGTGCAGAGAGTTTCCTTAATCATCACCCTGTTCATCAAGGCAATGGTCTACAAGCCTATGGTTAATTCACTCAAGCAATAATGTCCAGGAAATGTTGAAAGGTTCTCTGGACTTCGGTGAATTGGTAAGATGCCTTTGATGCCAATTCTACATACTGGCAGTAATTTACCAAAACTACATGTATAGATTATAACTTGATATCAGATATTATAACTTGATATCAGAATTTGGAGGGTAGATTCTTAGTAAATAATTTGGTCTCTGACATCACTAAGGACAATGACACACCTGCTAGTTTTATGACAAGAAACATAGCAATCCACCTGAAGGTTGCCTAATAGGAGGAAACATGTCCATCACCATCTGTGACCTCACAGAAGGGTCTTGTGTCATAGGACACCTATAGACTGTTGGTTAGGGTTAATGCCTTGGCATGGGCTCAGACAGGCTTGCATTAGAATCTTGGCCCTACATTTTTGATCCTTGAAGTAATGTAAATGTCTTAGCCTCAGCTTTCCATATACAAGTTAAATTAAATATTAACCAATAGGTATAGAATCACAAGATCTCATGGAAATTCTTGCTTGGGCCAAATAGTTCTTAGGCTATAGCCAGTTTTTTTGATGTCCCGTGTGTAAAAAAATTGAGCAAGAACTTCATGATGAGCTAAGCAGTAATTTTGGAGGAAAGTATTTAGTCACACACACACACACACACACACACACACACAAACACAAACACACAGCAGATAATAATATTCTGGGATAAATTATTATGAAATCTCAACCAAAGTAAAATACCACTCTTAAAAGCTTAAGAGATCAAGAGAGAGGGTATCTTACTGTGGTCTCTGGGCTCCAGATTAGCTGAAAATTGGGAGACTGAAGATGATGTGTGTGTGTGTGTCTGTGTGTGTGTGTGTGTGTGTCACTATATGATCCAGGCTAGCCTTGAACTGACAACAATACTGCTATCTCTGCTTCCTGAGTGCTGGGATTATATCATAAACTATCAGTCCTTGCTGTATATATTCTACTGAAAAAAAAAAAAAACAAACCCAACACATGCATACTATAGTATAACAAGCTATAACATGTATAATGCAGATAAGGAACCTGGTTTTATCTTCTGGGTAATTACATTAAAATGTATTCAGAACAAAAACATGTAATACTATAGAGATATACAGCTATAAATGAAATCTACATAATTTGCAAAGATTAAGGTACAATGCAAGAATCTTATTAGAAATCCTCATAGTGCCAGGTGTAGTGGTACAGGCCTTTAGTCTCAGCACTTAGGAGGCAGAAACAGGTGAATCTCTGTAAAGTCGAGGCCAGCTCGCTCTACAGAGAGCTAGTTCCAGGACAGCAGAGCTACACAAAAGAAATCCTGTCTCAAAAAACCTAAACAAACGAGCAAGCAAAACAAGAAATTCTTATTATAAATGACACAATAAAACTCAGTAAGAACGTAGTGTTTACATAGTAAATAAACTTGAAAGTTATAACATATTTGGATAACTTTTTATAATTATAAAAAGTTAGTCAGCTCTCAACTGTGTAGACACCATCCACACTATAAAACAGCTTGAGCCAATTCAAATACTAAATTTAAAGTAAAGTTAGGTGCAGTGTAACAAGTCTGTAATCCTAACACTACTCAGTAGAGGCAGGAGAATGGACGTTCAACGTCAGCCTTGGCTGTGTGGTAGATTTGAGGCTAGCCTAGGCTGCATGAGGCATCTCCACACAAAGAAAGAATAAGCCCTTCTACAGGGGAAACTGTTAGATTTGAGTATCAAATGGCACTGTTCTGAGGGATCCCTGAAACTCTTTAGATTTGAGAAAAATCGGGCTTAATTTCTCTCTAAACCACAAACCCAATCTAATGGGTAAAACTCGAAAAAGGCTGCTATCAAATAGGGAATAGATTGTCTATTGTCTGGAGCCCTGTCTTCAGGAGCCACTTCCTGAGGAAATGTTTGCCCAAAGGTAACTAGATCTTTACTAACTGCTCTTCAGAGCTTTCCAGCAGGGTTGAAACCTGGAGACACAACTTCAGAGTCCTCTCAGGTGCTCCTCTTAGCACCCATGATGTCATTTCAATGTTCAAGAGTCTGTGAGAGATTACAGCTATTCGCAGCGTGCCAGCCTTAAGTCTGCCCTTCCAAGCCTAACTGATGGAAATTCTGGAGGCCCCAGGCAGGGGTTGGGTTGGGGTGGGGGTGGAAGGCAGGTTAAGCATTTCATCTAGTGAATTACTGGTGATCAAAAGTAAGGGCTTGGAGCCTGGACAGGTGGCTTCATGCTTTTGACACTGTAGACACTGAGGTGCATCTCTGGAGACTTGACAGGAACAGCACTGCGAGTCAAGAACTAAGGACAGGGTCAGGAAACCCTCTAGGGAATAAATACTGCCAAAGTGGAAGCCATCCCCCCTTTTTTTGGTGGTGGGGGGTCAGAATGTGACTTTCTCAGAATGCCAAGGAAGTAATTCAAGATCTCTGAAGAATTTGAACAACTCATGTGACTGACACTGTGGTTTGAATACCGCAGAAACACCTTTCAATTAAAGAACACGGTTTTATTTCTCTGCTTCAATATTTCAAGCAAGATAAAAGCAAGATGTTAAGCCAATTCCTAGGTAAAAAGAAATCACCTTGGCTGAGTTTTGAAAGCCCATCTATTGAGCATTCTTAGCAGGCTGCAGGGGTGATTAAGTGGTGTTGGTGAGCAAATTAAAAAGGAGATTGAAATGAACAGCTTGGAGTAAGTCCTTTTCTTTTTCACACAAAAGTATCTTTAAGAAACCCACAATATAAAATATTCACTAACTCTCTCACTTTTTGATCCAGTTGGGTGTGTGGCTAATGGAACTGGTAGGTTTTATTTGGGTTAGTAGAATTCTTATTATTTCCCAAATCAGTGGATGTTGGAGGCAAACGGCAAATCCTAAAGCAGAAATAAGCATCCTTAACTTCAGCGAGGTTGATGTCTATGAAGGAAGTTTTGGAAGGGTCGCAGAAGAAAGAGAGTCTCATTACCTTACACTTTGTGCACGTCTTGCCTCTTGCTTTTCCTCAGCATGGAAGTTGACCTGCCCTTCAGAACATGCCCTTTGACCCCGAGCCTCTCCCTCTCCTGCTCTAGAATCAGACCTCATCATCCTGGCCCACGTCAATAGAGGGGAAGAAAAGAAGGAAGGGAAAAGGAACATCTTTCAAAGCATAAATCACTGATTTAACATCTTTAACAAGTGGCATATGATAACTCAGGCTCCAGTTTAACTTTAGGAAATAAAAATGAAAAATTGTAATAAAGAAATAATAGAAGGCTGGCCGCCTTTTGATTCAAGTGATGGCATCAGGGTAGTAATGACTTTCCCAGAACTGGTCAGTTGCCTTCATTAAATTTTACACCATTTGAGAGGTGAGCACCCTGAGCAGGTACAGGGTCTGAACAATTTAAATGGGCTTGTTTCAGTTTCTCCGCATTCTTTTCTCTTCTGTCACAAGGAAGTGATTGACCTCCACACACATACACACCTCATCTGAAAACTGGGGTAAGCCTGAGAAATTCTGGGGCAATCACATGAAAATTTATGTAAAAACACATGAAGACCAGAAATGTAAAGCTAAACATATCACATTACAGACATGATTTGAATTTTAAATGATGTCACTGGGAAATCAATACAGATAGAATGTTAGAGAAGACTTAGGAGTCCCCACCATCTTCAGCAAATGTGGTGTGTGAGGTAACTTGTAAGAGCTTCAAAAGGTGATAATATGGAAAGCAAGAAGGATTTTTTAATATCTCGCTCCCTCTCTCTCCCTCCCTCCTTTCCTCCCTCCTTCCTCTCTCTCTTTCTCTCTCTGTCTCTCTGTCTCCCTCCCTCCCTCCCTCTCTTCCTCTCCTCTCTCCCTCCCTTCCTCCTCCCTTTCCTTCCTCCCCTCTCTCTGTAACGTGCATGCAGGTGTGCATGTTTGTGCATGTTCCTATGTGAACAGAGGCCCATGTGTGCTTCTAGGGGTCAGGGGATCACCTCAGTTGTCCATCCTCACACTCCTCCCCTGTCACAGGAGGAGCAGAGGAACTATAGATGCACAGGACTGCGTTCAGCTTTATGTGGATTCTGGGCATCTGAACTCAGGCCTTCACATTTACTCGGCAGACATTTTTTACCCATGGAGCCATTTCTCTGGTCCTGAAGTAAGTTGTAATGGGAAGATATGACATGTCACGTATATATTTTCACCTCACATCTTTCACCAATTCCTGTAAAGGGTCAGAATCTTGCTTACGAGCAGTGAATGGCAAAACATTCCTCAGACTCCTCCATGATGGAGTTTGAATCCATGACCTTTGGGCTTCCACAGCCACCCGATACTGTGAATCCACTTTTATGTGGATTAGCTCTAAGACCCATGGAATAGTAGGGAAGTGTGACTGCATTTGAGTTATCACTGAACCATGATGCATAGGAGACAGACACTGACCTCAGATTTGCTTTCAAATGCTTTCCCAAATTTTGAGCCTTTCTTCCAGCCCTCTACAAATCTCCCCCTATTTGTGTCTGTGTTGTAGTACAATGGTGAAGGGAAAACAGACAAGCAAAGTGTCTTACATTATCTCTTCTCTTCTTATTAGAAATTTTATTATGCTGTATCCCGGCATTCACAGACAGTAACGTGGGCTTAAAGTTTAAGCTATGGAACCAAAACTAATAAAGTCAGTGCTCATATGCACATTAGTACCACTGTAATCCTCATTTATGGAGCATATTTTATTGTGTATGCCTCGCCCCACAGAGAGAGAATCAGATCCACCATCTAATTTAATTCTCATGTCATCTCTGTTTACAAACGAAGACATAGAGGCTTAGAGAGGTTCAATGTCACTGAGAGACACCAAAAGCAGAAATTAAGACTTAGGTCTTGCACTAACGCCAGCTTGCTCTTAAGGTCAAGGTTAAAAACATTTGATTGTTAAATTTATAATTTCTCCATAAAACATAGACACACTCCTTTCAATGTGTTGGTGTCCATAGGATGTTAAGCCCAGCACGGTGCTGGCAGACTGTGGTCATAACGCTCCAGAGGCAGGGAAAAGAATACCATGCCAACCAGGGCTACATAGCAAGCATGACCTAGTCTTAGCTGCCCCCTCATCCCCACAGGTCATGGGCTTACATTTGCTTTCTTATACTAATGATTATTCAATTCTACCAAAGAGATAAATCACAAAATTGAATGCCTGATGCTTTGACAAACTCACAACCCCTGTTAGAACCTATACCCCAAATGAGCACCAAGGAGCCGTATTTAGCTATTAACCATTTGCTCAAATAAAACAGCAGTTTACTCCATCATGTGTCTCCTCACCAACTCTGCTTGGTCAGCAGAGATGTGTGTATATTAGGTGAAGGAAAGAAAAAAATTTTATCACTAAATTTTTTTAGATTTATTTTAAAATTTTTGTATAATATATTTGGTCATTTCTTTTCCCCCAACTACTCCAAGCTCCTTCCCTTATTCTGCTCCATTTTCTTTCTCTCTTAAATATAAAACCAAGGCCAAAAGCCCAACTAAAAACAAAATGTAGAATATGTCTGTGTTGTCATCTAGTCCTGAGCATGGGACATGCCCTGGGATACGGTTGATATACCCAGTGTCCCTCCACTGAAGAAAACTGAGTTTTCCTCTCTCAGCAATTGCAAACAGCCTTTTGGTTAAGGGGAGAACATTGCACCCATTTCCCACACTTCCCCGACTCCATGCTGGGATTTTGTCTAGTTTGAAGATGTGCAGGTCTCTGTGAGTTTATATAGAATGAAAGAAGTCTAACATCGTTAGTCAACCTGCAAAGAGTAGAAGAGAATCATGGCTTGACCACTCTTTGTCCAGACTTTGATGGGGCCCCGTTGGTTTGTTCGGGGCCCTGAGCTCAGTGACAACCTGGAAATGAACTTCTGATCATGTTGCCCCTGCCACCCAAGTGCTAGGATTACAGGCATGCACTACCACGTCCAGCCTATGGTGTTGGGAATTGGACTCAGGACTCCACATACTCTATGCAAGCGCTCCTCCAACTGAGCTATAACTCCTGCTCCAAGATGTTTTGACACACATGAGCTCCACAGCCTGGTATAGCTATCAGCCACTTCAAGAATGAGACTTTTCTGTTCCTTGTTCTAAAAAAAGAAGTCTTGTTGCTCCTTTTCTGCCAGTATGCAACAGTCTTTGACATTCATCTGACAGAAAGGAGGGCGAAAAGAAGGAAAGAAAGAAAAAAAGAGGTAGGGAGATGGAAGAAGGAAGGAACTGACTTGCTGAAATAAGACTACAGGGGAAAAACTATGCTATCATTTTAAAAATATTAGAAGGGAAAAATGGAACTCTTAAAGAAAGATGTGTTGTTTCCCACTGACCATTTAAGGTGGTGATACCATGGACACTTGGCCCTGAGTGTGATTCTGAGAAGCCACCTGCTGCTCTTGAGTGGACCATGAGCATGGTCATCCTGCCTCCGACAACATCTCTACTCTAGGGACAGTAGTCTCTGAAGGTGTGCCTTTTTAACATTTTCATCTGAGTGGAATTACTTATTTGTTTGCTGAATATTTTTGCCTGACCTAATTGCCCTCTTCTTGAGGTAAATCCTTGATTAGCGTGTGCTGGTTTCCATGGTATTCCTGACAGTAGGAGGTAAGAAAAACAAGAAATGAAGGCTGCTCACTCAGTACTCCTTCAGTACCTAAGCTCTGGGTCGCTCTCTCATGCTAGCAAAGTGGTGCTGAGATATGTCATTGGTAGAGTAAATTGCTCTTTTATTTTGGCAACTGGTTAATAGCTAAAAGTAGCTACTTAGTGCTCACTTGGGGTCCTTACTAAGGGTGTGCATTTGTCAAAGCATCAGTCATCCAACATTGTGATGTCTCTGTTTGGTAGAAACAGTAGCCATTAGTATAAGAAATCTAATATGGGAGTTGATGATTTGCACCTTGCTGCCTATGAAACAAGGACATCGATTAGGTTGCGTTATACTTTTCTTTTCCTTTACAGTGCTGGAGATTGAACCCAGAGTCTTGTATTTGATAGGAAAGTATGCTTAAACTGAGCTACAACACAACCTATAAGTGATGTAATTTTCTGAGCTAAGTTACTGTACAGCATTGATAATCTTGTAGGAAAATGATTGACAACCAAGAACAAAAGCAAATTTTTCCTCACCATACTGCCAAGATAATCTCAGTTGCCCTAAGATTCTTCTCAGTCACTGGTTCAAATTTCAAGAACAAGACAGTTCTCTGCTTCATACCCTGATGGCTGTCATATATGCAAGTGGGTAATCCTGCCCCAGTTTACTGGAATTAATACAATTAGAACTTCCTATCCCACAGGAGAGGTTAAAACTCTGGACATCTTTCATGTCCCTGAAGATGCTAACATGCTTCCGAGGGTCCTCCAACTAGAAGGGAGAGTCAGGAAAAACTGCATCACTAGCAAATGTAGTCAGTGCTAAAGCTAAGCTGGAGACACAGGACAGTCAGGTGCAGACACCTAGGTATTCTGCAATACTGCATAGGATGCAAGAGAAGGATGCTATTGCCAGCTCCACTGTTCACCACTTGACAACAAAGCCAAACCATTTACTTCCAAACGTACAAAGACTGTTATTTTCTCTCTTCATCCTTCCTCTGTGAATTTCCTGTCCTCTCCTAACTCATATTTGGAGCTAGTGACATGGCTCAGGAGTAAAGGCACTTACCACCAAGCCTGACAGCTTAAGTTTGATCCTTGGGGCCCATAGAATGGAAAAAGAGGTCAAGGCTCAACACGTTTTTCCCTGACCTCCACATGCATATGGTGGCATGGATGTGTATGAGCACACATTAGGGAAAGAGAGATGGTGGGACATATACACGCACAAGACAGATATACAGATAGAGGGGGCAGACAGGCAGAGACAAAGAAAGGAAATAATCTTTAAAACACAACTTGCTTTTGATGAAGCAAGTGCATTTTGCGCTGGGTCTCAGATAAGCATCACATTAGTTCATGTCAGGAGTTAAGTCTGCTGGGCTCTTCATTTCTACATCTGTGAGGAGGTAATCAAAGGTGCTTCCTTTGAATCAAATACTCAAAAACTAGTCAAGTCACATTGATTAATACAATGAAGTATACGTACAAGGCTAGCTGGCCTAAGAGAACACTCGGTGCAAGAAGAGCTGAAGTCCACAATACTCCTGACCATAGAGGAAATGACTCTTTACACAATTGAAAATTGATCCTGAGCTCATGCTGACCCACCTCTTAAATACAACAGGAGAGAAGACTCCCTGGGATATTAGCTCTGTCTGAATGGGTTGCAGCGAAGGAAGCTGAACAGAGGAAGGGTAGCAAATTCCAGAGTGTCTTCCGAGGGCGATGAGTCCCCAGAGGTAATGTGAAAGACCATCTTAACGGTTAAGTGGATCTGAGAAGCTTTAGATCTCTACCCAATGCAGACTTAAGATGCACATTAGCAAATTAGGGGAGCTGACAACTCCTACACTAGAGGAAACCCAGTTTTAACGGAGGCTTCATTCTAACCACAAAATTATTTTTTTTAAAGTAATACATATTTAAATATCCCAGGAACTATCATTTTTCAGATATTGAAGATGATATGTTTACTCCATCTTGTTGAGTCATTTTCAGATGTTAATAATTATAGTACTATAAACATTTACAGGAGTATATCCTTAGAATCAAATTTCTGAAAATAGGTGATGTAGAGGGGCATTATTTGATTTACAATTATTTTAGTGCTGAGATTGCTTTAGAGAGAATATCAAAGCTTCCCTTTCTTTCTTTCTTTCTTTCTTTTTTTTTTCTTTTCTTTTCTTTTTTCTTTTTCTGTGGGTTTTGTTTTGTTTTGTTTTTTGTTTTTTTGGTTTTTTTTTTGGTTTTTTTGGGGTTTTTTCGGCTGTTAGAAATGTGTTTCTTTACTGAAAAGAACATCTACTCTTTCAAACAGTCAGTATTTCAGGCAAGCATACAGGTCTGCTACTTTGACCATGGAAGACATAGCAGAGAACTGGTCATTGGCATTCAAAAGGAAGGCGATTATGTCACTACCCGTATTCACAAACCTTCAATAGGTCCCTATTACCTACCAAACCAAGCACAAATTCCACAGCCTGCTATTCATTGCTGCACACAATATGGACCCAATTCCCTTTTCAAAAAATAAAAAATAAAAATAAAGATAATTATTACAAAGGCCCCGTATTTTAATCAAGAAGAATGCAAAGGAAGGAGATGTGTAAGATGGAGAAAATGGCCTCAAGAATCTTAGAGTGAAGCAGGAAGGTAAGGCCTGGAGAGCTAGTGTGGCAGCCGAGGTACAGGGAGAAGGGGCTGCTGGGGGGGGGCGTGTTTTGAGTAGAGTTGAGCTCTGGGGGCTGGGGTGAGGCTCAGGATGAAGCATCCACAATTTCACTTTCCTAAGGATAAGTGCAAGACTTTCTGTTTTCAGATCCTCATAGTGATCTTATACGACATCACTTTTTCACTACGTTAGAAGCAATTTTTTAAAAATACAACATTTACTTGGTATAAAAGAAACACAGAACTATCATTTTCCATGAATTACATGATTTAAGCCCTCCACCTCAAAATCGAGCAAATTAATTATCTTTTTATTACCGGTGCCCTCTAGCAGTGTGTAGAGCAGACAATGGGAGACTCACTCACAACGCGTAGCAGATGTGAGGATTCCATGGCGTGCCAGCCAGTGCCAGTGGCCATGTGTTTAACCACAAGGCCACAACACCTATAAATACTCCATGTTCCTGGAAGAATCATTCCTCACCCATACGCATCACACATCTAAACTTCGAAGACTCTGCCTGGGCCAATGAGATCTATTCTGCTTGATACATGTTCATACTTCAAAATTCACGGCACAAAAACCAAAAGCTGTCCAGATGATTCGTCTGTTTCCTCCACCGAGGGAGAGCCGTGCAGGCCATTCTGGGCTGTGTCTTCTGCTCTCCTTTAATATACAACCACTCTATCAGTTTTCTCCTCCAACTTCGCTGCCACTGGCTTGATGCAAGCCTCCCCGTGGCTTCTAGATGACTAGCCCCCATTCTGTTTGCTTTCCTTCCCCTCCTATGTAATCTCCATAGCCTACAAGAGCTAATTTAAAAAACAAATCTCATCATAATCTCCTTTTGCTTAAACTATTTTAATGCATTCCCCAGATCCCAGACCAGAGTTTCCCTGGGTCTGGATTAAAAATTCAGTCTCTCTCTCTCTCTCTCTCTCTCTCTCTCTCTCTCTCTCTCTCTCTCTCAGGTCTTCCTCTGGAAATCTTCATCTCAGATTTCCGTGAGGCTGCACTCTGCACTGTCATGCCTGTGTGTGCTTTGCATGCCCAGGAAGGCTTGGTAAACAGTGCTTCAGAGGGGTTAGCACAAACTTGTGAGATAACTGTCAGCTCAGCTGGTCCTCCGGCCATGCTTTTCCCGTGCATTCTCTCAGGAAAACTGGAAGTCCAGTCTAGCTGTTGTTCTTTGCATAGCCAAAACTTCACACTTCTGTGCTTTCATCCTCTCTCCTCTACCTGCATCCTTGTCAAGTAAATAGAATAGACAGGGGACAAGGAAGCAGGTCATTAAAGGCCACCAATGAAAGCCTCCCCAGCTCTGTGAAGCCTTTTACAAATATTTCAGAGAGTGTTAGTCACTCTCGTTCTCAAATACATTCCAACCTGCATGCTAAATGTAGTGTCAGAAGTGTGCGTGTGAGATGGCTCAGAGGTTAAGAGCACTGGCTGTTCTTCCAGAGGTCCTGAGTTCAATTCCCAGCAACCACATGGTGGCTCACAACCATCTATAATGTGATCTGGTGCCCTATTCTGGTGTGCAGGTGTACATGCAGGAAGAACATTGTATACATAGTAATAAATGAATAAATCTTTAAAAAAAAAAAAAAAGAAGTGTGTGTGTTTGTTTGCTTACATTCCCAAATCACACGATAAAGCCCTCCTGTGGAAAGGGAACACCTCTTATTTGGTCCAATTATATGTGTGATCAATAAATGCACAATGTTCTTTGCATTCTACCATTATCTACCATGGAGAATATTTTAAGGCCACTGTTTATTAATGTATAGATACCGTATGGAATAGTTATGAGTTCCATTTTACAGATAGAGAAATTAGCAGGCAGGAAAATAGTTGTTTGGGAGTAACAGGGTCAAAGGAAAGCTTAGGTCCGCCTGCTTCCAAAGCACTCGTTCTCTCAACACCAGCCTCCTTCCTTAATCATCAGGCATCCTTCCTGAACTCCTTATTCCATGGACTATCCCATGACCCCTGCACGTGAATGTGTGCCTTGTGTGAGCTATTTCTGCATCTTCTAATGGCCCTAACCCCCCAATTTACTATAGGTAGCGGCTGAAGGCAGGGGCTACATATGCTTTCCATACCTTCATGCCCTGAGTCCCTTGTGTGATAAAGATCTTGTACTCTGAATTTAAATAACACATGCCTAGATAAGGCCTTAAGGGATAGGGAGACATATACACATCAACCTCCAAGCCTGGCAATGAGTCAGGAGGAGATTTCCCAAGCTCCAATCATCAAGAACCTATCACATTGCCCCATCACTCACATTTGGTACCTAGAGATTTTAGATGTTTTATTTAGTAGGTGTCAATTATTACAAATGTTAGTTGGAAGCAGAAATACTACATTTAATAGTCCCTAATATACTTTTTAAAGTATTTCTTTTTTAAAAATATTTGATTTTGACACAAGCAGTTATTGCTATCTGGTCAGAAGGATTAAGGAATAACTATTTGAATTAAGCCAATATTCCAATGGTCAATGCACAGTTTGTGAGATTGTGCATCGCAAACCAAACTGGGGCCACAATACTAAGTTTGGCAACAGTCAAAGGTTTCTCAGCATGGAATGACCAATGATTAATTCAAACTCAAACGTAACAAATCCAAGATGTTCTCGACAGAGCTTGCCCACGTTGCATCCCACAGCTTCAGTGCGATCTTGGTTGTGAACATACAACATGCTTGCTTTAAAGCATGCATGCCACCAGGGAATGGGACACCAACCTAGGGATGCCTGAAACACCTCAGCCCAGACTGGATACCCATGGAAGCTGTGAATTGCAGTGCTTTTACTGTATGTGCAAGGTTTTCTGCTCTTATAGAAACATATAGCTTACTTATGAAAAAACAAAGAATTTAAACACTTTCCCACTGTCACTCCCCAGCCTATGAGTCTCACACTGGCATATTTTTGGATTTTCCTGTTAGAATCCTTGATTTTAAAACTTGTTTTTAAGTAGCTATCTTGACTTTTACAAAACAAAAACAGAAAAAAATATTTAGTAGATCTGGAAATGTAAAGCAGTGAAAGATTGCTTGGCGAGCATGCAGGGGCCCTAAGTTCAAGCACCGGTACTGGGGGAGAATTATATAATGAGTTTTGGATTGGAATTAGTGCAGAAGTTCCAATAATTCAGAAATGGTCCTACCCTTGTGCCTTTTTTAAATTTATGTGAAACGGTCTTCTCATGATAAATATGATTTGTTGATTTTTACAGTAAAAATATGGATTATCCCTAGAAAAGCTGATGTTACTCTGTTTTGCAGTGTCAGGTTTAGCTTTTTTTAAATGTAAAGATAAACACATCCATACTATATATGTAAATTTGCTTCCACTTTAATAAATGATAAAATATATGCACATTAGGGAATTGTTTTGAAATAAATTTCCTTATGATTTATTAGCAGTAAATATTTGATTTGTACACTCATTTTGTAGACCTATTTATCTGGGTTCACATAAAAGTTTCTCAGGTCAAAAGAGGTCATGCTTTGAAAATCATTAAGAAGCCACAGACTGGAGGTCATCATGTGCAGAGTCACATGGACTAATGGTCATTACATTAGGACTCATGAAATACTTTCAACTATGAAGATTTCTGATCATTAAGAGTCACTGAAGTGATTTGAAGTAGTTTTCAGGTAAGGGTAGATAGTCTGACCTTCTGTCTTGCTTTGTGTTTATTACTCCATCTATGAAGTACAGACATTGCAAGAGAAAAAGTCCCAGTTGGAAGACGTTGTGTTTACAATATGTCCTTGATGCTAAGACCACAACATCAGCTGCTCTATATACGATTGGGTCATTTCACCATTAGCCATAAAGTAAATTCAGGTGCCTAGTTATTTTCCTGATAAACTGAAAATGGAAAGGCTCTCCTGAACTAGTAGGCAAGAAACCGAGAATATTATCCTAGTAATTATCATAAATTAAGGATGTAGAGTCCCCAATGAAGACCTTCTAGCCAGTCTCATATTAGAAGATTGTGTAAAAGTAAAATAATGAGTAAATATGGATGGAAACACTAGCTGCCCAGATCTTGACTCTATAAGATCATCAAGTCTAAGCTATGTCAGAGGGGAGGACACGTCCTCAAAGATTATACAACACATCTAAGTTCTATAGCTAATTAGTGACGGCAGAGGACAGAGGAAAATAATGAAGGACCTACATGCTGTTGTTTCTGGGAGATGTTCTATGTGCCGCCGCCCCCCCCCCCCCCCACGGAACCTCATTTAACACATCCTCCATCTGGAGGGCAGGTAGTGCTCCCTCCACTTTACCAAAGGAGAAACGGAAACCAGCAAACATTGACTAAAATGGAGACTTGAATCCAAGTTTGCCTCCCAGGCGATACCCCTTTCATTGCAACTGTGACCTCAGAGTACAGAACTTCTGTACCACAGCATCTAAGATCCCTGACTGCGGCCTGAAAAGGACCACTATGAAAATACATCGACCTCCTATAAGTGACTTACACAAAACTAAAGTGCACATACATGAAGTCAGCCATGCATTGTCTGCCCTCCTGAGAATGACTAAAAATTACTTCCAACCTCCCTTCCGTGTTTCCATGTGGTTTCTCCAAAAGTCAAAGCCAGCCTAAACAAGGTCATCATAGGGAAATACTTGTCACATCTCATGTGATCTCGCTGATCAGATCCAACATTTAGTCCTTTCCTCCCCACCCCCCTCTCTGACAGTATAATAATAAGAAATTCTATCTCCAAATCCTGGCCACACATACATAGTTAAAGACAACACTAAAGTACTAATGAGACAAATTTAAATTTTAAAGACCTACCTATCTCCCAAAGGATTCTACATTTGAGCTGATTGTCTCTTTTGGCTCCTTTAGAGCACAAAAATGTTAGTTTAAATTTCATTTTTTATTCCTTAAAGGATGTAATCAGATCGCAACAGATGCATAGATACATTCCAAAACCACTCTGTACGTCTAGGTAAACATCACAGAATCTACAGGCACAAAGTTTTCCTTAATTTGTTTACCTTGAAAGGGAACAAAAGGCAATGTCTACGGATCCTGTTTATAAAGTCAAAAGGCAACCCATACCTGCAAGATAGGATCGCTGAATAGGTAGTAGGGAGCAGCCCTCCATCAGGAAAGCTGAGAGAGAGAGACCAGGAATGATGCACTGTCCTTACACACTATGGAGAAGATGTCCCCACAGAGTCAGACATGCTACAGAGAAGGACAAAGGATGAACTGGGAAAGCTTCATGGATGAGGTGATGCTAAATTGTCAGATGAAGAGTTCTCCAGGTAGAAGACAGGTAAGGACACATTCCTGCTAGGTCTGCTTCCCTGGCATCGCTATTAGAGGCCTCTGCTTTCCAGGGACCCCTGGGAGCTTTTCCTTGCTCAGCAGAAATACTAATAGGCCTCACCCCACTTTTAGCGAGGAGCTAATAACTTTCAGTTTTCTTGCTTGCTTGCTTGTCACCAGAGAGGTAGCAGATTGCTCCAGACACACAGGGATACATTTTAGTAAGTTAAGGTGGCTTAAAACATTGTCTGCTGTGACATAAAAAAAAAAAAAAAATCGATTCCAAGGTCGAATCAAAGACAGATGTGAACAGGGGAAGATACATACGAAGTTCTCCCACTAACCCCTCCTAGAGACAAACAAACAAACAAGTCCAGAAACAATCTTAAGAAGAGGGGTGGGGGAAGGAGGGTGGATAACAGGGTGTTCTTACAGACTGTTTTTCCAAAGCAAAGACAATGAAGGGGGAAAAAAATAGTACACGTGTATTAGGTTGTATAGCACCATAAGGCTGTGTTTGATGCTCTGGGGGCCTTCAACAAGTACTGTTCAGCCAAAAATCAATTGAAAAATCAGCATGATAAGAGAGCATGAGTTGCCCTATAATAGCCTTAAGACCCCCAAGGCTATTCAAGTCCCTTTCATCTGCCACACTGCATGGACTCTAGGGGGACCACACTTCCCCTCCTTGAGTCCTCTGCCCCTCTCTCTCTCTCTCTCTCTCTCACCTACAGCTTTGCTTTCCCTTGGAAGGGGCGACTGACAGGGAATGATGAGGTTTTCAAGTGGGTTTTGAGAATGTTTTCCTTCACTGCTTTATTCTTTATCTTCTCTTGACGTCTGCACTAAAATGCATCCTGAGCGATCAGTCATAGACTTCCACCACCGGTTGGTCAGCCTGTAGTCTCCACAGAGCCTAACGGGTGACAGTGTTGTATTCTGAATGCCTTAGCTGACAGACTTTCCACTGCCCTTAATAAAAATCACAGTTCGGGCTCATGCAAATGAGCCATGCAAGCAATTCGCAGCATTGTTATAAATATACATATATATTTCATTCCAAGATTTCATCTCAATATTTCTCCAATCACTCCTCACAATGTCTGGTTTGTTCAATTTATATTTCTCCTCGGCATTTGGTGCAAACCCCACAGATAAGATACATCTGTCCCTTAGTCACAAATCTTGGCATTTTTTACCTTAACTCTATCATGAAATGAGTGGCTGAATTTACCTTGCTTATTAGCAGCAGTTCCTCATAATCAAACATTTCGTTTCCAAACTTTCGAATGTGCCATGATCTGTAGCAACTCAGTAGAGACATAGCCAAGCTTAAGGAAGACATATAAACACACTGATCCGGGTGAGGGAAGGAAAAGCTAATTGGGAGTCAGCTTCCCTGATTATCAGCTTGTTTATGGGGAGGGAGGGCTCTTCAGAATGGCACTGTAAATTCATCCCTGATTATGGTGTTAACACCAGAGCTCCCTTCCAACGCTCCCCAAAAGCCCCCACGCCGTCCATTTTGTTTAGTTCTAAAGGGTTGTGCACTGTTTCCCGAGACTGACAATCTTCCATGCTTTGATTTTCTCCAGTTTTAGGAAAAATTAATCAGTTGCACAAGCCAGTTGCCAGACTTCACTTCCCTCATGGCAGAAAGCACACATATTCATTGTCTGCTATAAGAATAAATTTTAGTAATTTTCCCCATGTCAATATGAATATTAGACTGACCCAATTAATATGAAATGCTTCTATGCTGCTGGAACAGACAGTGCTGCAGAAAGAACCATTTGCACAACCTGTTCATGATTATGGGCCATAAGGACACAAAGATGGCACACACATTTGTGGGCCATCTGAATTCTTATACGGGAAGGGGCGGGGGGAGGGAGAGCGACATGACGTTAGCCTGACTGTCGTGGGTCATGTTTTTTAATCCAGAGTATTGGACATGTAACACAGCAACAAGAGCTGATCATTTTGTTTAATCACCTTTTGGATCTTTGCCAGATGGTCTCTATTGAGAATGCTGCAAACAGAGAGACAGGAGCTGCGTCTAACACGCCACCAGAGCCTTCCCGTAAATGTCTGAGAACTGATTCCAACAAGAATTTAGTCTCAGAGCAGAAAGGGATACATTTAAAAACTCTGTGCATTAACTATACTTTTCCCCATAGAATCCTCACTTGGCATGAATAATTTACCCACTCTTATGCTAATGGGATCATGAAAGTATCCCCCTGTCTTTAGTGCAGCTATTCTCAGCTTTCAGTAATTACCCCACCCAGTGAAAATAACATGGCCTCCACACTGAACAGCCCACTTGTACCTGACAATCAGAAGGATCATGGCTGACAGTGGAAGGATCCAGAACTGGATGGAGACACCCTCAGAACCCAAAGAAGAACATAATCTCACAGTAGCCTTGGGAAGAGGGTGAAGGGGCGTGAGCGGAGAGGGAAGAGGGGAGAAAGGAAAGACTCTTCATTGTCAAGCCTGCTTTACCTTTGACCCGTCACCCTAACTTAAAGAAAAATATGTTCCTTTTCTAAGTGTGAAAGAAATTGGAGACCAGATTAGTTTAGAAAGAAAATCAATATGTGATATCTAAGGAAAAATATTATAGTTATCTATAAAACACATCCTCATGAAATATTTATTTTATCAGAATTTAAATATATATATAAATTATATGAAATTCCATAAGTCAACTTTTAGGGGAGAGAAAAAAAGGATTACTGAAAAAAAGGAAGAGAAAAGGGAGGGGTGCAGTCATTTCGACCTCTGTCCACAAACCTCCATGTTAGCTAGTTCACTGTGTAAAAATTATCAGGCTAAAACATCTGGGAAAGAAAGCTATGAAACAGCAGGGAACGTGGCTGCTTTATTGTTTATCTTTTGTTTATGAGGCAGTATTCAAGTTTAATTACTACTCTAAATTAAACTCTAACTGGCACCAGGAGACATCCCTTTATATGACTAAGTTTAAAAAATCTGGAAATCTCAACTCTGGAATTTTAAAATATGTATGTATGTATGTATGTGTGTATGTATGTATATATATGAATTTCATGTATATATATGAAATTACTTAAAATTAATGACAATTAAAGAAAGCTTTTAAGCATTTATGGGTAACCATTAGATGTTCCTGGAGCATGTATTTATTAGATGACTTTAATTTTATTTCTGATGGCAACTACTTAAAGTGTCCTAAGACATCAACAAGACATACCTAAGTGTTTGCTGATGATTGAAGGATGGCTTTCGTTTTCATTTAATTTTTTTTGGGAGGGGGAGAGGAAGTATCATATGAATGTTTTATATGCAACAGCTTCTCTTCTAGCCATGCTCAACTGTCAATTATAGATGAAGAGGGGGAGGAAAAAGTTGATAACAGTCAAGAGGAAAAGAGATTCAAGTACACTCATTGTAGGTTACTGACCAGTTTGGGATGAACTTAACTCTAGGAAAAATAAAAGTTAAAAACAACTAGCAAAAGATGATGCCAGATGGTGTCTGTCATATTGTATTTAGGGTTATTTTAAAGAGATTGCTGCCACTATGAAAACATTCCATTGACAGAGTTTTCCTAGACTGAATGAGAAATCCCAGCAGAGGATATTCAGGCCCCTCAGTAAGTGGGTCCCGCCCCCCTCCCTGCACCTGCTTCGCCTTTAAATACATAACTGGAATATTTAAAGCAGGGAAAATGTTATTTCTTAACTGCAACATAGTGTGAACTCAAAAGTGTCCTGATACGCACGCGCTTAACTACAAGGGCTTCCTCCATCCATTACTAAGGGGGGTATTTGTAGATTTCAACACTACGGTTGCTATAAAACTGTATAATAACTAAATAAACACCAAGCTCTAGGATTTCTAGCCTCGTTGCCTGGGTGATAGATGGTGACATCAGTAGAGGTTCTGGTGGCAGAGTCGAGGGGAACCCTGCTGCCTTGTACCACCCTGGGTCTTGAACGATTAGAGACATAGATGCTAGCATGCTCGTGTATTTAGGTTAATCTGGGTCTGGCAACAGTACGGTTAACGTGAGTGTGGTGTGCACTGTGAGCTCAGCAGTTACTGGGCCAACTGTCTCGGTATTTCTGGGAATCCTGCCTATTCACAGTGCAGGGATTGTTCAACTGCTGCAAAATGTACAAAATGAATTTTACAAAAATGAATTGTAAGGAAGGCCCCATTACAACGATTTTACAGCAAAGATGTCAACATCAATTTTTCTTTCATGCATATCTAATGATTAAAACAGCATATTCCATTTGCCTAAGACAATTTATTTCATATTGGCACATCAAAATATTGAAATACAAAGTTATCTTTACTCTACCCTTTTTATTCACTGCTGCTGAACCCATACCATTGTTCAAACCAGGAAAAATAAAACAAACTTGGCACGAAATACTTAAAACAAAGGCTCATCAATATTCTCCAATTTGTCAACATCTCAATTACAGCACTGGAAAAAATGTAAATTTCATGTGCTCTAAACACTGAGGGGTCTATTCTCTTGCCAATTCGCATGTGTAGCTCCCATCAGCGTTAATGGGAGTTACACAAACCCATCAATAATAATAATACTTTGTACATATACTGTGCCTTTTATCTAAGGCTCTCAGAGTGCTCAAGGAACAAGGAGGCTGACGCTTACTCTCTTCTCTGGCAAAATACACAATGAAGCACAAAGCATCTTTTGACTCAGCAGGCACAGAACTAGGGACCCCAAGCCTTATTATCAGGCCCTGTTTTACTGACGGGAAGTCAGGCACAAAGACGGGCAGTTACTGCCCCAGAGCTCTGAGTGTGCACCCTAATTCTATCCTTGAAAAACCAGATTTCCTTCCTCATTCGAATGGGACTAACAAGGCAAACGCCCTCCCTTTGGCTGCTTTTTGAAAACAGAAAACCTAGGGTATGAAAAGTTGGGTTCATATTTATATAGTTGACTGGTGTGTGGTTGGAAAAATAAAGTCAGACTTTACATTTTTCATCCTTTGCAATATTAAATTTTTTTCTGATTTTTTTTCATCCCTTCAGTTTATCATACAAACTCCTAAGAGAAAAGATGACCTTTCACCCACGTAACTGCAGCTCTTTCAGAATCAGGTCATAAAATGAGATGTTTTTAGGTTCCAAAATAAGGGTTTGTGAGAATAGTTATTGTAAAAATACAAGAATTATAAAGTAACATAAATGCATGTATTGTTTTATAGCATATGGCTATTAAAGTTTAATTTAAAATGTGTATGAAAACATTGTATTTAGTACAATTCATCCCTGTTTCTTCTGTTTATCATAATTTGTTTTGAAATTGAATCGTTTTACAGTTTTCCATATGCCTGTTGTGCTAATAAATTCTGAAGAAGTAACTAAAGTCTCCTGCGAACCGCAAACTTAGATTTCAGTGAAACATTACAATAGACTTAACATGAACAACATCAGTTTTCCTCCCAGGTGCTCTGGTCTGCTTCAAGCCTGAGATCTAACCCACGATATGTGCATATGTGACTTCAGTCAATATCTCTGTTGACTTTGCCCCGAAGGAGACAATTAATCTTTCCCACGGAAAGCCACGCTGAGCATTTTGGTGGAACAAAGTCTCCAAATATCTTAAAAACATGTTTAAAAGATTATGGGAGCGAAACATACTTCAAAATATAGGGTCTGCTGTCGAAAACAAAACAAAGCTGAACACAACAACCTGACGCACGCATTTTAACTACTGACGCAGTGAGCCAGGGAGAAAAATGGCTCCTTGCAGGAACAGCCTCCATTTTACAGAAACAGCAACTTTTCTCCTTTCTCTCAAACTTTAACCCAGTTGAGGGGCGGCTGGAGAGATAGCCTTCCCAGTGCTCACGTACGTAAGGCCCCGTGTCTGTTCTTTAATCCCACAGAGATATGATTAAAGGAACAAAATGCAAAGGGGATCAAATCCTTCAGCAAGGGATAAGTGGGTGCGGCTTCCCACCGCATGGAGGCCTCCGGGTTGATTTCTCCCCAGAGGATCACTGTTACATGTCTTCTCTTTCTTGACCAAAAAAACCTTAATAAAACAATACTGACTGACTAAAATGATGAAACGTCATGTTTTGTGTGCTGTGATAGCTGTTCCCTGCTCCATAAGCCTGTATCTTTTCTTGTTCTGCCTCCTCCTCCCTCTGACCCCTTCCTGTTATCCCTCTCGCCATAACTCAACTAACCCAACAGAACCAGTCAGTTTTAAATTTCAGTTGGGACCTTGGTGACCTGTTAATGAATCTACAGAGAAGAGAAAAACTCACAGTGTTGAGTTATGCCTGGTGTCGCTAGCTGACTTGGAGTCAGAAATGCTTCAAGCGTTAACGTAATTGCAAGAATGTGAAAAATGAAGTGCTGGGCTCCTGAGCCAAGTGAAAGGTCAGAGGGAGACTCACACCGGAGAAGTTTCTGGAAGATAGCCTCATTAGGCCATTAAGCCTGCTTCTTCTTCTCCCAGCACCCACCTCTGCAGTGTTGAGGGTGTTTTGTTTTTATTAATAGATATTTCACCCTTTGTGTTGCCCTAACTTGGGGCAGTGGGGAAGACTGAGAGATTGAAAGCTTTCTGCATGTGACCCAGGGTCACATGGAACCACAGTAAAAACCTATATATTGCAGTTACACCAGTGGCTCTCGTACAAGACACCCTCAAAATGTCTTAAAATGAAGTTTATTTTACAGAAAGTCCAACTAATGTGCTCAAACCAATATATGTCTAGCTCATCTGTACATACAATATATAATATTCTATAACTTGCTATTTGATAGTGCATCACCTGCACTTCGCAACTTGTTTAAAAGACAGATTCTAAGTAGGATTCTCTTATAAGTGAAAGCCATCCTAGAATGTCCAGTTTTCTAGACTCGATTAGAAATTTAGGAGTCCAAAATCCTTGGACAGAAACATGGAGGAGGGTAGGTACTGACAGGACATCAGTGACTCTTTTAATTTAAAAGATTCCTGTATAAGTACAGCTAAAGCTGTTAAACAGGAATTGACTTGGAAGCCTGTGTAATGCTTACATATTGTGGCCATAAACAGAATCATAATAGAGATAAAATAGACCTAGGAGATCAGACACCACCTAATGTAAAATATTAAAAAGTAAAATCTATACAAATTCCTGGACCACATTCAATAATGCATCTCCCTTTAAGTGATCATTTTGCCCATTGAAGAGTCATCCCTACCAGCATATAATGGCTCTCTGCTGTAAATGGGGAAATTCATTACAAAATGCAGAAGGCTTCCTACACATCTGCGCTTGTTCTCCTCGCCTTCTGAAAAATCTACTTTTTAAAAAAATTGGGTTAAAAGTCATTATGTCAGCTGTATAGAAACAGGGACAAATAACATCTAAAGAATTCCAAAGTTCATCTTCCCAAAGTAAAAGTCTGTATAAATCTCTTCAAACCCCTTTCCCATATTTCTGGACTTACTAAGAACCGATTTTTGCATCTTACACTCTTTAGAGTCATGGCGGCTTTAATTATACAGAACTCCAATAATAACGATTACAAGCAAATATCCTGCTTATGGTAAAATTCCTACTACTGGATTATAGCAGTTAGGTAGGTCTGTCTTTCCCATATTCACCAGATTAGTGTAGATAACCACATTTGTAAGAGAATTGGCAGAACTAATCAATTATTATTGTAATGTGGACTTAAAGATTAGATGGCTCATTCTGACTCTTTAAATAAAGTAGCAACAGGAAACCCTGTCTTCCTACTAAAAGGTTAGCAACGGTCCCTACACACCTCTCCTGTTTACACAGACCAATACTATGAAATGCTGAGGTTATTTTGGTCATGCTTTAACCTTTTACCTTGCTCACTGCTGTTGTCTCCACTCTGGGAAGCATGGCCCCCACTGGAAGGTCCCGGGGTGCCCGCTGAGTGAGTTGAGGTTGCATCATCATGGTCTCGCCAGGATGAAGGGTTCTGATGTCAGGATGCCAAGGAATTTTCCCACAGTTACCATTTGAGCCATAAATGAGGAACCATGAAGACAAACAGGCACAGAGGGAGACAAAAAAAGTGTACATATTAGTATTTTCAGAAGTGTCCACAGGCATGGTATTCTATGCCTTCTTTTTCTGTTACACCAGTATATACATTTGTTAAAACTACTGACATATCTCTTCTAAGTGTGTACATCCTATTATATGCAAATTTACAGTGCTGTAAACTTAACTTCTGAAGCAAGGGAAAACTGCCTCTAAATGTCTTTTTCAGTGTTTCTATTAGAATCGGGACACATTTTCCCTGTGTTCTCAGACACAAAAATCCATCAGAACACAAGTCTCTTCAAAAGTGAGCAGGATCAGCAATGTGTGATGGGACGTGCCCTTACACCTTTCAAAAACATTGTCCTAAAACAGTAGGCCTGACCTCTCCAAATGTTATCAGCAGGTAGACTGTATAACCAACAGACGCACCACTAACCATGGCATTGATAGCTCATAAACCACCAAACCCTGCTTTAATTTGCACAAATGGTAATTTTTAAAACGAAACTAACACGGGGCGCTAGCCACTTAGCAAGCCAGCTGAGACTTTCGCTTTCAGTGACTGAATGGTGGCTTCTAGAAGAACTTCAATGGACTGACTGCAAGGCAAACCGTGAGGTACCAGCTACTTTGCTAATATATTCGGTCTCCTGCTTCCCCTCCCCTTTCCTGATCATTCCCAATACTCCTGCTCCTGCAGCTTAAAGGGAAACAGGAATTCTAATGTACAGGAAGGACTTTATCAGCACCACATGAAGGCAGGCCAGGGATGGAATTTCCTCTGGCAGACAGGGAGTTCAGGAACCACACACGAAACACAAGAGCCTTGGGGCTAAAGCCGTACACTTGTCACCCATGTGCTATGACTTGGGCTAAACCTGTGGAGCGACAGGCAAGTGAATTCTTTAGGGCTGGGGATAGAGAGTACAGGACAAAACTTTTAAGATATAGTAATCTCTCAGGGTACATCACTGCTTTTTACCGGAGCTGATAAACAATAATTCAGAACAAGCATAAACCACATATAAACCACTTGGTTATATGAAAGTAATCTTTCCTTGATACCAAGTCATAGAGTTGCTTAGGAAAAACAGGTAGTCTGTCATTTTTCTCAACACTAACTCTAATGCACTGAAATAAAGCCAGAAACCAAAGTAAGACAAATGAGGGAAATACTCTTACTCGGGACAATAGCAACAGACATTTTCCTCCTATAGTTCTTCTAGAAACCGATTGTAAATTAATATTTGGAATTCTGGTAGATGAGGACATAGTCCAGGTCTCTGTGACCAACAGGATCAATGTCAAGTATTGCTACCAGAAGTGTCACCAGGCAAGTGCTGGACTCAAAGGCAAGACACTGAGTGGAAATCATGACTGTAAATACAGTTCAGGTTCAGGTCTCGACAATAAAGACGTGATGGAAAAAGAGGATTAAGGAATTAGTTGGGCATGGTAGTACATGCCTATAATCCTAACACTCAAGAGACTCAGGCAGGAGGATTGCCATGAGTGTGAGTCCAATCTAGACTACAGAGTGTGATCCTGTCTGAAGAAAGAAGAAAGGGGAGGAAAAGAGCGAAGAAGGAAGGAAGGGTTGGTTAGGAAATGAACGTTAGTGCCTTTCCCACACAGCACGGATCGCAGGACACTCCTCAAACTAAACTTTACAGTGTACACAGCCAGTGATGTTAATTCTATTCGCTGCAGGCTTTTTATTAAGCTGGTTGCCATAAAAGCTCCTTACCCCTCATGAAAATTACAATAATTAACCACTAACACCTCAACTATGTTTTAAGGCACATGTCATCCAACACTATTACATAATTGCTCAGATGGAGCTGGGACAGCTTCCTGGTTAAGCACTGGCATGGTGTGAAAGGTTCTTGCCTGAGCTACTCCTGAAACTGAAAAACTAAGTGTGTTCTTATCCGCTAGAGCTGGGCAGAACTTGAAAGTCAAGCGTCATTAATTCATAATTCACTATCTCTCTTTCAGTGGCTTTCTGGAGCAGGTGTCTTCTGATGTGCAGGAGTGAAAAGTAAGCCACGTTTGTCAACATTGCCATAAGAACAATAGGTTCCCCCAGAGAAGTTGTCTTTGACTTTTAGTGTGGTCACCACATTTCCTCAAGTTATCTTATCTACCATTCCCCAATCGCTTCTGTCTTCTTTTCCTCACTTCTTAAAAAAAAAAAAATACTCTTTTGAAAAAGTGTCACATTTCCTTGGTGTCTCTTGCACTATGTTCAGTGGAGGGACTGAAATAAACTGAGGAGACCCTCCTGATGGTTAACTACTCTGAGGAAGGACAGACAGACAGATCACCCCAAGATGTCTATATAAAGCTATACATAGTGATGTGATCATATGTAAAGAAAAACATGGGTAATCTGGGCAATATAAACAAAAAAATCCCCTTGATCATAAAAATTTTTTTAAACCCCCACAATCTACATAGACAACATAAAGCATTACCCACAATACTGGTTTTGTTTTTTTCCTTAGATTGAAATATTTTGTGTGTATCACAGCTTCCCTTTTTTCCCCCTCCTAGATAGTTTCCAAGTTTGCATCCTTCAAGAATAACCACCTGGCTCTCTGCCAAATTATAAGCAGAAGTTGAGTGAATCCTGAACCAATGTGGCATACAAAAGCATGTAAAAACACATGACGTATGTAGAAAAATAAAAGGGACTCGCTCTCTGTGTGCATCAATGTAGCTGAGAACTCGAGTGTACACATTCCACAATGTATGTCCTGCTCTCCAGCCAAAAAATGCCATGAAGACACCCCAGGGCAAAGAGGGAACATGTTTCTATTCCCAGCGGCTTTAATAATTGGGAGTCAAAGAAGGTACTCCCCTTGTTCTCTCCATAATTGCGTTAAAGAGCAGTGTTAGCAGGAGAAAAGCAGTGAATGCCTAGTCCCGCACAATAGGAGATGGGAAATAGATACAAGACGCTCCGTCTCCAGGGGCAGTTTTTTCTATTTGCTGGGCCACAGACTCACAGCTGATAATGCAAGTTGTAATTAATATAAAAGCAAGAGACAATATGGGCAGAGCTTGTAGTAGCAGGGCCACAGGAGAGCGCTCGGCTGCTCTCCTTGGCTTCTCATTTGCACAGGGCTTTCCCTAGAAAACACAATCCTGCCAGTGTTTTCTCCCTTGAAAGTTAAAAAAAAAAGAATTGATTCAGCACCATCATTGAATTTTGCTAAATCTAGAAAAGAGAACAGAGAGCACAGGAGTCTCTGGGCACGGGAAGCAAATCCTCTGTTCACTGCTTTTGTTGAGGTTGTAGATAGACTGAAATTACACTTCAAGCCAGAACGGCACTTCTGTGAGGGTCTTGCCTATAGGATAAGACTTAATAAGTCCTGCCCAATTGCTAGTGTTTCCTGTGTCAGAGTATTCCCCACAGTGCACAGTTCATCTGTGGGGTCACTGGGATAAAATGTGCAAGAGTTTCTAAATAAAACTGTGAAAGTAAAATGTCTTAGGCTTAAAGAAAGAAACAGGAGCCACTATTTCATCCAAGATTTGACAAAAATGATCTGAGCTCATTTTTTAAAGGCCCCATATGAAAAGTCATTCCCTGAATGTGGGACAGGGGGAAAGACAGAAGGACAAAATCAAGACTCTTGGGGCACCTCTAATAGGTCATGTGACTGGGAGTGAAGACTTCACTGACATCCTTTTGTGCTCTGTTCTCCATCTCTTTAGAATTATGAAGTCATACAAGATAGTTCCCAAGGTCATGTCCACTTACGTCTATTTTGAAAAGTATTTTAAAAATAGCCAACAGATTTTTCTAGAACCCATATAATTATGTAACACCAAGCTGAGAAGTATATAGGAAACATAAAAGCACAGTAAAGTCATTCATGATATGTGTTCATAGCTACACAGAAAAGAAAATACAAAGACATGTTCATTAGCTGAAGAAGGACATAGACTCATCGGACTCAGCACATTTAAATAACAAAAGGATGAGATATCTGTGTCAATGCTTCCAGTTACTATTGAGTGACTTATTTCCCACTGCTTTATAATGTCTGAAGTTCTACTTAACAGTGTAGGCAAAACTGTTTTTAAAAAGATAGAAGCACTCTTATGATGGCACACTCAACTCCACAGGTTAAAAATGGTCATGGGATGGTGGGGATAAATGTTGGAATTGCAGCTTTTTAATTGTGACGCCGACCAAGAACTCTGGACAGCAGTATGTGCTTTTAGAAGCCAGTCTGTAAAAACATAAATAAAGCTGGAGACTTTGCCTCAACATTTTGCACCATTGACTCAATCTCTGGGAATTAACGCACACGCACATCTCACACAAGGGCAACACCTTTTGCGAAGGAGTGCTCTACTGAGTGATAGACCCTCGAAGAAGACAGAAACATGTTTGTTACCGCAATGAGTGTTGCGAAATGCTTTCTTTGATTTTGAAGTGCCCCGGGATATCTTGTAGACCAGTTAGTACTTAAACAACCACCACACAGTGATGTCAAACACCAAGTCTTCTAGTGGCATTGGGAATGTCTTTGTGGCTGCCAAACGCACCTAGGTTCCATTTCACACAGTTACTCTGAAGATATACACCAACTGCACAACTTAAATCATTTAAGGGACGTAAATGTTCTTGATGAGAAATAAATAGGAAGTCTTCCAACAGGCAGAAATGTCACCAGCAATGGTGAACAGAAAGCCCTGCCCTCCATCAGGGTCCTTGAGAAAGTATACTGAGCTCCAAAGCCAAACTTTGCAAAATTTGACCCCAGAAGCTTTGGGATCAAGCATAGCTTATCATCTAGTGTCATGCTTCAATGTGAGAAATGAACAGAAGAAAGAGATCACTCATGTTATTAATGTTAATATCAAATCTCATTATTCTTCCTTGCTCTTTAATAGACCAAGCACCCAAACTCAAACCTCTCCTCACTCTCATAGCTTCTAATTCTTTAGGTAATAATAGAATTTATCTACCAGCACTTTTCTGTCAAGAGCAAGATTCTGGTAATTCTCTCCTCTGCCCTAACCCATTTTTAAAAGAGCTGTATTGACATAAATATACTTGACATATTCAGAAATGCAAAACAATAGCAGCATATGTTCATTTAAACTTCAGCACAGAAATGAAAAGAAAATGTCATTTATTTATGATGTTATCAGAGACAGCCAATTTTAAAGTACCTGCCAATTCATACTAATCCACATAAATATTTTCTTTACTTAATTCTTTCAAAGAAAATAAAATATATCTGTTTAGCACTGTTAGAAGGAGTAACATAACTATATAACCATATGCATTACAAGCAAGTATAGCTAGGAGAATATATTTCAAACAAGTATATTTTGGTCATGTAAACATGATATAAAGATTTAAATATCTTTCTGTATAAATATTATTGTGACACTTATTTGTCTATACTGGATCTAAAAAGTTGATCTCGAATTATATAAAATAGAAAATTAGGATATTAAATTTTTTTCAGTCTAGGAAAAGCACAATTATTTTATGACAGTTTCTAAGTTGAAACTTTTTAAAAAATGTTTTCCTGACCTGTTTGTTTTAAACATGATAAATTTGAATGTCTGGGAAACTTAACATTAGCTGTAGCTGGAAAACACAGTTGAGTTTCCTTTGATTATCATCTGTTTTTCCCTTAACAGTATTCTGAAGAATACTATCAGATCCATTTGATACCTATAACTATTATCCTTATGCTATAGTAAGTATGAGATAAAATCACATTCTAATATTAAAAAAATAAGCATCACTCATGAATTTACTTAACACTATATAGCAGCCAAAGTTGCACATTTTATTTTCTCTTTGGTTCCAAACTTCCTCTTATCATTATGCACATCGTGTTTATAAATAATAAATGAACAAATCCAGTATCATCACTGAATGTAAAGAATGGAACGCAAGACCATTATAGGTCTTCTTTTAATTCATCTAAGTTGTATTAGAATACTTATGTGACATTATAGAATGTGGAATTAGCTCGTCTTATCCAGTAACAGTACATAAAAGTCATCCCTAAAAGTCTGTTGAGAATACTAGCTTTGAAAATATTTAGCCATTCAACAACCTTTATTCATTTATGTTTTCAAGTATTTTAATAAGAGAATGGAAAACTATATTGGCACTTAATATCTTGCCTTGATAGTTCTTTCATTGCTTTTCAGTGTATGGAACTACAAAGTTAGTCTTTCATTTCTTCTTTCACTCTTTTTTCTTGCCTGCTCCCTCTTACACACACACACACACACACACACACACACACACATACACATACACACACACAATGTAGCTTGATAACACTTAATAAGGATAGAGGTGTATGTGTTTTGGGGGTGTCAAACAGCTGTCACAAACTGTCACCTCCACAAGAGAAACCTTGGCACACAATAAATGAAACTACACTTCTTTTTTAGCTGTCATTATTCATAGCCAATAAGTTGAACTGCTCACGGCATTTCATGTGCAAATAAAACCACGAGGTAGCTCAGTAGATCAGAATAGTGGGCCAACAGATAAAACGGAGAAAACAACACGCTGTCTGGGTCCTTCTGAAGTGGCTGATCATCACCCCTGCACCAGCGTGCAGCAAATGAGATCCAGCCTGGGGCAAGGCATTAAATATGCATATCAAAGCAAATGAAAAAAAAATAAACCTGATGACTCAAATTGGACACATTTATATGCTGAAAATGTCCCCAACACATCACTTTCAGGTAGGGGTTCTGTGGTCTTTTCCCTCTCTTGTGACTGAGAGGTTGAGGGATGACAAGTTTGTAGGGCAGGGTGAAAAGCCTTAGATGGATGCCCTTTGTTGAGTAGGAGGGCATGGCCTAGCAACAAATGCAGTCAATATGCCTGTGGTACCTGAAACGCTGTGGAGTCTTAAAGGTTTTCTCTCCCATCCCGCATGAAACACAAGCATGTGGCAGACCTCTCCATTTCCCACTCAGTATGCTGGTGGAACAAATTATTGCTTCATTTCAAAACAAATAGCAGGGGGCTAAAGCAAAAATGCTGTAGTTCATATCTCTAGGAAATAAAAGGCTTTAAATTATGACGCCCAATGAGGTGGCAAGCCCTCATGGATTCAAAATAAATCAGTTGTCATATTTACTTGATTGGGGGCTTGAAAGGGTAGCAACAAATGCTACAGTTGAGCCTTTTATCCAAAGATGATGATTGTTAAATTATTCAAGCACTATTCTCTTAGGTACCACCTTCTTCTTGAGTCTGTATTTAAATATTACGGTAGCTTCACAAATTGGCATTGTATACCAGCCAATACACTAAACTGCCTACTTTCTCTTATTTCTTCTACATAAACATCAGCACCTGCTAACTCCGTATATCCACCAGAAAAACCATTGTCAAGACACTGTTGTAGAAAAGCAGGTAGTCACGACCCCACAAAATAACACGAGAGAAGCTTCTTACGTAGAAAGAACAAGGGACCCCTCATGCTCCAAACCATGTAAATACATCTGTCTCTATCTCCACTGCCATAATGCAAATGGACAGAGACTCAGAAACAGAAAGCGGTAAAAATAAGAACTAAAATAAATAAATATTTAGGAAGCTAGCATGCCACTTGGACCACAAGAATATACACAGCAGAGACACATACAGAGAAGCAAAGAAAATTCCAATAGCTGTTCCACCTTTTTGATTTCACTTGACACATGCAAGGTACAAAACTGCCCCCAGACCACTTTTCTCATCACCTTGGACACAGGTAAGGATAAGGGCAAGTGTAGGAACTTTTAGCAGGACAACATTTATTCTGTTTCAGAATTGGGTATCCTAGGCTATGGTTTCCTTTCATTATTTTAAACTTTTACGCTGCTGTCTCACAAAGTACAAAGGTCAATCTTTAAAAAGAAATCAATGGCTGCTTCTTTTCAGAACTTTTGGGAGAGGGAAGAGAGAACTTACAGAAAAGCTAATATTCCTCAGGTAGCTCAATCCATTCCTCTTCAGATTCAGGAATTTGTGGGTGGGGAGTACAAACCACCTTCAAACCTCAATGCCTGTTTAACCCCTATGGAGTGTTAAATTAATATTTAAGCCACGAAGTTGCCCAGATTCTGGCCTGTGTCACTTAGGCTGTGAGTTCAAATGTACGTATAGATAATCTGCCCCCACCTCCTGCCATGAGTTCCAAAAATACACTGCTATTCACACCCACTCTTTAACCTCACCACTCTTGCCTTCTCTACCATCCCTGCCAGCTGCAATCTTTCTCTTTGCTTCTTCAATTCTTCAATTTTTGAGTATCACTACATATGCTTCTGTTCCCCCCAAACCCCCAATCAGATTCACTAGATCAGTTCCAAAATAGGATTAAGAACAGAGAGAATAGAAATCTCCTGTTCTGGCTTGACATCCAGGGGCCTCTTCTACACGCCATCCTCAGTCACCAACTGCTAATGTGTTAAAGCGCAACCACTAACCTATGATTACTCAATCTTAGTTCTCTTCAGCTTTCTGTAAGACAGTCTTAAAATTTGGTTCATCGAGGTTGCTGTCTTTTATTCTGGAGATGCTCCAGGCTCTTGGCAATAAGACTGTATTCTGACAATAAGTTTCTATGAGCAGAAAGTCCTGAGAATTGTAACGTGTTCACTCACTCCTTTTACTGCTAATGCAGTACAAAACTGCCAGGAATTCTGCCTCTAAGTTGTCTTCTCTTAGAGAAAGAGGACCCCCCCTTTCCCAGTTCCCTCTTTGGTCTCCTCCGGCCTACCCTGTGTGCACCCCCTGCACACCCCGTGCCTTTCTCTCCAGTCACCTGTCTTGTCTCTTGCTATCTCTGATGCCTTGATTACACACAGAAAAAAACCAGAAAAGACAGAGGCCATCATACCAAAAAGAGAATTTGCTAACTCCCAAGTCATCAGCTTCAGGGAACTTTACACATGAAGAGCACAAATCACTCTATCAACTCCCTGGTTCATTGACTCTGACCATAAATAAGGGCAGGGTCCAAGGAAGGGGAAATGAAATTAAAGGCCATGACACTGGTAGTGAGAAAGGGAGGGAAAACTCCAAAAGCGACTAAACAATTTAAAAACAAAACAAGGGAACTCAATACCACAAGGTTTTAGAAAAATGCTTTGCCCAGTGGCCTTCAGAGACCACTCCACGGGCTCTGCAGACTTACGTGGTCGGCGAGATTTGTGGAGGAGCCTGAAAGTTCTTCATGATCTGACTTGGAGCTTCCATCTCTCTCGTCAATCACGAGGTCAATGGGCATTTTCCCCTTCAAACAGCTAATGTACCGGTGGCAGAAGTTATCACACAGTTCGTGGACCTAGGAGGAGGGTCATAGAGAGAGCTCAGCTCATGTTGTCTTGACATGTTTCATTTTTAAAGAGGAAGAATATCAGGTGGCAAGATTTACATTTGTAAAGAACAACAATGTGATGTTTTCCAAAATAACTCTAATTAAGGGGTGTAAAAATCGAAGGCAAGAAAACAATAGAGCAATTGTGGCAATAGATATTATTCTCCAGAGACTTCCCTGAGCAACAAGTTACAATAAAGAAAGAAACTGGACTGGAAGTAAAGGGGTTCAGACTGGGAAAGCAGAGAGGAAAATATGATTTGACAATAACTCCAAAACATGTAAACACTAGAATTGATGACATTTGTGATTCTGTTGTTATGTTTCCTGGGGGAAATGATTGATCTATGTATCAACGCAAAAACACCCCAGAGAGGACTCTTGCCTCTGCTTGCACCCAGTGGGAACTCTGGGACCAGGGTAAGCTGAGCTAATAGAGACACAAGTAGACATTGTGTCCAGCAACACAAATGGCTCTTGCTGTACTTCAAATAATCCTGAGTGCCTGGGGGTGGGGGCTGCCCTGATTCCCATGTCCTCTGAGCCTCTGGGTTGAAATAGGAACGTGATCAACATCTCCAGATGTGGAATCCCTCATTCCAGAGGTTTGTAGCGTCCTCACTCATCCAGTGGGGAGAGAATGTGTGGGTCACCCACATGGGGACTGTTGTTTCCTGCTTACCTTTTCTAACTCCAGAAGGTGAAACCTTAGAACTTGTATTGCTTGAATCATCTGAAAGGGAAATTTAAGAGAATAAATAGAGTTAGGGCTCTGACACTTTACTCTGTGTGTGTGTGTGTGTGTGTGTGTGTGTGTGTGTGTGTGTGTGTGTGTGTGTGTGCTGTGCTTAGGGAATTGGGCAAGGGAAGAAGAAACCAGCAGGTGGCCAAGCAAAACCCACACATCAAGAAATAGGGAAACCAAATGATTACTGATCATCTCTGCTTCATTGGCCACAGGGGTGGGAATCAGTATAAGGGGTGGCCTTAGTATTAATTTCTTTCCCCTAGGCCTCAGTGTGCGGCTGGTAAGGGTTGCTTTTCTCCCACCAGGTCTCCCTTCTTACTCCACCCCAGTCCTCTTTTATTGTCTCCTCCTACCCTCCACCTCAGGTCAAATTGAAGGAGGAGGAGGAGGAGAAGGAGGAGGAGGAGGAGGAGGAGGAGGGAGAGCAGGAGGAGAGAGAGATAATAGAAGAAAAATAAAATAAGAGAGAAAAAAGGAGATGGAAAGAGAGAAAGATGAGAAGAGAAGAGAAGAGAAGAGAAGAGAAGAGAAGAGAAGAGAAGAGAAGAGAAGAGAAGAGAAGAGAAGAGAAGAGAGAAGCCTTTTCTTTGGGCAGAAAGGCTTTTTAGAACAGCAAACCCGGAGCAAGCCTTTTTCTCAGAAGGAAATACTGCAGATGAATGGGGAGGCAAGGCCTTTGAAAGAGGATTTAAGTACTTTTAATATTGAAATCCTGCAAATTAGCAAAAGAATTGCACCTAAAAGTGGCCTGCGCCGGATAGCCCCTCACCCCCAACCCACTCCCAGCCCGCCCTCGGCTACCCAAGCAGTTATTTCCTTAAGGACAGCAGCCTGGGGCTCCGACGCACGCCCCAACCCGCAGAGGAAACAACTCCCTTCTAGCGGCTTACTGACGAGGCCGAGACCTGGGAAGCATCTCTACTCCGCTCGGCGCCGCGGCGCCGGTGGCTGCCTCGGTGGGCTCCTCATCTCCTGAGGTCCAGACTGCCCCTGGCTCGCCCCAACTACCACAGGGGCACTAAATAGTTCCCTCCCCCCGCCCGTGTTTCCCTAGAAGGGCTCTGCGGGAGCTCCAGGAGCAAATGGGTGACTCTGAGTTTGGGATGAGACTGAAGCTAGGAAGAGGCAAGAAACAGTGAGCCTTACCAAATTATCCAACTCTGGGTTTGAGGAAAAAAGAGGCTTTTCGGCGCGAACCTATAGGAAGCAGGGAAAGTCAAAATGAATCTCCAGCCCATTTAAAGAGGGAAAAATCCTGTAAACTACTAGTCTGGATTGTGGGACCGGGTATTCTGGAAGGGTGGGGACAGAGGGGAAGACAGGGGTTTTGGTAAAATCCAAGAAACATATTGGTGATTAAGTGAGTGGGGTAGGTGGAGAAACAGCCGGGCCTTCTGGTCCTGGACCCTGTAGGGGGAGCCGTGACCTACTCCAATTGTAGCGGAGTAGGTAAACTGGCTCGCGGAAGCTCAATACCCGCTTCTGCACCCGGGCCAGAGGCTGGGTCTCCCCACCTCCTGCCACCTCAGTGCCAATGTAGACCTTTCGGTCAGGCGCCCTTCTTCTTTTGCTCCCGGGCACTCCCAGGTCCCTCCCAGCCCTTCTCCCCAATTCTTGTTCAAGTAGCTGCAGGCGGGGGAAAAGGCCAAGCCCGAGATTAGGAGCAGGTCAACTTTAATTCGAGGGTCGAGGCCCTGTATTCCTGGCTTGGGGGGGAAAAACAAACACCCATATTTATCTCCGTTTCCAGTTCGCCTCCAGGCTGAGGGATGGGGAGGAGGCGCGGAGTGCCGAGTGGGCCAGAGGAACAGATCGGGTGTCTTGCCTTTTCCTCCTCTTTCAAGTCAGGCTCAGAGGGAAGGGGAGGGAGACTGAAGGGCTGTTGAGGGGTGGGGGTAAGCGGGTCAAAAAGGTTGGACCTGCTTGGCGAAGACCGCGATGTCCTCGTTGAAGGAGTCAGAGGAACAGACGTCTCCGCCAGCCACTCCGGGTTCCCGGGGAGTGCAGGTCGCCAGCTCACACTTCTCAAAGACCAGCGCTAACAGAGGAAACAACGGGTGCCTAAAGGGCAGCGCCACGCAGAGACACACGCACGGAGACGGGGTGCAGAGGGGGAAGGATCAAGAACTGTAATCAACAAGTTTGGAGGGTTTGCATTCCTTCTTTACTATAACAGGCACGCAACACGCTACACCCACAGTCAGCCAAGCCTGGGCCACAAACAGAAAGGAAACAGTCTGGCCTTTTCCCTTGGTTCACAGGTCTTTTCAGAGCAGCTCCGAGACACCCCCCCTCTCCGCCCGCCCCGCCACTTTAGTCCGCCAAGTAAACACATAGTCAGTTAGGATGTAATGAAATAACCAAGGAGCGCAGACAATTTAGGGCTCGGAGTAGATCCAGACCCCACTCCTCACTCCAGAGGCGCCTGCCACCAACCCAAGACAGGGAACACTATTTAATGCGCCCCCCCCTCCAATCTGAATTATCTAATGGACATTTCAAACAAGACCGAGGGCTTCACTACATCCACACAGGAGTGACATTTTCCAATTTAAAAAAAAAGTATTCTAATCTCTTCAACCCTTTGCTTCATAGTCTTGTTTGCTCTGTTTCCAGTAAAGCTCTGATGGTAGGGCCAAAATAATAAGAATGTTAAACACGAAAGAGCTTCCTTCCAAAGACCACATTTCTCCCAGCGTTGCAACGCACAAGAATAAATAAACCGCGATTCAAAACTTGGAAGAGTGCGTGCCGGGCGCGTACGCCCTTTGTGTTCCTCCGGGCGATTTAGCTACACCTCGGGATGCTTGAGGCCTCAGGCTTTAGGCTCGGTTGCTGTCTACCCACTGTCCCCTCCCCTCGGCGTCCCGCCGCCTTCCCCACCTACCCTCAGCCGGAAGAGCCCGGGTAGTACACACTTGGACCGTGCTTACCCACCCCTCCCCGATTTCTCCGAATATAAAATAATTTCCAGCCATTTCCCTGACTCCCCCCTAAGAACGGCTGTGTGCAAGCGGCAGTCTCTTCCACCCGGCTGCACTTCAAGGTCTGCCCCCTTTATTTACAGAGAATTAAGAAGTGAGTGATTAGGACTTCCTGGCCGACAGAAGCTGCCCTGATTCCAGCTCAAGCTGCATTTAGTGACTCCCAGGCCCTCGGTAGGAAGCAGAAAGGGGAGGGGAGGAAGAGAAAGAAAGAGTGAAAGAAAGGAAGAAAGAAAAGGGAACTGCAAGTTTCTCCTCGGCTGCAGAAAACTTTCCTCTTAGTTAAGGCCTCTGTTAGGCAGCCAGAGACTACCAGCGTGCTGTCTTTTTAGCCAGGAATCTTGTCCTTGGGGAGAAGGCCGGGCCAGCAAGATTTGAGGACTCGATCCTCGTCCAGGACTGTGGAGTCTGGAGAGGCCGAACCAAGGGAGTAAAGAAGGTTCCATCTTTCTGGCCTTTGACTCAAGGGGGGACCCCCAAAGAGCAGGCTCCCTCCCCTGTCTTTCTCTACTGCAAGCAGTCTCTCTCCCCCCCCCACTCCCCACACACACCGTGGAGAATTAAGTCCCCATTTAGCCTCCCTGTCCACCCCATCACAACCACCACAGACAAACACACGCACTCACGCACACTCACACACAGTAAGCTGGGTCCGGGGGTCGGGTTTACCCATAGATCGCGTCCTTGTCTCTCTTCAAGGCGTCGTTGACAGCAGATCCCATGCTGGCTGGCATGACATTGGGGTGCGGGGCGTGCGCGCCGTAGTGCTGCGTGGCGTGGAGTGGCGGCCCGTGGTTTAGGTGGTGAACCGGGGGAATCGGCCGCGGCGCGTGAGGGTCTCCGTACATGGAAGCGGGAACCCCTACTCCGTCCATCCCGCCGTAATGGGGCAGCTCATCGTACTGTCAGAGCCCGGCAAGGGGGGGGTGGAGGGGGGGTGGACAGTGGCACAGAGAGTAAGAGGGAACCCAGGAGGGCAGATGCAGGAAAGCAAAGAAACCCGGAGAGGAGACGAGAGAGAATGGGGTAGAGATGGGGGGGGGAGGGAGCAGGACGGGGGGGGGAGAGAGAGAGAGAGAGAGAGAGAGAGAGAGAGAGAGAGAGAGAGAGAGAGAGAGAGAGAGAGAGAGAGATTAAAAACAAAGTCAGAAAGAAGAAAAGTACCGGACACAAGTTGAACACACTACAAACCAAACCAGCAGAAACAACAGAGTTCAAAGTTGAGAGAAGATGTCTGTAAAATTTTAAATGAAAAAGTCTGAGGCCAGAGCAACAATCAGAGAAGGGAGATCAGGCGGAGAGGCCGGGGACTCAGAGAGGCCGGGAACTCGGTGAGGCCGGGCACTCAGAGAGGCCCGGCTCCCGCCGGAGGCTGCAGAACCCCAGCGAGCCAACCCAGCGAGAAGTGGAGTTAGCGAGAGGAGGAAGCCCGGGATCCCACCCCTAACCCCCCTTCGCCTCCTCCAGGAGATCCAATAAATCAAAGGGTGAAATGAAACAAAATAAAGAGAAGAAAAACGCGAATAATCAGGCTGAAAACACCGAGGACGAGGGGAGACTAGGGCCAGTGCCTCCCCGGGGGCTGGGAGCAGAGGGTGGGGAGGAATAGCGTGAAAGTTACCAGAAACATTATTAAGCAGCGGATTCCCTGCGTCCTTGTCAATTTCAGAGACAAAACAAGCAGCCCAGGCTAGTCTAGGCAGCGCGGCCCCAGTGGCGGCCCCGGCGGCGGCGGCTCCTACGCAGCCCGCGCCCGCCCGGAGCCGCGCGAGCAGCGGCGAAAGAGGCGCGGCGGCGGCGGCAGGAGAACCCGGGGAGTCGCGCTGCCGCGGTAAAAGCTGGAGCGAGGCGAAAGCGTGTAACAATTGTACACACGTACACACACGCGCGCACACACGCACACACACACACCACTCACACGCACTCGCTGCCCGCCCGCTCGCACAGCGCTGGGACACGCGCGCCCAAACACGCACACACGCACGCACACACACTCTCACACGCAGAGGCACGGGGGGGAAAGAAGCCGATGAATAATTTTGCTAGTATTTTTTAAAATACTGGCCGCCACCATCAAGCAACAGCAGCAGCCAGCTCAAAGGCAGAGGAGACATGGGGCAGGGCCCTGTAGGAGAGGATTTATATCTAGGTAAGTGTTGGAGATTTAAACCTACCCTTTGCGCCATCAGTCTGCGCTCCAATAAACTCCTGGATGTGTCGTATATTTAATATCCCAGTCCGGATAAGAAAGTGAGCTAGGTTGAAGAGTCCTTTTTTTTTTTTTTTTTTTTTTTCCAAACCAAGGAGACTTCTCCCAATTTTCCAATGTTATTTTTAGGGGTGTGGGGGAAGCCCAGTCAAGAAAACGAAGAATTTTTTTCAATAATATTTCTTCTTTTTCTCTTCTTCCTCCTCCTCCTCCTCCTGATCTTCCTCCTCCTCCTCCACCTCCTCCTCCCCCTCCCCTCCTCCTCCTCTTCGATCCTTCTTTACTCCTCTTTCTCTTCTTTTCCACTCAGTTGAAAAAAAAAAAGAAAAGAAAAAGAAGAAAAAAAATTGTCAAGCCCCTCGAACTGAACTGTAGGTTACAAGCGGCCAGTCAGCAGCCCACATGTAACCAAACTGTCGAGTTTCATGGCTTTTTGCCACTCCAGCTGTCAATCAAAGCCCGGAATGTCAAGGTAGTGAATGAATGATGGTTGATGATGATGAAGAGGAGCAATCTTTCAGACCCGTTTTTTTTTTTCTTCCAGTAAAACTCCGCGAGGGGTTTCTGCTTCTTGAATTTTTCCTCCCCCCTCCCCCCTCGTTTAGCTTTGCCCCCAAAATAGCTCTAATATGATCCTCTCTCTTTAAAGTATTGTTCAAAGAAAGCAAGAAGAAAAATCAAGAAAAAATGAATAGTTTGCAAAAATTGCACTTCCTCCCCCCCCCCCCTTCTAGTAGGTATTTTGTCTCTCCCTCTCTTTCTCGCTCGCTCTCACTCGCGCTCGCTCTCTCGCGCTCGCTCACTCGCGCTCTCTTTCTCTCTCTGGGAGATGAGTGAGTGTCAGTAGGTGTTGGCAGGTTGGCTGCAGCCCGGCTTATAGTAGAGCCTCAGTTTGGCGACGCGGGTCGGCGGCGGGAGAACGAAATGACGGAACCCGGAAGTCGTGGTGGCCATAGCCCTTCGTACGGCGGAGACACATCCCGGGAGTGGGGAGCTGGAGCGAGGAGGAGCGCGCAGCGCGGAGCCTCTGATATGCAGCGAGTGCGGTCGGACGGCCCCGGTGGGGGGGGGGCGCTGGGGGAGGGGAGGCTGGAGCGGAGAGGACCGGAGCAAATCAGCAAGCCTGCTTCTCCAGGGGGACGATGAGGGAGGGGGAGGAAGAGGGGAGGGAAGGTGGGTGAGGGAGGGGGAAAGGGGGAAGGGAGGGAGGGAGGAAGAGAGAGAGAGAGAGAGAGAGAGAGAGAGAGAGAGAGAGAGAGAGAGAGAGAGAGGAGAACACGCGTGATTGGAGAACGGGGAGGAAGAGAGAGGTGGAAGAGGACAGGGAGAGCGCAGACAGGAAAACTGCAGAAAGCCACAGGGAAAGTACGGTATAGCTTCAGATCTTTTTATTTTAAACTTACTTCTAGTTTATTTCCCCACCACTCCTCTAGGCTCCTGCCTAACTGGGTCGCGTTGAGGATGTTTGGCATGGCGCTCTTGCTTTTGTTCCTGTTAATTCCGCGACCCCCTTCCTTTTGCCCGCGGATTACTAGGTCCCGAAGTCTGCTGCTAACAACCTAGAGCAGCAGCAAGCTCAGCCGACTGCATCACCGCCGGGCTAGATTTGTTGTTGTTGTTGTTGTTGCTAAGTGGTACTTTCTTCTTCGTGCAGACGCAGAGCTCTTGTTGTCAATATTCATTTTTTGTCTAGTACAAAGATGGGAGCAGCTTAACTCCGAGCTTAGTCCCTTCGTGCGCTGCAGACAGTGGACCACCTCGGAGAGTCTAGGGGTCCAGGGCGAAATCTGAGGTGTGGGGGGAGGAAGTGGGATCAGACTTAGTGAGTGTGAGTTAGCAGAGGGGGAGTTGTTTGTTATTTACCAATGTAGCCAAACTGTGTGTGTGTGTGTGTGTGTGTGTGTGTGTGTGTGCGCGCGCGCGCGCCCCCGCGACGGCTGTGCGCCTCTAAAGTGAATCTGGAAAAGAGAGAGATTAAAAAGCAAGTGAGAAAGAAGACGCTTGCTAGGAGTGGCTGGCGCTAAGCTAGCTGCACAGCTTTGTTGTGGTTGCCCTGGGCGCAGCGGCCGATCGGTCAGAACGAGGGCTAAGGGCCGAGTTAATTACAACGGGCGCGTTTCACTGGATGGGGATGAGGGACTGGCTCCTAAAGAACTTTTCTCTTAAGGAAAAAGAGGCGAGTGGGTCTAGGAAAGTAAATACTCGACAAGGTTTTGGTAGAAACTACTTCTGGCCGGGGTCCCGCCCAATCCCAGTTCCAGCTGGCTTTACCTCTGCGCTGCTGTTTCCCCGCGGCTGCGCGTCAATCAGGCAGAGCCGAGAGCTGGGGGCGGAGCTTTGGTCACCCGGCGCGCAGAGCCAAGCTCACCCTGCCGCCACCCGGCAGCTGGCTGCGCGACCTAGCCACGCACTGGGAGCGCGCCCTCTCCCCAACTTCTCACCCTTGCCCTGGGTTCCCGGCCCCAGGCCCAGAGATTCGAAAACTGAGTAAAGGACTGCTGTTCAACCGCGGCCTTCCTCCCCAACTCTGAACCCATTCTGTAACGTAGAAAGCAGCGCCTCCAGCACCGGTGGCTTTGACTGGACTTTCTCGTGGGGGCGGGGGTGGATGGGAGTGGTTAGGAAAAGTAAAGTGGTGTGTGTGTGTGTGTGTGTGTGTGTGTGTGTGTGTGTGAGAGAGAGAGAGAGAGAGAGAGAGAGAGAGAGAGAGAGAGAGAGAGGTGGTTGGAGGGGTGTTTTAGCCTCTTTAGCGTCTTCTCTGTTTCTCCGTAAGCTGTAAGCTTCCCGGCATCCCAAACTAGCTAAGACCACTGCCTGCCTAGACTCCACGCGGAGTCTGAGAAAATTTGGCCTCGTTTTCCTAGGGCTGGGGAATGAGCTCCGGAGGTCAATAAAGCCCTCCAAAAATGATGAATGATTGAGCACCTGTGATGATGATAGTGATTACCAGAGCAATTAAACAGTTTGATTAAATGAGCCATCATAACAATGATGTCTGCGGGAAATCGGCCCTCACATATAAAGGCAGCGTGGAGGGGCTGGCAGAGGCGCGGAGAGCGCGCGCCGGGAGAGGGGCTGCGGCCCGCGCGGGTTTGGTTCCAGTGGCCAAACCAGGGATGGCGGGCTTAGAGAGCTTCTGGGAGCAGAGTCCAGCCTAGGGTTTCCGCCTCTCTTTCTGCCAGGCTTCAAGCCTAAGGCAGCTGACCCGTCTGGAACCCGAAGGAACTTAGGGTCCCTTGCCCTCCACCCCACCCCCGAGCTTTTTTTCCCCTAGAAGAACTCCAAGATTACAAATATCCGTCTCATTTGATGCCGAGTTACTCATCGACAGATAAGAAAAGGTGAGTAAAAAGAAAGGAAAAAGCTGGTCTCCAGAATTTTATTTTAAGGCGGGGTAGTTAAACTTGGCCGCCCAGGGAGAAAGAGAGGGAGAGATGGGGGGAGACCCAGAAAGAAAGACAGAGACAGAGAATGTGAGAGAATATTTGGCTTCACAGAGTTGTGGGTGGTACTGGGTCCAAGTTGTCGGTTCCCGTGCGGCGCACAGAGTTTACACTCAATTTTAGCTCCTCTAACTGTTCTTAATTTCAAGATTAGCCATTTATTACTGCCAGTAGGATTTTTGCTATTTTAAAAGTCCTTGGTAACTAAACCCCAGTTAGGAAGTTACTTTTTCAAAAGAACTCCAGTTTCTGAGATAAACGCTTCTTTTGTCAAGAACAACTTCGTGAGAAACCTCTGCATCTTCGTCTAAGGAGGCTTAGCGCTTTTCCCCCCTCCACACCAGTTACCTACCGCCCCAACCCCACTGATACTGTTAAGCGTTTTAGCATCCCGGTAGCCTTTATTTAGTAAAACTTCGCTAGCATTTTAAAAAATAGCAGTAATAAACTTTCTCCCCGTGTGAAAATCCAGACAGATTGATTACTTGTATATTTTAAAGCAATCGTTAAAAAAAATAACGGCTTGACTAACTGGTGGTAATTTGGGGGTTTACAAAAAGGAGAAAAGTGTGAACTCTGCTTTATAATGTGAGCAGTGCAGAAAGAGTTTTAACTCGAACCTCTTCCTCTCTTTCACTGTGTAACTTCTTACGCATTTTACCGAATGCATTAAAGCAAACAAGAGGACAGACAATCTGGTTAGATGTAGGGGGCAAAAAGGAAGGGCATTTAGAAGACATTTTCAGGGGAGGGGCGGAGATCATTTTTACAGTGGAAGAGTTTTAGAGTTAAGTATGAGATGATTGAAAATAGCATGCTGGTGAAGGACATCTGTTTGGCTTTGAAATTTACTTTATCTAAAAGGAGAGACTGCTTTCCTGGTAACTAAAAAGATTTGTTACTCAGATGCATGCATGCTATTGTGAAACTGTTCAGTTAAATGTTAGTATTTAAATCTACGGATACTGCAGTGCATTACACAGGGGATCAAGTTGGAGTTGATTCGGGGTATCTCCCCTGATTACTGTGATGACTTCCAAGGATTGTGGTCATCAACAACTTGTGGGTGTTTTTATTAATGCTACAGCAAAGGACTCATCCAGCTAAGGGCTGCCTGTGCTCTCTCCATCCTCGATTTACCAGTCCGGTAGATGCTGTTCCACAGCATTCAGGTGTCCACACTTCCTCTTCTCTGTCCCCGTCTGGGTGGATGCCTTGTTTTCAGAGCTCGTACAGCACTCTGTCTCCTGGATGTGGATTCATCTACTCTCCCACATTTGAGGTGAAGAGAAATAGGTGGGGCAGCCCTAAAGACAAACAAGAGATGGGGGTCACATGCGCCCGTGCACACCTCAGTCAACAGTCAGCTTCGTCTGCTCGGGCTGGAAATGGTTTTAACAGGCGGTAAAATTTCATCTTGCGGTGTCAAATTGGGGTCATTTGGGGGTTAGGGTTCTCAGTGTCCGTGAGGAGCTGTCCAGCTGTGTGGGGACTCATTAACTGCAAAAGATCTGTTTCAGTAAAAACAATTCAGAGACAATCAGAAGGCTAAAGACTCTCTACAAATCGCCTTTTACAAGTGCCCCAGAACAAATATGGTTGGTAAAACCTATTTCTTCACAATCCAAATCAGCTACTTAGCTGTGGAGTGGGGGGTGGGAACACTGAATTAAAAAGGAGGTGAAAGAAGGGGGGTGGTAATGGAAGGGGGTGGATGAGAAAGAGAATTGGGCCTCTCAAATTTAAGAGTCTGTTTTTAATCACCTCTTTCTTATTGAAGCATCCCCCGGACTTCTGAAAAGCACTCCTTTCTATTTCTCCTTTTCTTCTTTTGATCCCTTGTGGAATGTTACTATAGGTAACATTAAGGATTTAAAATAACATTAGTCCCGCAGTTCAGTAGTCCAAGGCCATTGGCTTTTGGGAGGGGGAGTTAATTTGAAGTAGCGTTTATAAACTCGAACTTTACTTTAGCAGAACTTGTTCAGGTTCCTTGAGGTGGTATTTGTGGCTGTTCTTTTTATCTACTCCCCCCCACCACCAATTTCCTGATCCTCTGCACAGATAACTCCAAATCTTCAGAACTGTGAGGTCTTGAAGTGTTAATCTGTGTATTAAAATCACCAGATTTAAATCCCTTTTGTCTTCTTTACAACATTTAGAACAATTGATGCTTTGCTACAAGAGCAAGTAAATCCAGCCTTAATCTTGTTTGTAACTTTAATGTTTTGGTTTGGAATATTTCTTATTAAAAAAAAACTTTTATTTGAGAAAAAACTGAGATTATGTTAGCATTGAGGAGGTTCTGTTCCTCAGTTTGTAGAAAGATAACTGATTTCTTTAATTTAGGACGGATTTCGATGGGTCAAAGGAAAGTTCAGCATTAAAATGGGAGACTAGACACGAAAAATGCCAGGGTTTTTTTGTTTTGTTTTTTGTTTGTTTGTTGTTTGTTTTGTTTTTTTGTGTGTGTTTTTTGACAAAACAAAGTTGATACTTCAAAGTAAAGTATCACTATGAAAGACATTTATTTCCTAGAATTAGTGAATCTAGCAAGGGAAAAGAAACAGGGAAAAAATGGCCTAAAATATTCCATCCATTTGTTCTTTCTTGTTCTGGACTCTGCCTCTGTTCCGAGGTTTTCCATTTCCTTCCACACTACTTTCCTTTGGGTTCTAAAGGAGGGTGAGTTTTTGAAGTCCTCCTCCTTTCTCTAGGCTTCCCAGGGTGTTTGTAAATTGTTCCCCAAGGATTTTGTGGCACTGCTGAAGCAGTCCTGGAGCCTAGTGCTATTTGGACAAAGGCAGAGGGGTTGTCTTCTGCCCTGGTCCTTGTGGCTGACAGTTGGAATTTTTGATATATATTTTATTTGGCATTTCTAATAACGTGTTTGTTCCTCACTCCATCCCTTGGAGCCATTTATTACTTTAAAAACATCTCTTCTCTGTAAACCTCCTCTCATCCTTGTGAACTGTTTTTGACCTTCCCAGCAGTATAACTGAAAAGTTACTCTGGAAAGAATTCTGCTCACTTCCTTACCTGTTACCTCGGTTCATGCTCTTTCTAAATGATGTCTACAAAGGGAAAGGGTCCCCCTGCCTTCCCCACACACACCTTATTGGGTTTTGCTTTTGTTTTGCATTTTTATTTATTTATTTATTTTTGCTTTTTTTTTCACACCTTAGTATTTTATTACAGACTTTTCTCCCTGGAAATAATAGTATCAAATCAACCTACAGTTTAAAACAAAACAAAACAAACAAACAAACAAAAAAAACAGGACAGAATAGAATTGATGCATTTTTGCCAGGTCTAATTTCTTCCAATTGTAGCTGTTTCCCAGTGTCGCGGGAAGAACGGGTTTCAATAAATAGCCCTCTAGCGCTATCTGGCGGGGCTCCAAACGCTCTGTGCACTATGGCGCTGTCAGTTTCTCCGTCCCGAGCCCTTCCTCGGTTCCTTTCACTTTCCCTCTATCTCTTGTCATTTCTGCTCAGTGTCCTATTTCCAGTTCCTTATTTTCCCTCCTGTCCCCTTTCTAGTCCTTACTACAGTTTCTAGTGCAGACAGAGGACACCGCACCGGCCAGCACCTTAGCCCTTGCAACTAGAAGGCAGGCCGGCCACCCAGATCATGCAGACGTTCACGTCCTGATCCCGCGTGGCTCACACCCATCTTCTCCTTTTATGGCGCACCTTAGCGGTGTTAAAGGTGTTGACAAGTTCCACGGTCTCCCCGGGTGGTGTTTTGAAGAGGCTTAAAACTGTAATTGGGAAATTTGCTGGAAAGAAACAAGGCACTGGGATTCCCGGCTAGGCTAGCACAGCCTGTTTAAGTTTGAGGTCTGCGGCCCGGCGCCCGCCCGGTGTGAGTGGAAGGGGGCTTCTCTGAGAGTGGACAGCAGGGCACCAAGTTTTTGCTAGAGGAATGGGACGTTGGTGGGACACTTGCTCTCGGCCCCTGGTGATTTAGTTTTCCAAGGACTGTCTCAGACTTCAGCCTTCATCCAAAGCGCCTGTCCATTTTCTCTTTCTCAGTTAACCAGATTTATTCTCAGCATGCTACCAAACACATGCACACTCTGGAGAGAAGTGTCAAGGTGGGAGTAGGAAAGCCCCCTAGAAAGCCCACAGACTAGATAGAGTGAGCCAACACACACAGCTCGAGGAAGCCAGTGGTGCTAAACCGGAGCCTTCCTCATCCTGTACCTGTAAACGCTAAGTGGTGTGAGCGGAGGTTATAGGAGACAGAGCCAAGACAGACGACGGGCCAGGTGCTTCACCACGGAGCTACTGTATTTATTTATACTCTCTCTTTCTCTCCCCTCTCAGTCCTCCCCTTCTCCTCCCTCCTTCCCTTTTCTTCTCACTCAGCCTGAAAGAAACCTCCAATTTTTGTTTTTTGATTTTAAGCAAATATCTTTCTTCCTCCTACCTGAAGGCCAGGACACACGTGGCGGGAGGTGAGTTAGGAACTCCTAACTGTTTTCAAGGACAAACAAGAGCACATCCCCTAACACGCCTAGAAAGTTGCTACTACAAGTGAGAGAAACTTTTGCCTTGTAAGTGTTCTGAACAAAAGAGTGAGTCCCAAGTCTGGACCCCTTTATATAAAAATAATAAAGACAGAATGAAAAAAAGAGAAGGTGGCCCCATTATTGGCTCTACTCCCCCCAAGAATTTCTCCTACCTCCTCCACTTCTGAGGGAAGAAAGCACAGTTTGAGTATAATTAATTGAAGATTGTTATTAGGTCATCATTAGTCAAAGTGCAAAAATTGCTGTCCATTTTTTACTTAAAATTGACCATCCTGAGAGTGATAGATCGATTCAGAGGATAAAAATGATATATCAAAACATCAATGTCGATTATTTGAAATATTGTAGTCGAATTTTTTTTTTTATTGCTTCATCGGTTAAGTGTCTGAAAGTGCGATGTTCAAACATATATTTATGTTGTCAATACTGTCAGAACTGTCAGTTTTACTATACCGGATTTGTACTACGTTTCAAATTTGCTCATTTGCATAAAATGCCCACCCTAGGATTCCCCACCCCACCCCACCCCCCACCTCCATCTCTGGAAAATCCCTGTCAGTTTCTTCAAAGGATTCTGCAATCTTTTTTGCCTAAGCTAAAGTGGGCACTGCTTCTTTTACTCAAATTTCCAAGATGGATTAGATGACTTTTTCAGCATTTCTAACCTTAAAAGAGGCACTTCCTCCTTTTTGCCCAACCATGCAAGCATAAGCTCTTCTCCGAGACAGCACTGGAGCACTGGAGCAGGACAACGGGATGAAACGGATTCCTCCCTACCTTCTTGGCCACTCTCAGGTAAACCCAGATTATACCAAGCCTGGGCATCAGAACCCACCATCAAATTACCTGGAAGATTGAAGTCTTCTAAGAGAAATGAGCAGAGGAGTACAAATACCTTTTCTTTTTTCACTTAAAAGCTGCAATGAAAGAAGAGGAAATAGTACACATAAATGGTGGCACATTTTACCTTTAAAAGCTTTTGAACTCCATCGAAAGACACAGGTTGCAAGCAGAGCTGACAGTTTTAATTCTACCATTTTCACATAGCACGTCAGATCAGAGGCACTCATTTATTTTATGGGGTGGGGCATTAGGAAGGCAGATAGGGTGAATTCGATTGTCTCTATCCTAAAAATACCAGAGAAATGAAACTCTCTTACTGGAACGCAAACATTCCATTGCTCTGTACAATTAGTCTAGACTAATTGAAATTTATAAATTCACATTCTGCCTAATCTTATGCTTTTTACACTCCCCTCCCAACCCCCAGGATTCTAGCAAAGTCTGGTTAAAAAAAAAAAAAAAAAAAAAGCAGGACACTTCTGCACTAGCTGTAAGTATGTGATGTTGTTTTTGTAAGCCTAAAGCACTTTTCATTATTCTTTTAATGTATTTATAGGTATGTTTGGACATTCAAAGAAGCTACACATGATTTGGTTCCGTGCTGCCAATTTAAAAAAAGGGGGGGGGGTCTGAGAGTTCTCACGCTCATCTTATCAAATAAATAAATAAGTAAAGTACAACGCAATAGAAAGTTTGCTGCTTGCATCTGTGGGTCGTCGAGGAATCAGAGTTTCTTCCACCCTACTCTCAATGGCCATGGCTTGAGGAGGGATCGCCCCCAGAGAGCTGTGTTTACTCCTCTTTCATTCATTCTTTCTTTCTTTCTTCTTTCTTTCTTTTTCTTTTTCTTCTTTTAATAATCTCTCAGCTACCTATGACAAGTGTTGCTTAAAGAAATTCATCGGCCTTCTCCAGATACTTCCAGGTTTGCCATAATGATCTGCAGAAGAGAACTGCCGTCGCTTTCTCACATCCGAAGGTGTTGGCGGAACTCAGAGCGAGGGGAGAGTGGCTGCAAAGCTTAATTACCAAGGGGAGGGTTGGGTGCCTCCCGGGACCCCGGGCAGGGTTGGGAGTAAGGTGCAGCCCAGGAGGCGTCTTTCTGGACGTTGGAGTCACCAGTTGGAGAATATTTGGACAAGGTATGATTGCCTCATCCCCCTCCCAATGCCTTTGGGGAGAAGTGATATCCTTGTGTAACAATTAGCTCAGACAATAAAAATAATTGGAAAATCAGTTGGAATTTCTGAGTTTTTAATTACGTTTAATTTTGCACTAAGCCGTAAAATTACGAATGCCCCTCAATTAAACACTTTCCTCTTGCAAAGCGTTTAACAACAATTATTCCTTAATCAGTCTGAATGTGAGTCACAAATGGTGCTTTTTCACATCAAAAGGACGTCCTTCCACGTTACCTTTTAGTCATAAGAGGATTAATTCCTGTAATTAGAGGGATAAATATGTGCATAAATATCTCTCTCACTCTCTTCTTTAAAACAACAACAGCAACAAAACAGTTTCCCTGTGTGCGAGACTTGGTAGGCGTGGGAAGGGGAAATGTTTCTGATGCTGAGGGGTCGACTTCGGCCAGAGAGCCTTTTGCGTGCTGTAGCCATGGGAATTCCGGGCCGGGCCGCCGGCGCGCATCACGGAACTGGAAGGACACGGCCACTCACACTCATAGGCGCGCTCGGAAAGGTCCTCAGGTCCAAAGCTAGGGCCAGGACCATCTAGAGTCCTGCCGAATTTTTCCATTATGCAATTCACATCCCATTTTTTTCCGCTGGCCGGCGCAGCAGGACTTCATTCTGGTCAGTGCCCGGGTCCCCAGGAGTGGAAGACCCTGCCCTAAGCCCGAGCTCCTGCTTGACTTTTCAGGCTGCAAATAAAAATTGAGCATGACCTTTTAAAACTCCAGTGTGAATATCTCATTTACCTAATGACTTTATGTCACCTACGGAGAAGGTCAATTTCCTCTTAACCTTTCCCCCGCTGCTGCAGTAAGCATTCTTCCCTAATCAATGGTGGCTCGAATGATCAATTCCCATTTTATGATCGCTGACAAAGTCAGGCTAGAGGCGGGGGGGGGGGGGGGGGGGGGGGGGGGAGTTTGAGACCGCCGCCGCTGGCTTTGCCAGGACAGGGGCTTCGGGTACGCCCAGCACCACCCGGCGCCTCGGGAGGCAGCTCTCTCTCCAGTGAGTTCAGAGACCTTGGCAAACTTCCCTCCCCCACCCGCCGGCGAGACTTCTGAGTTGTCACTAATGCGAACCTGAAATTCACCAGAGCCCCTTCGGTTACCGACAACGCTCCCCGCTGCTGCTAGGCCTCCCCTCCCCCCTCCTCCGAGAGCTTTCCTTTCTAAGTCTGTAGGCAGGATTGCCCAACCCTAAAGAGAGAGTGTGTTACTTTTATTTTTTGAAGTTAAAATTATCTCTTCTGTCTTCACAGTGGATCTCTCAGCTTCTCCGGGTTAACTTCGTGTAAACAAAGCAACAACAAAAGTCCAAGGGCCGAAAAAAAAAAAAAAGCCCCTGACTCTTGTGGGTGGGGGTGCGAGCGCGCACGTGCCCCCCCCCACTGAAGCCCCTGTATCCCACTACACCGGGCTACCCTAAAGGGTGTATATTATACATTTCTACCTTTCCTCCATTTAAGTTATCCAAAAGTTCCTCAAGTCCGAGAAACAAGGTGGCAAAATACTAAATGAAAGCTAATTTGGGGGGAAGTTTGTAGCTCTTCATCTTTGTAGGTTCAAGGTGATCGCCTCCCTTTTCCAGCCTCTCATACAGCAGCAGACTATCACACACACAGGACCTGTTTGAAGAACAGATTTCTTGACACCGGTTCTCCACAGATAAAATGAAATTCACCGTATTCCACCCCAAGCTCATTTTTACTGACTTCCAAGACTCGCAGAAGCTACTGATTATTATCAAAAGATCTGCAAAGCCGAGGCAAGCCTAGCTAGGATTCAATCGCAGGAAATTCACTGTTCTGGGACAAAGATGTCCTGTGGGCAGGGTTTGGGGCGATTTCCTTTGAGGGGCCAATTCCACAGTTCTGCACTGACCACCTAGTTAAGTTAGAAACTTCAACTCCTTAGATTTCTAGTTGGCCTGCTCTGTCTATGGAGACAGTCTTTGGAAAGGAATATAAATTGTCCCACTAGCCCAGAGTATCTCATTACTTGTGGGCAGATATTTTGGTCAAATTTGAAAACCTTTGAGATAATCAAATGAAAATGTGACAAGCCCACTGTTTATCTCTCATTCTGACGCAAGAGCAAACAGAAGTTAGGGTGGGAGTTCAAGGTGAGCCGTTATATAGCCCTGTTCCTCAGAGGTTCAGACCCACAATGCCAGGCTATCCCACTCAGAGGTAGCCAGAACAAGCCAAGCTCATGAACTGAGCTGAGCAGATAGTGCTTAGTGCCCAGTCTTATTGCTCGCTCGGCATGATCCCTACCAGGAGACATGTTTGCAAGTCTTGAGTTGGATTCTGGATTTAACTGGACACAAGGGCTGATAAAAAGCCTTTCTGCTTTTAGAAGACTGTCTCAGATTTCCAGACTTCACTGAGCTACAACCTGCCTTTGGGTCAGGGAGTGCTTGTACTGAAGTTTCCCATGGCTAGGAGAATTCAGTGAGACTTTTATCTGTATTTGACAGAGGAGCAGAGAGATAGGGGATAGGCCCCTTGACCTCAGATAATGACCAAGGCTTTCCTCTTCAGCAAATGTAATTCTCACATGAAGAGTAATTAACAATCTATGATTACTCATTCTGAGACTTTCCGTTCCTTATCTTAACAGCTTTCATAGGGACATTGAAGAATATGTTTGAAAGTAATGCCTGGTTTCATTGGATTTAAACAGCTTGCATTCTTTTCATTTCTACCCTAGTCTCCTCACACATAGTCTTGAGCTGCATTCTATTCCAGCATGCCTACTCCGTACCTACCCCCACACCAATGGAGAGCAGAGCCATGCAGTAGTCCCCTCAACTATAGGACACATTCCAAGATGGCCAGTGGATGTCTGAAACCACCAACTGTACTGAACTCTGTTTGATAGTGCTTTTTTCCTCTGTTCACTCATCTATGAGAAAGATTAATTTATAAATTAAACACTGCGAGAGAGTGAGAACAATAACAAAAGAGAGAATTATAAAAACATGCTGTAGCAAAATTTTTTAAAATTTATGACTAGCTTAGTTCTTGGCTTTTCCATTTAATGTCTTGGGAGTGTGGTTGACTATAAGTAATCAAAATAGCAAAAAGCAAAACCTCACAGAAGGGGGTGCTGCTGTATACTTGACTATTTCTCTGAGATGGAGAGTCATTCTCCAAATTAAAAGTTCTTAATTTGGCAAACATATGGGGTTTTTTTTTTTTTTTTTGGTTGTTGTTGTTTTGTTTTTGGGTTTTCTAGACAGGGTTTCTCTGTGTAGCCTTGGCTGTCCTGGACTCGCTTTGTAGACCAGGCTGGCCTCGAACTCACAGTGATCCACCTGCCTCTGCCTTCCCGGAGTGCTGGGATTAAAGGCATGAGCCACTACCGCCCAGATTGGCAAACACTTTTGAAGAAATAAAAATTTTTAAGTTGTAATAATGCAGTCTCCTGTCTTTGTCCTTACACGTGTCTCATTTGTGATAATAAGTCAAAATGTCAAGAAGCAAGTCACAGTCCTGGGACAGGAAGAATGCTCACACAGACTACCAGCCATTCGAAGGTATAGGAGACAAACCTCATGTCCCCATCCCACTCAAACATCTCCAGGGTGAGAGAATGTCATCACTTCTAAGGTTTTTAGGTTTTCATTTAATTTTTTTGAGTCCTAGAAGAACAAAGGAACTGCAGGGACTGAAGGGACTCAGAATGTGACCTGGAGGCAGGTTCTGTGCCTGTCACCAGTTGATTGTATATTCTTAAGTCACCCAAGCTCCTTTCTTTAAATCGAGGCATAACACTTGTGCATCTTTTATAAGATTCAGTATCATGATTTAATGTATATCTACAATGTGTGATGGTTAATCAGGACAAAACGCACTTCCATGTCATCAAATATCAATCATTTCTGCATGCTAAAAACTTTCATATTCTTCTAGCTGCTTTGAAATATATCACATACTGTTACAACCCATAGTTACCACACTGCACTGTAGATAACTAGAATGAACTGCATCTATCAAATAACTGTATTTTGGTTTTCTTTAAATTATTTCCATAACCTCTCCCTCTGTCCTTTCCCATTTCTAGAGATTACCACATTACTCCACTCTGGGATAAGACCATCTTTTTATTTCTATATCATGTAGTATGTATCAGTTTGTGTCTGGCTTATTTCTCTTAACATAATGACCTCCAGTTCCATATGTTGTTACAAATGACAAAACTGCATTTTTTTTTCTTATGGTGGCATAATGTGTGTACACACGCACACGCACACACACACACACACACATACACATACACATACACACACAGCATCTTATACTGTCTCATATTTTCTTCACCCATTCATCCATCAGTGTTCACCTTGGTTGATTTGATAACATGCAATTGTGAATAGTACTACAGTAAATATGGGAGTGAAGAGATTCAGTGACTCTGATATAATGATTTAATTTCTTTTTCTTTTTTTTTACACATTTTTATTGAAAAACAAAATAATTCATATTACATCTCATTTGCTATCCCTTCCCATGCATCCTCCCATTCCTCCCTCCCTCCTGCTTTCACCCCATTCCCCTTCCCTATGACTGTGACTGAGGGGACCTCCTCCCCCTGAATATGATGCTAGGGTATCAAGTCTTTTCTTGGTAGTCTGCTATAATTATTTAATTTCTTTTGGATAGATACCAAGGACAGAATTGCTTGAGCTCACCGAGATATGCTTGTCTCTGCCTCCTCAATGTTGGCATTAAAGGAGTACACCACCACACCCAGCTTTTAATAACATTCTTAAGTTTATTATTGGAAACTTTTGTAAATGTGTACACTGTAGTTTGGTTATATCCAACCCACTTTCTCACCTAAACTCCCTGTAGACCTCTTCCAACACACTCTCTTCCTGTTTCAAATTTCTTTTTTTTTTTTAAATATTTCTTTTGCCTCATTTTCTCCTTCTCTTTCTTTCCTATTTCTTATAGTTTACTTAATCCAATTGGTACTGCCTATGGATGTAGGGCCATGTGTGAGAACAGGGACAACCTAACAGTGACCACATTGCCAATGAAAAAAGATTCTCCTTCCTATAGCAGCCATCAGCTCTCAACATCTGCTAGATAAGAGTGGAAAGTTGTGAACCTCCTTCACATCTGTGCTGGAATTTTGACTGGCTAGATCTTGTGTAGGTCTCTACATCCTCTATGGATTCCTAAGTACAATAATCACATCAAATACAGAAGACATCTTGTGGCACTTTCTCAATCTTCTACATTCTTTCTACGCCCTCTTCTGAAATGTTCTCTGAGCCTTTGATATATGCACATGTATGTGTTAGGGGAGGTGTGTTGATATAGGAGTCCCCTTTAAGGCTGAGCACTTAGTCATTTATTCTTAGCACTTTCACCAGTTAAGTAAGAGTCTTTGCACTCACCATTGGGCCACTACAAAAGAAGTGACCTTCATGAAGGTTGAGATTCTTACAGCTTCCAGTTTGACAATAAGGCAATGCAGCAAAATAACAATGGATTCCTTCCTTGTACCCACAACCAGCCCCATTGTGGGCTTTTGACCAGGGTTACAATAACAGCCATATATTTCTTCATGTAGAAGAGGCTGAAAATCCAATCAGGAAGGTGTTGGTTACTCCACAGCAGTCACACCACTATTGCAGCAGTATATGAATCTCCCCTAGGAAGTCAGTATTGTAGTGCATACAGCTCAGTGCTGGATAGGACTATTAGTGTTTTCACCTCCCAGTGGTCCGCATAGCATCTTTCAGTACTATTAAAGCCAACCAAGGGGAAAAAAAGTTTCTTAATCAGTTTGTGACGGACTTCTTTATGTCCAGCAACCAAATTATATGGGGCCTTCAACGATACAGTCAAGTTTTGATGGGTAGACTTCTGGAGTCTCCTTGATCAATATCTCACAAGGAGTAATCTCATGCCTGACACTGAGATTTTCATTTAATAACTCATGTTTTCTCAGAGCAGTTTTTTCTATCATGAGCATTTGTTATAGTCTTTCCTTTTTGATGACAGCCATTCTAACTGGAATGATATATTTTATTGTAATTTTAATGTTAATTCTTTGAAGATTGGTGATCTTTAGTTCCTCTGTAATTAGTCTATCTATCTATCTTTCTATCTATCCATTACCTATTTTAGGCAAGGTCTCTCTACATAGCCCTAGCTGTCCTGGAACTCACTATATAGATCAGACTGGCTTCTAACACATAGAGATTTGCCTGCCTCTGACTTCAGAATGCTGGGACTAATGGCCTACGCCACCATGCCCAACTTAATTAATTTATTTTAAAATATTATTTTACTTTATGTGTGTTAGTGTTTTACTTGCATGTATGTACCCAAAAATGCCAGAAGAGGCTGTCAGAGTCCCATGGAACCTAGAGTTACAGATGGCTGTGCTTGGCAATGGAAGTGCTGGGAATTGAACCTGGATCCTCTAGAAGAATAGTCAGTGTTTATAACCACTGAGACATCTACCCAGCCCCTGTTGTTGTTGTTTTATGCTACACTTATAAGGTTCACTATACATTCTGCATATTAATCCCTTGTTGCAGAATTAACTTGCAGATACATTATCTTAATGTTGTAGGTTACTTCCTTTGCTGTGCAAAAAACAAAAACAAAACAAAACTTCTTAGATTGGCGTTTTCCCCTTTGTCTTTTCCATGTCTATTTCATGTCACTTTTCCAATGCTTTGTGTGTCAGTAACCTTAAGGAAGAAATCCTGACAATATCTGACATTTCCGGGGATCTTCTGTTGGCCTATTGACACCCACTCTTCACTTTGTATTTCTAGTTTTATGAGCCTAGGGGTTGGCATGAATGGTTTCAAAATTCTACTATCGACATTCTTTCCTGATTAGTATGTCCAGAATGGTTCAAGTTCGGTCTGAATGTTGATTGCTAGAGTCTCAGTGGGCTGGCTGTGTATCAACCCTTTTCTCGTAATTCTCTTTCGGGGTTTGGGTAACCATGTCCTTCTATGTCTTTGGGGCACTGTACTTACCCTTGTGGCTCACTTAATACCCTGATCACACCTTTTAACTCTGGTTCCTTTCTTTATTAAGTTCTCCAATTACCCACTTTGATGTGCACCATCTGTTTACTGCTGGCCTCCGGTACACATGATGTGCTTGGAGGACTACAATTAAATGAGCTAATGCATGTAAAATACATATACCACAGTCCCTTGCATTTGACAAAAGTTTAATAAATTAGATATTATGTTATTTTTACAATCATTGTTTGATACAACTTTCTTATTTTATATGTGAGGAAACTGAGCCCCAGAGCAGGTAATTAACGTGGCCTAATTAACTCAAAGCTCTAACAACCCAGAGGCCAAATCCCTGGACTGTGGCCCCAAGCTCACTGCTCCCTCCCTATTGTCTTGTTGAGTAAAATGTGTGTGTCTGTGTGTGTGTGTTGTGTGTGTGTAGGGGGGGCAGCAGGGGTCCTTTTTCCATGGGTGCAGGGATAGGATGAGATGAGCCAGAGTCAGAAGCATATGGGCAACGCTCACCTTCTAACTACCAATAGCTTTGTCTCTACTAAATTACTGCTGAAAGTATGTCTTGGCAATTTAGAACCCAGTGATTTCACAATGGATAGAACAGGTATGTAACAGGGCAAGAGATGCATGCTTGACAGGTTAAAAACAAATTTATGAGCACAAATTGGAAGTTTTACCAGGGGGCATAATAATGCTTTCCAGACATACAAGACACAGCAGCATTAATTTTCAAATAAAGGCTGATTTGGGGATTAGCAGCATGGATTACATAGGAACGTCATAATTCTTTAGAACACACTGATGCGCTATGAGCTTCTCTAGGGACAGAACCCCAAATCCTCGCCCACAGACTCTGGGCAACTTGATTACGCTAATAAGGTGATGGAAATTGTTCACTCATTCATTCCTCTTCTAATTCAATCATTCAAAGAAATGCTGAGTTTCGTTGTTTCTCAAAAAACACTTATAGGTGTTGACATATAAGGAGTGATTAAATACATTTCTGGATTCAATAAGCTTATAAATGGAAATAGAGGTAGGTGTATAAATAGACTCTGGGAAAAAAAAACAAGGTGGAAATACACTGAGCCTGCTATGGGAACACTGAAGAGGCTGCATAGGGCTGGGGAGTGAGCGTGGAGGAGACCCTGGGAAAGGTGTAAGTGAAGCTCAGTACCTCTCTCTCCACCCAACTACAATTTAGTCTTCTAAATCCTTCCAACTTATCAATGATGTCAACCTACTAATATTGAGCTCTTCATTAACCTAAGTATTAATAATAAATTAAAATAAAACATGCAATATTGCTTTTTTACTCTTCTGTAGCAGATTGGCTGAGGTATACGTATAACTGAGAAAAATTTAAATAATGTTTCCCTTGGTGACTAGAGTGTATAATAAGAAAGTTGGGCTAAATTTAAAAGGTGATATTATACACAGACTCAGTGGAAAATGTCACCTTACGAAAAAAAATTGCATTAGTGTACTATACCAATTAGGTCTTGTTTATAAAATAAGTTAGGCTAAGCTCAGCACAGATATAAAGATACAGCTTTAAAAATGAGTTGTGCTCTTTGGCCTCGGCGGCAGAAGCAAGATGGCGGAAGGAACGTCATCCTTTGGAGAGTGTCGTGGTAAGACTTGGAGAGTGTCGCGGTAAGACACACACACACACACACACACACACACACACAGACACACACACGTCGTGCCGTGGCTGTGGCTCTAAGGCCTACCACCTTCAGAAATCCATCTGTGGCAAATGTGGCTACCTTGCCAAGCGCAAGAGAAAGTGTAACTGGAGCGCCAAGGGTAAGAGACGAAACACAACCAGGACTGGGCAGATGAAGCATCTAAAAATTGTCTACTGCAGATTCAGACATGGATTCTGTGAAGGAACAACTCCTAAGCCCAAGAGGGTAACAATTGCAACATCCATTTCATCTTGAGGATTTCAACCAGTCATAAAATAAATGCTCTGGTTTCAAAAATAATTGAATTGGGACTAATGCCTGGAGAAAAAGTCTAAAATACGACTGTTTATTTCTGAACCCAGCATGCATTCATACACAACTGGTTATACTAATAAATATAACACAATCTAAATCAGACATTTCTACATACTCATTACAAAAGTGGCCATTTTCACCTGAATTGTGAGTGACACCTAAGCATAGTTTATTTTACCTTGAGGATATTATCAAACCTGAGTGATTTTTCCACTGACATCCAGATCTCAAAGTAATAAAACATTTGCAGGTACTCGTTTTTCCTGCTTTTGTTCACTGGCCTTAATTGTCTTGGCTTGCTTCTCCGATTTGTTTGTTTGGTTTTTTTCCTTCCCCATCCCACATCTCAAAAGCCATCTTCAGTCACATTAATTAAGTGTGCTGCGTGTATGTCCACATGTATTATGCATGTGCATTTTTTTTGTATTTTAGCTACACACAATTACCTCTACAACCTGGAACTTAAAATATCTTTTAATGTCTCGAATGTATAGAGTAGTGACTAATTTGTTGTTTGTAGGACGTGTTTCTAAGCCGACACACTTCACATTGGCTGCCCCGAATGGTTATCTTCTGAAGGCTCTCTCCTTTCTGTGAAGAGTCACTGCTTTGGAAGTTCTTCTTTTACTCCCTCCTTTCTCTTTGTCTCTTCCTCTTCATTCTTTTCTCATTTCTTTCTTCCCTTTCTCCTTTACTACAAGCTACTCAGAACCCTCGAACTATTCTCATCTCTCTTGTTCTCAGATTTCTACTCTCTGCATCATCTAGACCAAGGGCTTCTGGGGTAAAGTTTCCTGATGCTCTCTTCTTCATACACCTTGTTACTCTCTATGCATTAGTCACAACGTCACTGTTTTACATACCCACTAATTATTCTTCTACTTCTGTTTTAATGATGTGCTTGCCACAAAGGACTGTGTGTAGACATTACAGGAGTATTTGTAAATCAGCTACTCAATATAAGGAAGGAATATTACCCACAGCCACCTACTTTTCTATTTTTCACCATCATCATCTTCTCCCCCCTGGAGTAAGTATTATCTGTCTTGGTCAGTAGTTGGTCAGTGTGTGTAATACTGAGCTATATATAAAAGATCATATGGATGAGCTAAATTATACATACTATGTATTACATGCTATTAACATATTAACTGGTGTACACACATAGAGTCACACAGATTCATCACCAATCACTGATGGGAAATATTTTGGAGATTTATTTTAATTTTGTTTACGTGTGTGTATGTATGTATGTGTGCAGGTTTGTGCAGTGTGTGCAGTGGCCATTTGTGAACCACCTGAGATGCATGCTGGGAACTGAGCTTGTGCCTCTTGCAAGAGCAGCAAGTGTCTTAAACTCTTGAGCCATGAGCTAAGTCTCTAGCACCTCAGTAGAGAAAATATTTTTAAAATATTAAGTCCATACTTAATATGTATAGGTTTCCTCTCTTGTTATTATTATTCAGATAATACAGCATAACAAGTAACTACAAAGCCTTTACACTGTGTTAGGCTTTATAAGCAATCTAGAATTGACTTAAGACATGTGGGAGATGGGGCTGGAGAGATGGCTCAGAGTTAAGAGCACTGTCTGTTCTTCCAAAGGACCCGAGTTCAACTCCCAGCAACCACATGGTGGCTCACAACCATCTATAATGAGATCTGGTGCCCTCTTTTGATGTGCAGGTGTACATGCAAGAAGAATACTGTATAGAGAATGATGAATAAATGAATCTTTAAAAAAATAAGACACGTGGGCTGTATTGGAGGGGCTGAAGCTGGTAGAGCACAAACAAGGTGGAAGCTGGCCTAGGATACAGAGCATGCTTGAAGCCAACCTGAACTTTGTAATAATATCCTGCCTCAAAGGAAAAATATACAAGGATGGATAAAGGTTTTATTAAAAAAACATTGAAGCAGGTTTAAAAACTTTAAATTACATATATGTATGTATGTATGTGTGTGTATACATGTATTAATTTTTATGTGTGTATGTGCATCACAGCAAGTGTGTTGAGGTCAGAGAAACACTTTTGGGAGTCTGTTCTCTCTTTCCACCATGTGGGTTCTGAGAATCAAACTGAGGTCCTCAGGCTTGGCAGCGAGCCCCTTTAACTGCTAAGCTACTTTGTTTGATTTGTGGCATGTTTTTCAGAAGCTTTGAGCACCTTTGTATTTTAATATCTACAAAGAATCCTGAAGGCAATTAATTCCCTCTGAATACTGAGGAGGATGTACTTGCATTGTATTATATTGCTAAATAGTATAATGCATTTTGCTTTAATTTTTAAAGTGCACCTCATCTAGATTAATCTTTCTAGACTGTACTTTTCATTCAAGACTGCATTTTAAGGTTAAACTTGTGATTGTATGTAGCTATAATTAATTCTTTTCAGTTTCATCTTGGGATTTCATTTTGTTTAAAAAAACACAATTTATTTATGTTTTTCTCTTTGGGCTGTTGCCATTTTGTTATTGATACTATCATAAAGACTTCTTCTGTAAACATTGTACTATGTGTCTCTTGAAGTTTATGTGCAAAGATGTTCATAAACTTATGGTATATACTGAGCTTTATGCTGTCTGATTTGGGATATTTAAATATGTCCCTTTCCAAAATAAAATAAGTGATTTTCCTCACGATTGTATTAATCTTCTTCTTTCTGGCAATAATAATAATCTATATACACACACATATATATGATATATCCGCTCACATCTTTTTCTTTTAACATTTGGTTCTTCTTTTCATCTCTATCAATGTCTCCTTTTGTCCTTTCCCCAGTGAGATGAGAGGTACTCACTGTGGTTTTAAACACTCATGTTCTAAGTGACAAATACTTTTTGTTATTTACCTTTGCTGCTCTTAAGACATCTGTTAGTGCATTTCTTCCATTTTCCCATTGTTTCCTTTTATTACCGTTTTTTAAAAATTCCATGTCAAAAATATCTCCTTTCACTTTGTAGTTCTTCTTTTTTTTTCTTTTCTTTTTTTTTTTAATTTGAAAAGTGTTTTTGATGAACTTAACTTATATCTTTTACCACAGATTAATATATCTGTATATTCTCTTTTGGATTATGTTGTATCATGTAAAAGATTTGTTTTGTATTCTGAGGTTATAAAGATAGTTTTTCTATGAAATTATTTAATTCCTAATTGTTTTTTCTCTTCATATGACTTAATCAATTACCAATAGAGGTTTCCTTTTTATGTATAAAAGCACAGTATATTTTCTACAGAATTAACTTGCCAGCTCCATCACTTTCTTGGAAAATTTTCACTTACTTTTCTGATGTTAGTTTGTCCGTAAGTTCTGCTCCCTCAGTTTGTATAGGCAATAGTATTATTGCCTATAGAAAATGACAGCTTTCTTCCTTCCTTCCTTCTTTCCTTCCTTCCTTCCTTCCTTCCTTCCTTTTTCTCTTCTTTATTTCTTTTTTTTCTTATTTCTTCACCCCTTCTCCTTACCTGTCCCTCTTTTCTTACTGCTTTATCTAGGACCAGATCTCCAGGACAAGTCTAAAGAAAGACATTCCTAAGTGGAGCACATCATTATCTTCCCCCACTTTTCTCCATTACAAATGTTGTTTGCTGCAGCTAACTGATGAGTATCTTAATCAGACTTGAGGGATTTTGCCACTATATTGTGCCCAATTTACTAAGACCTTAGTGTTTTAAATGAGTCTTAAGTATTGCCAGTTTATTTTTCCTTTTATAATAAGTTTTCTTCTACTCTCACTCTGTGATATTTCACTCAAAGTCTTTTCAATATTAGACTACACCTATGTAAGTGGGCTGCATCTATGAGTTGATTGTGGTACTATATTGCATAAGTAGATTTGTTTAACATTATTTTGCTTCTGAGTTTTAAATTTCTATTGCTGTGACAGAGGAACTAGTCATTTCTCCTCTTTTTTTCCTTAGCATCAAAAAATCATCTTTGCCTAATTTTTGTCGAAGGATTTTATTATCTTCACACAAAGAATTATACTTAAGGAAGATTTCTCTCAAGTTTATTCTCAGACAAAAATGTATCTGATTAAAATGATTGTTTTCCAAAAAATATGATAGTATTCATTTCCAAAATAATACTAGAATACCTTTAAAGTAAGATTTGTAGTCACTCAATTACTTTAAGAATTATTAGGCAACAACCTCCATCTACTTTTTTTGTTTAGTTGTTTTCTATTATATAAGTTATTTTATTTTAATTTGTTCATTTCTTATTGGTATTAACTCTTTACACACTGAAGCATATTAGTCTACTGATACTATATATATATATATATATAATATTAATTTATTTATTTATATTTATATGAATGCTCTATCTGCATGTACACCAACATGTCAGAAGAGGACATGAGATCATATTATAGATGGTTGTGAACCATCATGTTGTGGCTGGGAACTGAACTCAAGATCTATAGAAGAGAAGACAGTGTTCTTAACCACTGAGCCATCTCTTCAGCTTCCTAATACTATATTTTCAATGTCTGTTATGTCTACATACATAGTTGCTTTTTAGTCCTAATATTTTATGGCTAATAGAATTCTATTTACAAAAAAAAGGCCAGTGGGTTCACTTTCTACACCTCTAAAGAGTTAAAAACCAACCCTAATTCTGAGCTATCTGGCCATAGGCAGTTTCTCACAGTTATAAACTAAGCATCAACAACTTACCCCAAACATTAAGTTTTGTAATGTATTCATTCATGCAAATTCCAAGGGCTATTATACTTGAGTAGTGAATGCTGAAAAGAAAATGGTGGTGGCCTGAGGGTCAGATGACTAGGCAGGGCTCTGGAATTTTCTGTGGCTGGCCCCTTAGATAATATCAAAGAGTGTCTCCAGACTTAAGGTTCTATGTATTTTAGACAATAAAGAACACTCTGGTCTCCCCTTTACTGGCTGTTCAAAGGCATCCTGTCTCTGTAATTCTGAGCTCCAGGTAAGATTAAATCATGCATAGCTCGAGGCTCAAGGGCAGAGAAAATGCAAGCAAATTCAGCATTTTGGAAAAACTTCATTGCCAGACTTCTAGCTGAGCGTTTCTTATTTTGATCATCCAGCCCATTATGTATGTTTCTAAAATCTAAAGCAATCTTGGTTTGTTCTTTTTCAACAGATGAAAGATTAAACTTAAGGACCTTAATATATTTTAAAATTATATATAGACAATTATATTCAGCAGCTGGAAATAGGAACAGGGAGCCCCGAAACAACAATAAAAAAACCACTCATTGGTGATTGAGTGGTGTCATTCTGCTTTGAGTTGTGATTTCAAGAAGACCAAGAAAATGTATAGTACATGATGAATGCTAAGTGTCTGCGTCTGTGGTCTGAGATCAGGTGATAGAATCATAGCAGAGGCAGCTATGCATTTACCTTTTGCCTTGAATTCCACCTCTCCAAAGACAGGTAGACCCCTGAGTTCTGTGAGCTGTTAGGAAATTAGAGAACTCTTGAAAGGTCTGCTCTGAATATTATAATCTATTTCAGAAAAACATGTACATTGTGGCAATGTGGCTGGGGAGATGCCCACAGATATGGAGATGTGGCTTGGAAGATGCTCAGAGATGTGGAGATGGATGTGGTTGAGGAGATGTTCACAACGTGGAGAGGTGGCTGCGGAGATGCCCACAGATGTGGAGATGTGGCTGGGGAGGTGCCCACAGATGTGG
>OU015742.1:32424287-32437016 GCA_907169655.1 Acomys percivali | reverse complement strand
TGCCCACAGATGTGGAGATGTGGCTGGGGAGGTGCCCACAGATGTGGAGAGGTGGCTGGGGAGATGCCCACAGATGTGAAGATGTGGCTGGGGAGATGCCCACAGATGTGGAGATGTGGCTGGGGAGATGCCCATAGATGTGGAAATGTGGATGTGGCTGGGATGTTGCTCACAGATGAGGCTGAAGCAGGTGGTTTGTTTTTACACATTCACGGAAACTTGTACACTGGACATTCTTTAGGTTGCCTCCCTAAATCACTTAAAATATTTCTTGTTGACTTTAGGAATAGAAAAATCCAGATTTGCTTAAGCCATAACTAAAAGAGAAAAAGAAAGAAATAGATAAAGGAAGGAAGGAAGAAAGAAAGAAAAGGAGAAAGAAAGTTGTTTATTAGCAAGAGCTGAGGCAAGTGCTGTCTCAGTCCCATGCCTTCTCTTGGCATTGACCTCTTTTATGTATCAGTTTTAGCCTTAGGCTTGAAGCCAGGTGGCTACAGCAGGTCTGAGGCTTCCACTTTTCTGTAACTACACTGAGAGCAAGAGTGTTTCTCTTCTTCTGGATGCTATTGTTAGAGGCAGAGGGCGGGCAAAGAGAGACAAGTAAAGAGAGAAAGACAGGTAAAGAGTGAAAAATAGATGATAGATAGATAGATGGATAGATAGATATAGATGATAGATAAAGATGATACATAAATAAATATAGATGATAGATAGATACAGATGACAAATGATAGTGACAGAGAGCTAGATCAAGAGAGTTAGAGATAATGGAGGTAGGTAGATAAATAGATGATAAAGAAAAGAGTAGAAGAGAGAGATGGAGAGGAAGAGAAAGAGAGGGACCAGAGAGAGAAAAAAAATGAATGATAGATATAGAGACACAGGGACAGAGACAGAGTCACACACACACACACACACACACACACACACACACACACACACACACAGAGAGAGATAGAAAGAGTCAGAGATAGAGATAGAGAGAGAGAGAGAGAGACAGACAGACAGACAGACACAGACAGACAGACAGACAGACAGACAGAGACAGACAGACAGACAGAGCATGCTCCAGCAAGCTTCCTCTCACAGCTTATGCCCTTGACTTTGTGGGAGGCGTCACCAGAGTTCCAAGAACAGCACCTTTTGGGGGAGGGCCTAGCCCTGGAGTAGGGTATGTGCTTTACTTGCATTAGAGATGCAGGCTTGCAATAGATTTTGAGAGGATAAATTTTGTTTATTCTAAGATACAATTACCTAGAGACTGGGCACAATTTCTGGTAAAAATTAAGTTATAGAGACAGCTGTTCTGTGGTGAACATTGACCAGGTGCCAGTCAGTATGCTAAATCTTTTTTTAAAATATTTTTTATTTACATTTTAATTTATGTGCATTGGTGTGAGGGTGTCAGATCCTGGAGTTACAGACAGTTGTGAGCTGCCATGTGGGTGCTGGGAATTGAACCCGGGTCCTTTGGAAGAGCAGGCAGTGCTCTTAACCACTGAGCCATCTCTCCAGCCCCTAGTATGCTAAATCTTGCATTTGAATAATCCCAATTGATTTTCATAACAATGTAAAGTAGGCCTCTGTTCCTCAAGCCCTGTAATTCAGCCTGTTTTTAAGTGAGAGTATCTCACTCTGATTTGCACAACAAGTTAGCAAGCACTTTACAAGAACAAGGGAGCGTAAGGCTAGAATTCTTGTCTTCAGAAGTTTTCTACCTCCCAAGAGGGAATGCTTACATTTATGGGTCAGAAATCAGGCTATACATAATGAACCATTTAGTCACAGGTACAATTACAGCAGACTGGAAGGTGCCTTGAGGTAACAGAATGGATCGATGATGTTTGATTTTCAAAGTAGGGGGACTAATAGTAATATCAAGAATCCTACAGAAAGTGATAAAAATCAAGAAAACATCATGAACATTTTAAATGACATTTGTATAAATGGGAATAAACTATCATAACACTAAAATGTTTCCTTGTTCTAAAAACAAAACTAAGGGGCTAGAGAGATGCTCAGTAATTCAGAGCACATGCTGATCTTGCCAAGGACGTGAGTTCAGGTCTCAGCACCTATACCAAGCTAACAACAGCATTTGACTTCCTGCTCCAAGGATCTGAAGTCCACTCTGGGCTCTGCCAGTACCAGTACACACATGTACACACACACACACACACACACACACACACACACACACACACACACCTACTGCATTGTAATCCTATTAGCTTTCTATTTTAGCTACTGGAGTAAAAGAGACTCATATATATTTTGACAGTGCGGGACATTTATTTGCTTGGACTTTCCTTCTTTCCTTCCTTCTTTCTTTCTTTCTTTCTTTCTTTCTTTCTTTCTTTCTTTCTTTCTTTCTTTTTTTTAAGTTTTTTTGTGATCCAGTTTCTCTGTGTAGCCCTGGCTGGCCTGGACTCGCTCTGTAGACCAGGCTGTCCTAGAACTTACAGCGCTCGGCCTGCCTCTGCCTCCCAACTGCTGGGATTAAAGGCATGTGCCACCAAGCCTGGCTTTATGCTTGGGTTTTCTTCGAAATCATGACTGAGTCCAGAAATCCGTTATTAAAGAGATGTTCTTTTAAAAAATGTATCTATTTATGTATATGAGTGCTCTATTTGCATGTACACCTGCATACCAGAAAAGGACTTCAGATCACATTATAGATGGTTGTGAGCACCATGTGGTTGCTGGGAATTGGCTCAGGACCTCTGGGAGAGCAGACAGCGCTCTTATAATGCTGAGCCATCTCTCCAGCCCAAAAGATATATTCTTTACTCCAACCTTTTTCACACAGCATTTTTCATTTTTCCCCAAACAGGTATTGCAAGATGCTGCTTGTTCCTTAGTCAGGTGGCTCCCTGAGCTGCAGCTGAAGAGCTTCACCCATCACGGACAAGCCTGTAATCCACCGCTCTGCCTGCCTCCAGCTAGCATGGTCTGGGATGTAGAAAAGGGCTCTGTAGTGCTCTTAGGGCTCTTGCCATGCAGTCTCCACGTGGATGGAAAAGTTCATCCACACCAGTAAGAGCTCCATTCAGCTGGAACTTTTTGTTTTTCCACGAGAAATAGTCCTCCCTTTCCTTTGTGTAATGCTCACGCTCATCCACAAACTCCTGGACTCTGTCTTAGAGATGCAGAGTCCACCACCCAAAATTAACATCAATCAGCAAGTGTAGGCTGTTTTTAAATACCAAAGGCAGGTTGTTGGAATGAATGGACTTTCTGAGTGGCAAGGTAGAGACAGTGGGCTGGGGGACCAAGAAGAGCAAATCATCAACCACTCTGTTTTGTCTTTAAATAGACTTACTATGCTTTAAAATTTGTATTACTTCAACAAAAACAATATACAAATAAAAACAAAACAAAAGGGCACGTGTAGGGACATATTCAAAGGAAGCATGCATACCAAAAAGGTAAGTGCAAATTGGATTTGAATATTCATGAGTCACAAATCATTGACAGTTTGAAATAATGCAAAACAGCTTTATAAATGAGGTTAAGGCAAGGGACATCAAAGAAATGCATCGTTAAATCAATAGAAGTTTGATCGTGTATGTACTTGTAAATTGTGGTTACAGTGTTTGTGACACGGGAGAAAAAAAATACTGTGTATCTCTGATGAAGGGGGACGACACATAAATATTCCCTCTGTGTGTTATATTTTTGCAATTTATCATGTGCCTGGAGCCAAGCCAGGTAGAAAGTGGTTGGACATTGTACTTCCTGCTCAAGAAAGAGTTTCCTTGTGCAGAAAACCCAGCTCAGAGCTCTACCTAGGGAGTCGGCATTTGCCCTGCTAAAAAGAATTAACCACACAACCATTCCCACAGTTGATTCCTTATGCAGAGGTTAGCCTGTAGCATACATAACTGGCAATGACAGCGTTAAATCCCTTCCTGGGAAAGAGATCCCACCAGAGAGGGCACCTGATCTCAGAGAGTGCTTTACTTCTTATAAGGGCAAAGAGGTATCGAGAACACATTGTAAGAACCTCTTGATAACAAAGCAAGAACATTGGATAACGATGATGGAGGATATGTTGAAATAATTGGAGTTGCAAAATATAGGCAACTTAGAAGTTCAAATAGAAATGTTTTCATTTCACTCAGCAGTGACTACTCACTTGTGGACCTTGGTAGAGGTTGTGGCGAACACCTAGTCTGTGATTTGAGTGATATTTGAGACAGTAGGACTTACAAACCAAAGCCATATTTAGGACTTGCATTAAAGCAGGGGCACGGGCACTTCGTTTAGAAGCTCTATTCTGATATTTGTAAGTTGTGAATCATTTCTCTAAGGTAACTTCTAACAAATCTCTTTTTCATGTTTTGTCTCAGTTTGTTCTGAGAACAATAAAAGTAATAACCTGGTAATTTTTATATCTTTTTTTTTTTTGGAGACAGGGCAAGGCCTCTTGTAACCCTAGGCAGGACAAACCACCATGTTGGTGCTGGAGAGCTGACTCAGTGGGGTAATAGTGCTCATAGGTAAACCCTGAGAACCTGATTTCAAATCTCTAGAATCATATGAAAAATTAGGCGAGCTGTGTGTGCCTATAACCTCAACATCGGCGGCAGACACAGACAGATGGGTCTCAAATCCTAGAATGTTCTGTCTGGCTAGCTAGCATAGCAAAACAAAAACAAAAACAAAAACAAAAAAACACAAACAAACAAACAAAAAAACCTGATGACCTTTTGATTCTTTAAGAGACTCTTAAAAGAACAAGGCCGAGTAATTGAGGAAGACACTTTATGTCCTCCGGGTTGTCTTCCTCTGTTCTCCATGTGCTTGCCTGCAGACTCATATGTTTGTACCACATACATGCACAGGTCTACATAGAAATTACATAAAAGGTCAAAACGAGTCAGCTTTGCAAAGGTCACTATGTAGCCAAGGATGGCCTTGAGCAACTGTTCTTGTCTATCTCTAGGGATCCTACCATAGCCAGTTCATGCGATGCTGGGGACTGAATCTTGGACTTCCCACACACTAAGAAAATCGTATACCATCAGGCCACATCCCCAACCCCTTTTATTTCTTCACTGAAGTCTGTAATTGTCATGCCCTAGTACCAACTCACACACATTTATATCGTCTCTATAAACCATCATATGTTATTTTTGTTATATGACAAAAATGTCTTGGCTTTCCAAACGACATTAACTCATTAACTTTGTAAGCAAGTGCTTCTGATACCCCCTTCATAAAATGGTTTGTCCTAATATTGGTACCTGCCATTTGAATAATAGAACAGCTTCAACACTGTGTAGCCCCAATATTTGATCTAAGAATTTTCGGTATCAGAAACATATACCTGCAAGCACTCCCCCGTTCTTCTAATAACCTTTATTTTCATTAAGTCATAGGCTCAAAGTTTGTTGGAAAGGATGATTTACAAAACATGCACATTTGGTATTTTTAATAAGTGGTTTTTTTTTTGGTGTGTGTGTGTGTGTGTGTGTGTGTGTTTTAAGTTACTTAACATGTAAATGAAAATACTATTTTGTGTTGGTAGGGAATCCAAATATTGTCTTCTCACAGTGTATTGGGTGAGGAGAAATTCATTTTATTTTATTTTTTAAAAAAGGATTTATTTATTTTTATTTATACAGTATTCTGCCTGCTTGTATGCCTGCACACCAGAAGCAGGCACCAGATCTCATTATAGATGGTTGTGAGCCACCATGTGGGAATTGAACTCAGGACCTCTGGATGAATAGCTAGGGCTCTTAACCTCTGAGTCATCTCTCCAGCCTCGAGAAAATCATTTTCACTTTTTTTTTTTGCCTTTCAAATATTTCATTGTATGTTTTGGGCTGTGTTGTGGATTGAACACAGGGTCCTGTGCATGCTAGGTAATTGCTGCTGTACTGAGATGCCCTATTGGCTCCGCCTTGTTTTTATTGTGAGACTGTTCCTGGCCTACCCTGGCCTTAAACTCCTCCTGCCTCCCCTCCCAAGAGCAATGCTTACAGGTAAGCACAACATCTAAGTTGTTCTTTTTTAAAATGGGAGAGATTCTCCATGGGACTTTGATCTCTTCGGTGAGTGGCTGTGTCTGGTCAGCTGATGCTAGCTCTGAGGTCTTTGGTCCACCCCCAACCCCCACCCCTTATCAGAGGCAAGAAGTCAGGGGATCCAAGAGCTGTCATTTCTGGTAATTCAATATCAAAATGAATGAAAGTTAGAATAGACTAAAATACTTAGCATTGATTCTGAATTATTTAACAATAAATTACTGAATTCTATTAAAGTCTTTTCTTATCATAAAAAAAGAAACAGTCTCTATCCTAAATGTCACCTTGGGGGACCCGTAGACCTCATGCTCATTTTGCTATGCAAATAGAATTAATTTTATCTCGAACCAACAGAGGAGTGACAGTTAAGGCACTTCCATTTACTATTCTGCCACTTACATCCGTGATGAACTTTGCACAAGGTACTTCAAATTCTTCGGATCTTTATTTCCCCAACTGTGAAAGAGGAGGTCAGCTTAGAGACCGAGGATGTTGACCTGTGGCTAAATTCAGGCCCGTATATGTAAACATTTCTAACAGTTTGTTGAGTCTGATCTGCATACCTACGTTGACCCATAATTATTGTGTTGAATATTGAAGTGAAGTGATGATGTGCTCTTGGTTCCTCTTTGTAGGCTGAGGTTGTGAGAAAAATTCCTAAAATCCTACAAAAAGGGGTGTCTAGATGGCAGAATCTGAAAACCATGCTTAAGTAAGATTAAACATCATCTCCACACTACTCTATGACGTGATGTACACCTTCTGAGTCACACTTGCTCTTTTCCTTGTCTGTGATCAGCACAATTCATGGGGCCATCCTGCTGTAGTTTAACTGAGGGATACCCTTGAGTGAGACTGCGCAATGTATAACCTCCATGGCTGTCACCGCCTTTCCACCTTCATCACTTGGCCAATAGCTACTTCTCTCACAAGCTCTACTTCAGAGATGCTAGAGTGCCCACATCCCATTCCATCCTCACCTTTCAAAGATAAATGGTGCCTCCTCTGTGGTTTCAGGGCATTCTGTTTGAATGAACCTTTATAACTACCAATGGCACGGTAGTAGTAAGGGGTATTTGAGCAAATGTCTACATGTTGGAGGGCTCTTAATTACCTGAGTGGTTGATCCAGTATAATTGGCAGAGTTTTTAAACATGAAAGGTAAATGTTCCTTGAGAAAAAAAGCAAGTAGTAAATTTATAATAAATTATCTAAACAAACAACACTTGAGTAATTTTCTTGACTTAGCATGAGGATGGCTCTCAGATCAGTCATGTGAATATATATATATATATATATATATATATATATATATATTTTAAAGGTAGTTTTCCATCAACATCCTGATGAAAGATGACAGTGTTTATCTCTCTTACAACATATACTCAAACATTCAGTGTGACAGATACTAGGCTGTTTTATATGTAAAGGGTTGTCAGGCATACATCTCATTCAGCAGTTAAAGGAGTTAAGGCTGATACCCTTCATAATAACATCCAAAGCCCCAAATTATTAATGCTGTTCTATAAATATGGCCAAAGTGCACTGGGTGCTCTTGGCTTAGCATGAATTCAAGGTTTGACCATGTAACTAGGACCTTAGTTTGGGAGCCCTGTAGGACTTCATTTGGTAAAAATATACACTGGGGAATGGGCAAGGCCAAGTACTGTAATTGAAGAGGATTTCACAGTGTGAGAAAATGGTCACAGGTTAGATTCAGAAATAGTATCTTTTCCCCAGTAGCTGTAGAGAAACTGGGAAAAATCACAGATTTGCTTGTTTAAGATGCTTATGAAGGAATTTAGAATTATTTCTTTCCTCTTTTAAAATTTTAAAATTTTTATTTTATTTGCATTGGTGTGAGGGTGTCAGATTCCTTGGAACTGGAATTACAGAGAGTTGTGAGCTGTCATGTGAGTCCTGGGAACTGAACCTGGGTCCTGTGAGAAGAGCAGACAGTACTGTTATAACCATTGAGTCATCTCTTGAGCTCTAGAATTATTTATTTAAAAAGGCATTTTTATTCCTTCTCAAGTCTTTGATGGGGTTGAAGACCAGATAGTATAGTCTTACAATTAAGCTTAGTTGTTAGGAGTTAAGATATTTTTAGGTCTAGATAGATGTTTGAAGTTGATAGAGATGAGATATGATAGATATTGATTTACATTCAGAATTTCAGACTCACCGAGATAGTAAAGATGTTTTCTTTAAGATTGCCAAATTCAGATAGCCAAAACATTATGAATGTAACATTTATATAATTCCTGATTGTTTCGTGGTTCTTCTTGCTGTATGTAGCTTACTTTATTTATGTGTAATAATATAAATTTATACATAAAAAAGAAATATAATAAAAAAGACCCCAAGAAGAGAGGTATCTCTGATCTCCAGCGTTTGGTCTGGTTGTAGCATGTAAAATAATTGAAGGGTGAATGTTGAAGAGGGAGGAACTAGTTCAAAGAAATGTTCATCAAAGGATCTAAGGAGGGATGGAGCTGTGGAAAGAGAGAGTGAATGGGACAAAGTGAGAAACTGGAAGTGGGGCTGGAGAGGTAGCTCAGTGGTTAAGAGAGCTCTGCTCTTGCAGAGGACAAAGGTCCTGCTAACAGCAGTCATATCTGGAGGCTAACTCCTACCAGTAACTCCAGCTCTTGGGATCTTATGCCCTCTTCTGGTTTCCTTGGGCACTGCACTCAAGAGCACCTTAACCCCTCCCCCATCCTCTTACCTGCCCCACCCTCATCCCCACCTCCCTATACATATAAATAAAAATAAAATAAGTCTTTTTAAAAAATGAGGGTATTTTTGAGATACATGGAATGAAAGGTATATAAATGCTATTATGACAGATATTTTTATTAAATGTTTCTATATGCTAGCATTAATTTGGATTAAAAAAATATGTAGAATATTGGACACTATCAGTACTCCTAAATCTGTTGTCACATTCATCACCTGTGCCATCCGGTGATCAATCCATCAAAAGTCTCACTCATAGTTCTAACAATTGCTGCTTTAAATATCCTACTTTCCTATTTTGGGGTTCATGATTAGATTTGTTTTTATTACTTTTTAAAGTTGCGTAAATGTATGTATGAGTGTGTGTATGTGTATATGAGTGCAGGTATCTGAGGCAACCAGAAGAGGCCTTTGGAGGCTCTGGAGCTGGAGTTCTAGATGGCTGTGCTCTGCCTGTGCTGGGAACAGACCCCTAGTCCTCTGGAGGAGGAGTGGTTGCTCCTTATTGCTAAGCCTGCTCTCCAGCCATTTCTTAGTAACTTTCAACAAAATTTACAAAGTAATATGACTAGCATGTGCCCATTTAGGAGAGTCTAAATTTAGTATAAAGCTGGGTTTTAGCTAAAAGCCACAGTGGATTTGCATGGTAAAGTTTCACATACACATTTGTGCATGCTAAATGAATGACCGCATTGTGAGGTACAGACAGTGACGTCCAGGGTCAGTAACGCTGGCTCAAGATGCAAAGGCTGATTGTGTCCACGCATCCTAGGAAGGGATTCTGGAGGGTGGTGGGGCAGAAGTGGGGATATGTTTGTGGCGATTTGGCTACTGAGTAACCTCAGAACTGTCCCCCTGGGCTTGGGTGGTGACTGGTCTGAACCCACTTTGGAAGTTAGGAGATGAGGAGATGAGAGTTCTGGGAAGATGGGATGTCACTAGGACCCTCTGCTTTAATTCTCATATCACAGACCCTCTTCACCAAGTACCACACAACGAACCCTTCCATCCCCTCGGCGGTGGGGCGGTGGGGGGGTGGGAGGGGGCGGGATCTGGGGAATTTTCCCCTTAATAGTGTACCTAGAAGTTTACTAATCAATTATCTAGACCCCAAATCTAATTTAGAGTCATATAAGCTTTACAGATTAAAACCAAACTTCTTCAGGAAAGAACTATAATACTTGGAAACACTTTCTGGAGCCAGGGATGGTAACAATACTGTAATCCCAGTACTTTGGAGGCTGAGGCAGGAGGACTGCTGTAAGTTTATGGACAGTCTGGGCTCCGGGAGTGAGACTTTGCCTAAAAACAATAGCAGCAGCAGCACAGGAAGAGAAGAAATCTCAGGAGGGGGAGGAGGAAGAGGAGGAGTGCTTTCTTGAATCCCAAACTTATATGCTGTACAAAACCACCATCTCCCTGAAGCGCTAGAATGTGCTGAGCGTCATGTAGGATTTGACAGACTACTGCAGGTGACAATCTTCTCCCATCTCATGAACTTGTTAATTGAACTGTAAAAATGATACACATAGTCTTTTATCCAATCAAATTACTTGAGTGTTTCAATTTTTAAAAAGATTTATTATATTTTTCTTTACAATTGGTCGATATTCATAACCCCCATGAGACATTTTTATGGAGGGAGGGAAGGAGGGAGGACGACGGAGGTGCGGAGCTCAAGATGACACAGTTCTTCAGTAGGGTATGAGACATGGCGGATGGCCACCTTATTTTGTCACTCTGGTTACTACATGTATGACACAAAGTGTACACTGTAGTCATCTGATATGTAATAAAGCTATTTAAAGGAGAGAATTACAATCTATACAGCAACTGTGATAGGAAAATCATGAAGTTAAAATAAGCTGGTGTGTGGGATGAAGCAACTGAGGGTTTCTCTCTGTGCACTGGGATTTCTGTTGTCATCTATCAAATAGAATAGTATTATAGGAAAATGACAAGTATGGAGACAGACAACAAAATAGAAAGGAGGGAAGGAAGGAAGAAAGGAAATGAAAGAGAAAAGAGAAAAAAAAAAAGACAAAGAAAGGCCAAAGTCAGAAGCTCAGCTCTGGAGAATTTCAGCTTTCCTGGCTTCAGGCCTGAGCGGCCACTAACAGGTCTGCTGGCGCCTGCTTTGCATAGGAGTCTACAGCCTGAGGCCAGGAGCACAAAGCATGCCTCTGCCTGGGGTTCAAATCAAAACACAGAAGTCCAGGCTTGAGACCTTAAGCAGTTGACTTCAACTTCAAGACACTGATTGTGGCATTCTTTCCTTTCATAAAAAAAATGGTAGATCAATATTTACTTGGAGATAAAGTCAAGTACGTGGTCAGGTGCAGGGTGGGATCAGACGTAAGTTTTAGTGACGTCAGGCCCGTGCAGGAGCGGCACTCCTTTTCTTTTAGCAACTAACTCCCTTTGCTCAGAATGGTTGAAAACAACACCCTGGGCTTTATCATGGAGTCGGTTTCTATCTATAGCTGAATTAAATGCAAAGCAAAGCTCCTGGTCTCTGAAAGCCAGGAGCCTAAAGGTGATGATGCCTCAGACTCCTCTAATCTCTTTGTTTTGCCCCAGTCTACACAAGAATGGGAGCAGAACTGCTCAGGTAACAAGGCCAGAAATCCTTACCACAGATAAGAATCTATGCTGTGAAAAAAATACCTAAAACCCAAAGCAACCATTTAGATATTGTTTATTTTGATGGGCAGACAGATTTCTTTGTTTTGTAAAAGCCTGCATGCCCAGTTTTTGTCTTGAGGGGTGGGGTGGGGAGCGGCATTTTTGTTCTAGTAGCCTATCACTATTTACTCCAAAACTTCATATCTTTCGCTTGAGCCATCTAAAAATAAAAGTAGTGGTTTTACTAATTTTCTCATGAGCTTAATTTGTCATTTGCCAAATCCACATTTGCCAGTACAACAACTAAATCAAATGTGACGCAGACGGCAGCACTTTAAAGAGCTTCTGTAGCCTTTTCTATTATTTCAATGTATAGTAGCTACAAGCAGAAGCCCTGATTGGATCAATAAGAAACAAAAATGCGCTCTCCTCTGCCATTTCAAAGTCATCCACTACAACGACTCAAATATAAACTTCAACTGCATTGGAATACAAATAGAACTGCATAATGAGACTTATGTTTAGAAACGAAAAAAGCACTTTTGAAAGTATTTTAGGAAGTATTAATCTAATCCTAGCTATTACTTTTTTATTTTTATTCTTGAGCGTGTGGATGCTATAAAAAGGATATTAAAATTTATAATGCTCTCCTTCCCTCCTTCCCTCCTTCCCTCCCTTTCTTCCTCTCTCCCTTTTCTCTCTCTCCCCTTTTTTATTCTGAAAACATCCCTTGCTATACAATGAAACACCTCAGAGAACTGGATTCATCTCTTTCCCACTTCAGACATGTGAAGCTGATGTGAATTTTGAAGTAATATAGATAGCCCAGGGAGAGAAACCTTGAGAGAATTATAGCTTAATAAATCTCATTTTTAATTTGATTCCTGTTAGACATTATTAATAACAGCTTGTTCTTTTGAAAACAGTATATACTTTTAAAAAACCAATTCATTTTATACTCTGGTTTAGAATAATGCCTTAAAAAAAAAAAAAACAACAGCTATTGAGCCGGTGGCAGAAGTGCTGTGTTACATGCTGTACTTACTGACCCAAGCTACATAAAGATGTGCAAGACAGTTAACTGAGTGAACTTACTTTGCTTTATCTATTCCTTAAGTTTCCAAACACAGAACATACCATTGAGAGTTGAACGACGGTTGCATATGTCTGGAACCAATGCTAAGGAACACGGCATCCTCTATCTAGATCGTGGTATCATATCCCATGTACAGAAAGTGACATCTACTGGAGAAAGCAGAACTGAATATTTACTTTTCAAAACTTTTCTTTCTTTCTTTCTTTCTTTCTTTCTTTCTTTCTTTCTTTCTTT
>OU015742.1:32377137-32414298 GCA_907169655.1 Acomys percivali | reverse complement strand
AGGAGAAGGAGAAGGAGAAGGAGAAGGAGAAGGAGAAGGAGAAGGAGGAGAAGGAGAAGGAGAAGAAGAAGAAGATCCCCGATGCTTGAATTAAGGTAGTTTATGGCTCTTTGGACAATTCTTTCATTTTCAGCTGTTGAGTTTACACAGAGTGAAACATTGTACAGGAAGGAGGAAGGTAAATTTCCCTCAGTTTGGGCCACCTTCCTGAAATTGTCCTCTCTGACAGTGCCTGAGGGAGTACCAGCTATCCACAAATATGTCCTGGAAGGGAATAGCCACACCCAGCTACATACTCTGAAATCTGTCTTCCATGTGCTTGCAGCACAGCATATTTCTGACATTTCAGTGGTATATAAAAAAGAAAGTAGATGCCAGACATGGTGGCATGCACCTGTAATCCCACCACTTGGAGAGGCAGAGGCAGGCAGATCTGTGTGAGTTGGAGGCCAGCCTGGTCTACAAAGTGAGTCCAAGACAGCCAAGGCTATACAGAAAAACCCTGTCTTGGAAAAACAAACAAGCAAGCAAGCAAGTAAACAAGCAAACAAAGTCCTTACCAAAAAAACAAAAACAAAACAACCCCAAACAAAAAACAAAACAAAACAAACAACAACAACAACAGCAACAACAACACACCAAAAAAAGGTTTGAGGGCTGGAGAAATGGCTCAGTGGTTATGAGCACTGTCTGTTCTTCCAAAGGTCCTGAGTTTAAATCCCAGCAACCACATGGTGCCTTATAACCACCTATAATGAGATCTGGTGCCCTCTTTTGGTGTGTAGGCACACCTGCAGGCAGAACACTATATAAAATAAATAAATAAATCTTAAAACAAAACACACAAACAAACAAACAGATTTGATTATGTGTGTATGTGCCTGCACACATATGAACCCTTGCCTTCAGAAGCCAGAAAAGGATGCTGTGAGCCTCCTGGTGTTGGTGATGGGAACTGAGACCCATCCCTACTTTTTAAAGAAGAAACAATTTTGTGTTGTTGTATTTTAGAGATTTTTCCGATGCAGACCCCCTTTTCCCACAAGGAGATCTACTCACTCCCGACTTCCAACTGGAGGTTTCAGCCAACACATTTGGCAGCAGAAAATACATTTAAAAAAAGATTTTATTTATTTATCTTATGTATGAACGCTCTATCTGCATGTGCACCTGCAGGCCAGAAGAGGGCATTAGACTCCAGTATAGATGGTTGTGATCAACCATGTGACTGCTGGAAATTGAAGTCAGGACTTCTGGAAGAGCAGACAGTGCTCTTATCCATACAGCCATTTCCCTGGGCACTAGGTAGTAATTTTTCAAGACCTATTTTGCAGGAGTGTATTTTTCAAGTCAACTTTTGTACTGATTTAGGGCTACCTACACACAGTGCCAATGGACTGAATCAACGACTAGCTCTCTGGGTAGCAAAGTTTGAAGATTTGAATGCTGAGATAAGCAAGAGAATTGCTTAGGAATAATTATCAATGAAACGTCAGGTGCCTATAACTTGGGCTGAGCTTGACCAGCTAAGCTTTCTGGAAGCCACTCGAGGATAGCAGGTGGAAGGCACTCAACATAATGCCATGTCTGCTTCATGTTCACCCTCATGACATTAAAGGTATTCGTTGTCAAGGAAAAAAATGGAGAGGTTACATAATACACGTTTTTTAAAATTTTTACTACCATGAGGGGAGCTAAATTTGGGCCTGCATTTATAAAAGTGATTTAAAAATTATTGTCTAGAGTTTGTCACAAGAATTTCTAGTGATGTGTTTCAACTCAATTTTCTTTGAAGCTTCAAATGCTAAAAATATTATTTTTCATTAACTTAGATATAAACAAATTATATAGGATACATACGTAACATATAAATAAATATATAGGGTAAGTATTTCAATGTTTCCTTTTTTGTGTATATGCATTTTGTGCATGTATAGTGTACACACATGTTCGTGTGGGTAAGTGTTCACACGTGTGCCAATGCACATGTGCGTGCATGCATATGGAGGGCAGAGGTCAACATCAGATGTCTTTCTCTACTCTTTGTTACCTTAATTTTGGAGATAGGGTCTCTCAGTGAACCTAGAGCTCACTAGTTCAGCTTGACTCTAGGAGTCCACCTCTGTCATTTCTCTATGTATATGTGTGCTGCTGTGTCTAGCTCGAATGTATGTCCTGAGGATATAAACTCGGGTTTTTATGCTTGCCTCACAAGTACTTTACTGACTGAGCTATCTCACAGGACCTTGAGTTTTTCTTTATGTCAGTTTGTGCCAACTTTAAACACCTGCAGCTAGAAATGATTCTACCATTCTTTTTAGCAGCACGTGGATTATTTCAGCCTTTCTGACTGGTGGTACTTGCTGCCTCTTCTACATGTCCAGTGTGGTCCTAACTCAATGGCATGGCTTTCCCATTAACTTATGAGTTTAAAGTTAGCCACAAAATTACAGTACTTACTACCTTTGTATACAATTCATGTAAAGGAGAGAAAAATCTAAAAAAAAAGTTGATGGGAAGAAATCTCTTGTTATACATGGTTCTAAGGTTCCTAGACCAGCCAAGTAACAAATAACTCAAAATTTGGCAACACATTATTCTTAACTGTATACTAATAGTTTATAAGTTCACTGCTGTTTTTAGGTCCTGTTAAATTTGTAGAATATTCTTAAGAATGTACCAATTTCATTTATAGGTTCACTGCTGGTTTTTAGGTACTGTTTCATTTTACAATTTGTTTTCACTATGGGTAAAAATTAAGCCATGCCTGTGACATGAATTGTGTAGTCTAAGAGTTAGCAATTTGATCAATTCCCCTTGGTGGGGAGGCCCAGGCACACACAGAAGAAGGGGAAGCTGGCTATCTGGATGAGGCCTGATAGGCTGCGGTCATATGTTGGGAGATGAGGTATCCTTCTGTCAGAGATCTAGGGGAGGGGAATAGGGCAAAAAGAGGGAGGGGAGGGAGAAAAGAAAGATACAAGTGAGGGGGTAACAATCAGGATGTAATCTCAATAAATTATAATAAAAAGATATTTATAAAAAATTAAGCCAATAAGCCATGCTTGCATGGTGACAAGTAATGTATACACACACACACACACACACACACACACACACACACACACACACACACATATTCTATATAGTGGGTTACAGAAGAGACAGAACTGTCATGTAATATATTCATTACTTGTATATAAACATCTCCATATATATATGAGTTTACATATGTAACTGTGTAATGTTTATATGTTTATATGCAAGGAATTTGCTGGCACACTTCTTCATGTCACACTACTCAATGTTCACTTTCATTTCTTATCAAAGTTGCTAAGTAATTAGATAGATATTTTTTAACTGTGATCCCAATCTCAAGCAGTCGTTGCGTATCATCTGTGGTCTGTATTGGATGCTTTCAAAATAAAAACTCCTTCCACGTTTATAATCTTGCCTCTGCTGTCTATTTGAGATTGACACTGCCAGAATCAGAGACAGATTCTTGTTTACTGCTCTTTGTTGTTCGTTTGAAGGGGAGGGTCTTGTTTGGATTTTTGAGAGAGCTGATGTCATCAACCTTCAGGAGTTTTCATATCTGAAGCCCAGGCTTCACCTGAAGGTGGAACCGCTGCTCAGGTGACCAGAAGTCATAGATGCAGACACTGGCAGACATTTGCTTTTAGTACACTGGCGAATACAAAACAATAGAAAAGGCTTAACTCAAACATTTCCCTTGGGATTTGTTCATCAGTGCCCAATAAGGATCAGCCACAAGCCTTGATCCTGGTTCAGATTTGTTATTACTTGATAAGCATTGTGTTCTCATGAACAAATGATCACAGATTCATATAAATTAAGTCTCTATGCATTTAAAATTTCCACCTAAAACCTTCAGTTGTGTTGAGTTCTTTCCCTTTTAGAAGGTTCACAGCTAGTTACTTTCTCAATCAGAGCATGAGTTGGAGTGTTTCATTTGGCCCTATTCCTAGTCCTTGTCTATAGAACCTGTCTCCATTTAATGGTGCATTATGAATAGATGCTTATTGTTTCTAGCCCATCAGTCAACTTGAGTATAATTCCTAATCTGACATAGTCTCACCAATGTTTCTATTTTATTTGTTTGCAACAGGAATCTTAGGATCTGGAGAGACCTGCTTATAACAATCTTTATTAAATAGTTTTCATGATATATTTATAAAAAATAAAAAAATGGCACATCTGTGCTATTGTAATTCACTGAGTGTAATCCTCAAATGAAACAAGGAAATGAGAGCCATACCCAGCCTTTATGAATGCAGTGCTTGGGCTGAGCTCAGAGCTTTTCTAACTATCCCTAGGCCTAGGCCTGGAAGATTCTAGCCTCTGTACAGTCTAATCTTCTGCAAGCCCAGACCTTGAAGGTTTCAGCTTCTAGCCTCCATCTGCTAATCTAGGCCTGGAATGTTTTCGGCCTCAGAGATTTACTGATGAATAAGCTCACCCTTTCTAGTTCTTTCTGAACTCTGGATAGCCAGTTCAACTCAGCCATTCTGGCTGAAAACTTCTCTCCAAGATAATTGATTCAAACTGGCTTCTCTTTGCTTCTCACTGAATTGCTCTTCTTGGAAAAACTGCCTCTGAACTTCAGGAACTCAACTGCACCAACTCAACTGCACAGCACAGAACTGCACTCAACTGAACTGCATGGAGCTACCAAACTGTACTGTACTCTGGAACCTACTGTACTGTCTCCATGAACTCTCCTTTACTCTCTTCTCTGTGCTGTTCTTCTCTTTCTTCTCTGTTCTTTCAGGAGTTGAGAGTATCCTATCTTTGACTCATTCTGTAAAATCTTTGTCTGAATCATCACTTTGCCTGTCCTTCAATTAGACATCATAGTTTGGAATTAAAGGTGTGTATTAAAGGCGTGTCTGTATACCAGCCAAAGGAATTAAAGGTGTATGAAGAACTCAAGAAGTAAATACCACCAAACCAAATAATCCCTTTTAAGACAGGGTGCACAGAGAATTCTCAACAGAGAAATGTCAAATGGCGGAGTAACAGTTAAAGAAATGCTCAATGTCCTTCCTCATGAGGGAAATGCAAATTAAAACAACCCTGAGATTCCATCTTACTCCTATTAGAATAGTTAAGATCAAAACTTCAAGCGACAGCACATGCTGATAAGGATGTGGAGAAATGGAAACACTGCTCCATTGCTAGTGGAAGTGCAAACTTGTACAACCACTTTGGAAACCAATCTGACACTTTCTCAGAAAATTGTGAATAGATCTATCACAAGACCCAGCTATACCACTCCTGGGTATATACCCGAAAGATGTTCCACATACAACAAGGACATCTGTTCAACTATGTTCCTAGCAGCTTTATTCATAATGGCCAGAAATGAAATAACCTAGATGTTCCTCAACTGAAGAATAGATAAAGAAACTGTGGTACATTTACACAATAGAATATTACTCAACTATTAAAAACAAGGAAATCTTGAAATTTGCAGGCAAATGGATGGAACTAGAAATGATCAGCCTGGGTGAGGTAACCTAGACCCAGAAAGACAAGTATGGTATATACTCACTAATAAGTGGATATTAGCCCCATAATACAGGATAATCACACTACAATACAGACTTAAAGAAGCTAAATACAGGGAGGATCTTAGGGAAGATGCTTAAGTCTCATTCAGAAGGGCAAATAGAATAGACACATGGAAGTGGCTGAAGAGAAGGAATAGGATGGGAGCCTACCTATAGAGATCCTCTGAAAGACTCCATCCAGTGGGGGATCAAAACAGATGCTGAGACTCACAGCCAAATTTTGTTGTGGTACACAGGGAGTCTTATGGAAGAGTTGTGGGGTAGAAAGACCTGGAGGGAACAGGAGCTCCACAAGGAGACCAATGGGACCAATATATCAAGGCTCAGGGATGGGGTTAGGGCTGCAGAGACTGATGCGCCAACCAAGGACCATGCATGGTGAAGACCTAGTCCCCCTGCACAGATATAGACCATAGGCAACTCAGTCTCTTTGTGGGTCCTATAATATGAGGAGTAGGGGCTACCTATGACATGGACTCTAGTGCTCACTCAGTGATTATTTCTCCCTGGTAGGGCAGCCTTGCCAAGCCACAGAAAAACAGGATGCAGGCAGTCCAGATGAGACTTGATAGGCTGGAGTCCGATGATTGATAGGTGAAGAGGGCTCCCCTTTTCTGAGGACTGGGAGGGAGGAGAGGAAGGATGAGAGTGGGAGGATGGGACAACGAAGTGACAAGGGAGGGGCTACAATTAGGATGTAAAGTGAATAAATCTATTTCTTATTTTTTTAAATTGATTTATTCAGATTACATCTCAATTGTTTTCCCCTCACTTGTATCCACCTGTTCCTCCTGCTTTCACCCTATTCCCCTCCCTCAGGTCTGTGAACGAGGGGGACCTCCTCCCCTACTATATGGTCATAGGCTATCTATCACGTCTCATCTTGGTAGCCTGCTTATTCTTTCTCTGAGTGTCACCAGGCCTCCCCACCAAGGGGAAGTGACCAAATATGGGGCACCAGAGTTCATATCAGAGTCTGTCCCTGCTCTCCACACAACCGTGGTGAATTTCCTGTCCATTGGCTAGATCTGAGTCGAGGTTCAATGTTTACTGTATGTATTGTCCTTGGTTGGTACAGTAGTTTGAGCAGACCCCCTCCTGGATCCAGATCTGCTGGTCATGATGTCCTTCTTGTAGGTTTCTAGGACCTCTGTATCCTTCTATTTCCCCATTCTCCCATTAAAGTGAATAAATTTTTAAAAGAGTGTATATTAACGGTGTGTCTATATTCCATCTATAGTACAGAGACCTAGGTCTTTGGATGTGATCCCTTGCCACAGTAGCCATGTTGATAGATTAAAATTCCTCTACAAAGTGTATTTGGCCATGGCTGTCCCATAACTCATTATATAGACCAGGCTGGCCTTGAACTCACAGAGATCCACCTGCCTTTGCCTCATAAGTGCTGCTATTAAATGTGTACACCACCATGCCAAACTCAAATTAAAAATTTTGTTTGGCTGATATGAAGAAGACACTGCCACTCATTCCTACAAGCTTTTATTTTGTTTCTAGCTTTATTTATTTATTTATTTATTTATTTATTTATTTATTTATTTAATCATTCCTCCAAATCCCTTGTGGCTTTCATGGACAGAGTGCAGTGAGGTAAATGCCATAGCGCTGAGTTTTGAAACACTTCTGTTCTAATGAGCTCTTTCTTTAAGATTGGACTTACAGTACCGGGGGATGCTGCCTTCAAGCTCTTAGATGGAGCTGAGGGGTCATTGTGCAAGATAGATGGGAACAGATGCTTAGAAAGAAGCCTGGATACTACCGAACCCCTGGAACCTGGAGTCCGCACAGTTTAAATACTCATAAATGCATCCACAAGCAGAAAAATGTCATTCCTGGTATCAATTGGAACAACAGCAGCAGCAACAACAACAATAACAACAACAACAACAACAACAACAACAACAACAACAACAACAACAACAACTGAACTATCTTTCTTCTGAAATCTAAGATGTAGGCCGGGGATGGGAGGTTCACGATCTTGAGAGCTGTCTGGAGGGGATGACAATGACACCCAGGCCCTGTGAGCTCACCTGCCATCACCTTTCTCACCCCCAAGACGATGGACGCCATTCCCGCTCCCTCGGCCTGTATACAGGAGAACACCACCACATAAGAGCTTTAAACTACTCAACACTATGGAAACTATTCATTATACAACATAAGTAGCTTCTCTGAGAATTTGTCAAAAAATGTGAAAGAAGGTGAGGAATGCAAGCCTTTATTAAATGTAAAGAAAGGAGTAAATGTCTAAGTATAATGAATATGCATGAAACAGGGGTTTTAGAAAAGAGCACCATGGACCTTAAAAGACAGGGGATTTTCATAAGCTATGGAAGGTGGCCAGATAACCACAGAGAAAGGAACAGACTTAAGGGAATCTTTAGCTTTTTTGAAGGCTACAGTGAAATCTGCCAACTAATGAGAGACTAGGAGGTCACACTGTGAAATTAATAGCCAGTAAATTTAGAACAAATAAAACAGAAATGCTTTTGCACAGCACTTAAGCAGCCTGTGGCACTGACAGCTGCAGGGGGTCAGGGAGTTAATGCTGTCGAGCCAGAATCAAAGGGAAGCAGGGTTCCGCTGTCGTTGGCACCGGCATCATCTGCAGCTAGTCAGATGATGGTGTGGGTGACTCCATCCGTTGCGTTAGAATTTAATTATGATTGCCCTTTGTTGAAAGCTAATAAGGATATAAGACAAACAGCAAGAGTGGAAGTAGATAAGGGCCCCTCTCTGTGAGCCTACACTTCATCTTCAAGACAAGGAACGCATTACATGACAATGACAATCTTGGAGTCTCAAACTCTCTCAAGCTACGCCTGCAATCTGAATTCATTCAGATACCCCATCTTTAGACACCGCAGTGGGCCTCATTGCCTCGGCATCACTCCTCTGTGGTAACTGATACCTGGAATAATTAGCTTATCAAGAAGAAAGGTCTGCTTTTGGTTCCCAGTTTGGGAGGCGGCAGGACTGTTACAAGACAGCACCTCAATGTGGGAGCACACAACAAAACACAGCTGGCAGCCAAAAAGACAACAGCAGAAACTCCAGCCCCATCATCCTCTTCAGTGACAGGAAGCCCTCCCACTAAGCCCCACCCCTGAGAGGGTTTTTCCTGGCTTCAAACAGTGCAACAGGATGTGGACCAATCCCGTTACACATTGGCTTTTGGGGGCATTCCGGATCCGAACCTTAGCATTTGCAAAACTAGAATACCTCTTAATGAACAAGACATAGTTGCAGAGGGAGACCTTTGCTATCACCTTCGTTCCAATCCCATGGCGTGCAGATTCTGATTTTCTTGTGATCTGTTAATGCTAGCTGGGCCCCCCCCCCCCCAGACACCATCCCTGGCAAATTGGGTTTAATGATGGTGTTGCTTTATTGGTCAACAATTACACCCGGCCATTTTTCATAGCTTAGAACCAGTGGCTTCTTGGGTGGACAAAAGGTGTTTCTTGTAGGATCATTCTAGCAACCCAAAGCTAGTTTCTGTTAAAACAAACGAACAAACAAACCAACCAGAGCAGCTTCGCAAAATGAGTCTTCTCACAATTTTTGGTTTTTTTTTCCTCTGCCCGCTGCCTGTTGGGTCATTTCTGATTATCACTCATCCTTTGAGGCTTACGTGGAGAACAGAAGGGTCTGCGTGTCTGCCTCCTTATCTCTCCATCCACAGCCTATTGTTGTCAAGTTGGGTTAATGTTCTACTAGGAATTACACAGTGTGATGGGAAGGCAAGACGCTAGAAACATTTAATTCTTCATTAATCTCTTCCGGGCTGTAATTAGCAAAGGTGTAAATATTAACACCTCTGTTTTTAGACACAAGTTGAAACTATCGTGTATTGGGAAATCACGTTCCTCAAAAACAGTAGCTCTGGATCATCGCCTCCCAATCTTTATTTGTTCATATTTCGGCTGCTAAGCATTCTGCTTTCTGTAGCATGAACAATTGAGCTCTGTGTGTTTATTATTTTATTTAAATTTAAACTTAAAAAATTATCACCAGTAGCATTGATTGCTAGGTTGAAATAACACAAGACACACATGTATGTATATACATGTATATTTATACATACATACATATATATATATAGTTATTATTTCAACAGTTCAGTTGCATCATCTTTTTTTAGTTGTTATTTCTCTTTGTTTTTGGTTTTAAATGCAGCTATTTCTCCTTTGCAATAAATATTTTTTTATTTCAGTATTTTCATTGTAATCATAGTTATAATTGACAGCTTTAGAATACCAGGGGGCACAGTTGAAGTCTCTTTCTCCTTTCAAACACTCTTTCCGATTCACAGCAATGGCTGTTTCTCTTTGTGTCTTTGCTGTCTGAGGAGAGGCAGAGGATCAGAGAGAGTTCCTGGCTGTGGAGCATATTACATTCCATTGTGAGTAGTGGTTTACGTAGATGACAATACTGAGTAGTCAGTGAAAACAATTGAAAATGACTTTTCCTTTTCCTGTGCAAAGCTAATGTTTTCATAAATCTTGGGGGGAAATCTTATGGTTTTGAAATCTGAAATATTTGTATCCTTTTTAATTGTTGATGTGCCGATGTCAAACCACCATGCTGGATATTTTTAGTTCCTAGCCCCCATGACTGACGATGTATGTAGGAATCAGAAGTCAAGGTATCACTCCTGGCAGAACTGGAGTGAATTAGAAATTCTGTTTTCAAGACATTTAAAATATTCACTTTTTAACCTTCTTTAAAAGCTACCTCTTGCTGTATTTTGCAAGGGTGGTGATTTAATGCATGGCGCCTACACATGTGTACATAATACTCTCTACCTTTTGTCTTTAATGTTCCTTGGTTTTTAATTATTAAAGATAAGTATTTGAATTATAAATATTCTAGTTATACAGGAATAGGCAAAGCAGGCATATACCCTCAGGCAGAATTCTTCCGTTACCCATAATCCTCCTGCCTCCTGCCTCCACTTCTCTGCTTCCCATCTTTATATCGCCTCAAAAAAAAAAAAAAAAAAAAAAAAAAAGAACCACACAGAGACGTTCTTTTTCAACCAAGTTCTCCTCCCCACTTAAACCACAGAAATCCCTTCTCAATATGTATAGGGGCCTTTCCCTTGAAGTGGGATGTCATACTTGTCCTAAGTATAATAAAGTGCTGTCTTCAAGGCATTTCTGCATCCAAGACACTCCCCAGAAACCTGCCGAACCCTCCCATCTAACCAGTCTGAATGTCACGAATCATAGTCCAGATACGGCTTTAAAGTGAATCATTAGCATTGTCAGGAGTGACTCCGCAGAGGATGGAGGCTTTCCATTAGAGAACTGAGGGAGGGTACACAAATGACAGCAGGGCTGCCCCATCCCCATTGTTTTAGGAAGCCCAGCACTGATTCGGAGGAGTTCATTCCTTTCCATGCAGGGTCTGTAGCAGTGGGTATCATTACTAATTTTTCTCCTTTACGTTTTAGGCTTCATGAGTTATTTCAAATAAGTTTTGCTTTCAAATTATACTCACATATACTCACATTCCTTGGAATGAATAAAAGTGTCGCAAAAGGCACAGATGCGTGAAAAAAGCGGACTTATTATTTGAAGGTGGAAAGCTGTTATTTATTTATTTATTTAGTTAGTTAGTTAGTTAGTTATTTATTTATATTTTAAAGCTACTTCTCTGGAATTTCAGCCTTCCTGATTTACTTACCCATCATGGGTGGCTGAGGAGGGGAGGGAGGGCACTGCATTAAGGACAGACCAGGATGGGTTTTGAGGAGAGCTCTCTGTCTTTGACTACTGACAGGTCTTGCTTTCTAAAATGGAGGTGGTTGGGGTCTGGAATCACTCACTGCTTACAGTGAGTTGAGCTTATCTTTCTTAACATTAGAAGCGATAAGGAAGGCTCAACTGTTTATCATTCATTTGTGGTGTTGACCCTCCCTTTCCCCTGAAACTTATTGTAGATAGAGTGGCCTGCTACCCAGATTCTCAGCCGAAAGAGAATCCTTTCCTCAGGGATAGGTGTGTATCTCCCAATACACGTCTTGTCCTCCCACAGGATTTGTGTATGGCCAAAGACTATCTTGCTATTTTGCTCAAAGTTAGAATCCTGCCCTTGGTTTTGTGGATCTACTGAGTGAACAGTGCATGCGTCGGTGAGATATTTCTGTTTTTTTTTTTTTTTTTCCTCCAGCTTCAGAGGTCTACAGGGAGCTGAGGCCTCTGTGGTGCCTGTGCTATAAGTCAACATTCTCCTCACAAGCCCTGGTTCTTTTGCTTCTTACACATGCCACATCTTAGAATATTTCCTGATAACCCACCTATTTACCACTTTTAGGATTAGTTTATTTTAATAGGAAAGCCAACTTATGACAGATGATCACAGTACATGGTCCTAGGGTGCAGGCTGTAAACTGGAACACAGTAGTCAAACTTCTGCTGCTCTTGAGGACCCATCCCTGTGATAAGCAGGGTATTAACATGTAGTAATGCAATTGTCAACATTTTCACTGACCATCAGTTTGTGATGGGTTATCCACAGAAAGGAGCACCTTCCAGGATGCCATATCTTAGGTGTTTTTTCAAAAAGATTTATTTATTTATTATTGTGTATACAGTGCTCTGCCTGCATGTATACCTGCAAGCCAGAAAAAAGCATCAGATCATATTATAGATGGTTGTGAGCCACCATGTGGTTGCTGGGAATTGAACTCAGGACCTTTGAAAGAGCATTCAGTGCTCTTAACCTCTGAGCCATCTCTCCAGCCGATATCTCAGGTGTTTCTGAGGCTCCAGCAGTAATTGAAAATTAAAGACTACAGAATTGGATGCCAGTACAGCAGACAGCCGACTACCTGGAAACTGGAGATGACATGAAAGGACCAGGATGATTAATCATGAAGTAGGGGTGAAGTATAAGAGCCAGAGGGCGTTCGTGGCAGCTCAGAAAGAGAATGCCAGCCCTCCGACTAGAGCGTGAAAGAGCAAAGGATGTGAGCCAGGGCTTAATATGGATTAATTAGTGATTATTATTGGTTGTATGTATAGAGTCCTTTCCCCGGAAGTGGGATGCCATACTTGTCCTAAGTATAATATTAATAATATTGATTAATATTACTATTGATTAATAAATGCAGAGATTTAATTTTTAACTTCAAATTCTGACTGCCAAGACTTGGGCTTTGCGTGGGAAGGAATGGGACCCTGGATCAACAAGCTTCAAAAGCTAAAATCTCTGATTTCCCCAACTTTCTCCCATCTGCAAAAATGTCTCACTACTCTATTTTTATTATTTGAGAATTTTATATACAGATGCAACAAAATATGATTATATCCACCCCCTTTTCTCCACTTCTAGATCCTCCTGCACATGTCTGCCTCCCAACTACGAGCTTTCAGTAGCTCCCTGGTGAGACCCTTCCCATCCATGCTGGAGTTTTGTCTGGTTTGATCTTGTGCAGGTAGCCACAGCTACTGTGGCTGTACACTGTGGCTGCACACTGGTACAACAGCTGTATCATGTCCAGAAGACAGCAAATCATATGTTATTTCCCATCTTCCAGTTCTTACATCCTTTCCACTTCCTCTTCTAAGGTTATTCCCTGAGCCTTGATGGTGGTGGTAGCTGTGGTTGACAAAGATGTTGATTTAGCACTTCTCTTTTTTAGAAGTCAATGTTTTTTTTTTCTTAATTGAAGAAATGGAGAGGCCCCTTGCATTCCCCTCAAGTTACACTACCAGCCTGTCTCCTGGATATTAGACCTATAACTCTTCATAGGATGAATTTATAGTATATTTCAGCTGGGAAGGTATTAGCTCATAGGAGATGAAGGATCTAGCTGGTATGTCCATGTGAAGTCCAAGTGATTGTATAAGAAAATTGGATCCTGAAGATGCCAAATCAAGGGAAAACACATAAATGAGAGAATTTAATGACATGAGAACTCTGCTGTGAGGTAAGTATGTAACATTCTACCAAATACCCCTCATGGGAGTAACCAGTGGCTAGCATGTCACTATGAGGGCTGTTTTAAGGATGAAGAAAGTAATAGCTGCCAGTGGCACATACCTATAATCCCAGTACTCAGGAGGCTGAGGCAGGAGGATTCTGAGTTTGAGGCCAGTTTGAGGTACATAGGGGATTCAAAGTCAAGGTCAGCCTAGCTCTATAGCAGAAGCTTGTTTAAAAAGAGAAAGAAGTATAAAGAGTGAGAGGAAGGAAAGCAGGAAGGAGGAAAAACAACTCAGATCAATGTGCGAGGAGACACAGGGGAAAGGACCTACAATCTAGTCAAGTGGGAATACTACAGCACACAACTCCAGCTCTCTTGGAACTCACTATATTGGCCAGTCTGGTCTTGAACTCATAGAGATCCATCTGACTCTTTCTCCTGTGTTCTGAGATTAAAGGTGTGCACCAACACATCTAGAGAGCCAAAGGCAAAATGGAATCCAGTAATGGAATGTATGAGTTATTTTTAAAAATTGGCAATACTGAAAAGGTTCTGAATGCATCAAAAGCATTAGCTCGAAATCAAACACAACAATGAGCCTAAGTCCATTCCGGTGGGGTTGCAGGTACTGCAGTGGGCTTTTACTGCAGCCTTGGTTCTGAACACACGATGTGCACACTTGGTGATGACTATCTATGCCTTCATGGTCAATAACCACTGAATAAACATCTCCACTGAGATCTGAGACTACTTCATACTATGAATGGCATTTTTCATATATATATATATATATATGGGTTATAATGATTCATTACAGAAAACAAAGACTTTTAATATTTTCAAATCATTGCTCAGCATGTAAATCTGCCTTTGGACTTTATTATGTAAGAATGAATGCTTGGTTTTAAAAAATTGCTGTTTGCATTGCTGATTTGAATTTTATACAAAATTGTACAGTGAATTATGATTTAGGATTGGTACAGAATTCTGAGCAGTTTCTAAAATGCCTACCCCCTAGATGTATTGCTGCTGTTTTATATTATATATTAACACCAAATGATGGCCACAGCATTGATGACTATAAATTCAAAATATTGACTAACTCTGAAAATATTAAGATACTCCATGTCATGTAGTATCAAATATTCAACCAAAATTTCATTTATGTTTTAAGACAAGGCCTCATGACATTATCCCGGCTGGCCTGGAACTCAGTGTGTAAACTGGGCTGGCCCCTAACACAGAGATCAGCATGCCTTTGCCTCTACATGCTGTCATTAAGGGTTGCAACATCTTACTTGGCTAAGATTTGATTCTTTATATAAAGCAAACAACTACATCTGTCAATAAGTATGGAAATTTGTTTTCATACTTTTCTTTTAAAGACTTATTTTATGTTTGAGTGTTTTGCCTTCATGTATGCCTGTGTACTACATAGGTGTTGAGAATTGAGCCCAGGTCCTCTGGAAGAGCAGCCATTGCTCTTTTTATTTTTTATTTTATTTTTTCTTTAATTAATTTATTCAGATTACATCTCAATTGTTATCCTAGCCCTTGTATCCTCCCATTCCTCCATCCCCCCCACTTTCACTCTATTCTCCTGCCCTGTGTCTGTGACCGAAGGGGACCTCCTCCCCCACTATATAGTCATAGGCTGTCAAGTCTCCTCTTGGTAGCCTGCTTATTCTTTCTCTGAGTGCCACCAGACCTCTCCACCATGGGGAAATGGTCAAATATGGGGCACCAGAGTTCACATCCAAGTCAGTCCCAGTTCTCCACTCAACTGTGGAGAATGATTTGTCCATTGGCTAGATCTGAGAAGGGGTTTGATGTTTACTGCAAATATTGTCCTTGGTTGGTGCAGTAGTGTGAGCAGAACCCCTGGGTCCAGATACACCCATTATGATGTTATTCTTGTAGGTTTCTAGGACCCTCTGTATCCCCATTCTCCTATACTTCTCTCACCTAGAGTCTCAATAGGATGTCCTCACAACTATCCCAATCTCCTGGTAAGTGAAGTCTATCATGCTACATGTCTCTTGGGCTAGTGTCCAAATATAAGTGAGTATATACCATGTGAGTCTTTCTGCTTCTGGGTTAACACACTAATTATGATCATTTCTAGTTCCATCCATTTGTCCACAAATTTCTGAATTTCCTTGTTTTTTTATAGCTGAGTAGTATTCCGTAGTGTAAATATACCAAAGTTTCTTTATCCATTCTTTGACTGAGGGACATTTAGGTTGTTTCCAGGTTCAGGCTATTATGAATAAGGCCACTATGAACGTGGTGGAGCATATATCCTTGTTGTGTGGTGGAGCATCTTCTGGGTATATTCCAAGGAGTGGAATAGCTGGGTCTTGAGGAATCCCTATTCCCAGTTTTCTGAGAAAGCACCAGATTGATTTCCAAAGTGGTTGTACAAGTTTGCATTCCCACCAGCAATGAAGGAGTGTTCCTCTCTCCCCACATCCTCACCAGCATGTGCTGTCACTTGAGTTTTTGATCTTAGCCATTCTGATGTGTGTAAGATGGAATCTCAGAGTTGTTTTGGTTTGCATTTTTCTGATGACTAAGGAGGTTGAACATTTCTTTAAGTGTGTCGCAGCCATTCGATATTCCTCTGTTAAGAATTCTCTGTTTAGTTCTGAGCCCCATTTTTTAATTGGGTTATTGGGTTTGGTGATGTTAATTTCTTGAGTTCTTTATATATTTTGTCAGATGTAGGGTTGGTAAAGATCTTTTCTCAGTCTGTGGGCTGTCACTTTGTTCTGTTAACAGTGTCTTCTGCCTTACAGAAGCTTCTCAGTCTCATGAGGACCCATTTATTCATTGTTGATGTTAAGGCCTGGGTGGTTGGTGTTCTGTTCAGGAAGTTTTCTCCTGTGCCAATGTGTTCCAGGCCCTTGTCCAGTTTTTCTTCTAACCTATTTAGTGTCTCTGGTTTTATGTTGAGGTCTTTAATCCATCTGGACTTGAGTTTTGTGCATGGTGATAAATATGTATCTAATTGCATTTTTCTACATGTAGACATCCAGTTAGACCAACACCATTTATTGAAGATGCTGTCTTTTTCACATTGAATAGATTTGGCTTCTTTGTCAAAAATCAAGTGACTATATGCATATGGATTCATTTCTGGGTCTTTGATTCGATTCCATTGATCAATCAGCTTATTGCTGTGTCAATACCCTGCTGTTTTAATTTCTGTTGCTTTATAGTACAGCTTGAGATCAGGTATGGAGATTCCTCCAAAGGATCTATTATTGTACAGGAGTGTTTCAGCTATTCTGTTTTTTTTTGCTTTTCCATATGAAGTTGAGAATTGATCTTTCAATGTCTTTTAAAAATTGTGTAGGTATTTTGATAGGGATTGCTTTAAATCTGTAAATTGCTTTGGTAAGATGGCCATTTTTACTATATTAATTCTCCTGATCCATGAAAAAGGGAGATCTTTACATCTTCTGATGTCATATTCAATCTCTTTCTTCAGAGATTTGAAGTTTTTTTTTTTTTTCAAACAAGTCCTTCACTTGCTTGGTTAGAGTTATTCACGGAAATTTTATATTGCTTGCTGCTACCGTGAAGAGTGTAGTTTTCCTAATTTCTTCCTCTGCATGATTGTCATTTGTATATAAAAAGGCTACTGACTTTTTTGAGTTAACTTTGTATCCAGCCGATTTGCTGAAGGTGTTTATCAGCTGTAGTAGTTCTCTGGTAGAATTTTGGGGGTCACTTATGTACACTATCATATCATCTGCAAATAGGGATAATTTGACTTCCTCCTTTCCAATTTGGATCCCCTTTATCTCCTTTTGTTGTCTTATTGCTCTGGCTAGAACTTCAAGTACTATATTGAAGAGACATGGAGAGATTGGGCAGCCTTGCCTCGTCCCCGATTTTATAGGAATTTCCTTGAGTATCTCTCCATTTAATTTGATTTTACAGCCAGTGCTCTTCACTACTGAGCCATCTCTCTAACCTCTCACCTTTAAAACTACATATATGACATTGAATTGTTTAAAAATAAATTTCTTTATGATTATTAATAGTAAATATTTGATTTTTAACATCATTTATATTTTCACATAAGAGTTTCTTATGTGAAAAGGGGCACTGAGTAGAAAACATTTAAAGATCCCTGGTACAGTGGAGATACAAACATAAAGAAAGCTACACATCCAGATATAGTCTAGTAGAAAACTGAGAGTGAACTTTATCAAAACCACAGGAAATAAAATTGGTTAGTGAACAGAAACTCATCATGGCTCCCTGGTAAGTTCTAAGTTGTCCTCTGATCCACATACACATGTCATGGCATGTCCTACATTTAAGCATCTGTCTATCCACTTGCCCAACACATAAACAAAATAATTAAATATTTAAAATTTAAGATAAAGAAAGATCTTCTTAATAGTGATGATGAGGGAATCACAGAGGCTGGGGAATGACCCTTCAGTAACCGCAGCACTGGCCACACTGTGGGATGAATCGTCATGATGAGTGACATCCCCTCACCTGCACAGTGCTATGGGGGTGGCAATTAGAACCCAGAACAAGAGGGGACAAGATAGATGAGCAGTTGACAATGACGTTACTCATCTCTTCAAATCAGAGGAGTTTAGGGATGGATATTGCTGAGAGCAACTTTGCTAATAAAGAGTGCTGACCTCTTGCCCAGTTTTTGGACTTGAGCCAGTTTTCAGACTTGGAATTCTCAAGACAGGACCATGACACACCATAAAAAGTACACCCAGCAGTGACTCTTTAACTCTGTTCCCAAAGAGAACCCTGGCTCATTTCGTATATTACTATTCAGTGGGGAAGGGGAACTGCCAGATATTTTAAGGAGTGCTGACTAAGAGACCCAAAACTTCCTTATGGACCCTTAACATGAAGGTATCTAAATCCTTAAAATAAACTTCTGGCTCATGTCCCAGCTCTGAATGGGTCCACTGGGCCCACAAGCCAACTCTGGGGTCAGTTTCCCAGTATCAAAATACATACTTAGAACGAACAGTTTTTAGAAATTTTGGTAGAACCACTACATTTGTTCCTTTATCTGTAGGATTGGACCCATTATAGCTGGGCAGACCTCTGAAATTGTAAACAAGAAGCAGTATTATGTATGACAGTGAATGAATAAAGCCTGTGCCATCTATAAGATATAAACATTTCAGAGATGGAGGTATAGTCATTAATATTTATCTTATCTATCTATCCATCCATCCATCCATCCATCTATAATCTATCATCCATCTACTTCTTTATCTTTGGTTTTTCTTTCTTTCTTTTTTTTTTTTTTCTTTTTTTTAATCTTTGGTTTTTCAAGATGGGGTTTCTAGGTATAGTCCTGGCTGTTCTGGAACTCACTCTATAGATCAAACTGGCTTCAAACTCAGAGATCTGCCTGCTTCTGCTTCTCAAGTGCTTGAATTAAAGGCATGTGCCTCCACCACCTGGTATCTTGTACAGTATAAGATTTGTTTTTTAAAATTACTTTTATTTATGTATGCAATTGCGTGTCTTTGAGAGTGGATGTCACATGTGTGTGAGTGCCTGTGGAGGCAGAAGAGGGCATTGGATCCTAAGGAGTTGGAGTTATAGATGGTTGTGGGCTACCTGATGTGTGTTCCGAGGAAAACGTTTTGGGACAGAAGCATGCATTTATCTTAACCGCTGAGCCCTTTCTATCCAGCCCCTTCTTGATGCAATCTTCTTTGACTTAATATTCTGATCATCATAAGCACCAAAGTAATCATGGAGAAAGACACAAAAAAAGACATTGCAGGGTTGCACCAAATATAGTAGCTTTATTAGGTCAGCTATATACAGGTGACAGCTAGTACATTAAATTAGAGATTGATCTAATAAGTTTTTTCATATGTTTCAGGAATATGAATTGAAACAGATGCCACTAATTTGAGATGGGCCACAGCACACGTCTATGCCTATTTAAAAGTGTGGAGTTAATTTTCCTGTTCTCATAATAAAAGCCAAGAACTGAACATCATGGTTGACGGTCCACTTGTCAAGATATCAAACTAAGCAAATATGGGCCAAGTACCAATCCTTGGTAAGCCACTGTGAGATGGAGGTGACTGATTAGTGGGTTGGGCAGGGCTAGAAGGTATGATCAAGCCCATTGATTGGGTAGAACACAACCCTGTGAGTCCACCAGGCACCAGAAGCTCCTCTAAGCCCATGCCCATAGAAACTAGGTGATCAAGAAGGATTTTTGCCACACTTAGTGATAGATATCCACTGTTCTATATCGCTCCTCTTGTGTTACCTTAGAAGCTAAGGATGGGGAAAATCTTAATGAATGATCTGTGTAGCCTCTTCACTTTGTGTGGAAACAAAAGAGCCCCATTTTAGAATGCATATGGGCTCATACAAAGTGATGAAAAGTTTGAATATTGGACCTAGAAAGAAGAAAAAATTGAACCTTAGGCTCAGTAAAATTCAGGATGATCATAGTCATAGAGTGTGAAGACTTCAGTATCTCATGTTGATGCCAGAGAGTATTCATCACACAAAAACATGTTCCAACTGGCGAAAGAATTAAATAACCACCCTACATTACCAGCCATCTAAGCTGCAACACAATGAGTATGTGATCCGACCAGTCATAGTGTCACGGGTGGTGGCTCTGCATAAGTCCAGAAGCAAGGGTTCTCATCCAATAAGTACTCAAGCATTCAACGGTACTCGAGATATATAATCAAGTACTCAAGTATTGAACAGCACTCCAGATACAGATTTGGCTTCTTTGCACACAGGACCTGGATGGATTTTTCTATGCTGCATTACAAATGGCACAAATTTAACAATTTTAAATATCACATATTTATTAATCTCAAAGTATTTGAGGTCAGAAGCCTAGGCAGGGATCAACTTGATTTTATCATTCAATGTCTCACCAAACTGGACTGTATGTGCCAATCAGTACTGTGATGTCATCAGAGGGTTGGCTGAGGAAGCAAACATATAACCATAGCTGTGATCTGAAGGCCTGTGCAGTGTAATTCTCTAACACAGGCTCCTCTGTCACACACTATCAGACCAGGACTTATGTGCAGGGGACACAAAGCCATGGGATCTACATGTCCTCTCATCACATTTCAGGTAGAAGGTGCTGGCTTCATGAAGTAATGAGTCAGCTCTTCAAATTGGAGATGGTAATCTGAGAGGCCCCAGCTCTTCCGGATGCAGTCTCTATGCCAATCAATAACTACTTTATGATACTGGATACCTCAAGTTAGGATACAGTTCTCTAAAAACTAATGGTAAAAATAGAAGCAAACTCTAAAAACCATTATCCAGCTCAAGAACATACTTACCTCATGAGTCTGTACCTCTTGGCTGCCAGTCTCTGCAAGTTTCAAGGTTAAGCACACAGAGTGGGAACACTATCACTAAGGTTTGCAGCAAGAGTCTCACGGGAATGGTTTGGATGAAATTGTTTCCCCATAGACTCAGGAATTTAAACACTTGGTCCTCAGTTGGTGATGCATTTTGGAGAGCTAGTGCAACCTTGCTAGGTAAGATATATAATGGAGGGCAGGCCTTGAAGGTTCGTACTCTTACACTACTTCTTATTATCCTTCTGTGCTTCCCGTCTGTGGATTGGATGAATACAAAATGTCTCAGCTTCCTGTTCCTGCCATCATTCTGAGGAGCTTCCTGCCTACTATGATGGACTCAATCCCCTGAAACCATAAGACCAAATGAACTTTCTTTCATACATTGTTTTGTCTCAGTGTTTTATTATAGCAACAGTAATGAATACACCTATCAAGCTTAGGATATCATTGCCTGTTTCCTTTCCATTCTCTATGCCAGTAAGACAGCGTGCACCTAGGAGCAGTGGCTTTATTTTGAAGCAAGTGAATCCAGTTGTAGCTGAGGTGGACTAGTGGAGACTGTGCCAGCTGCTTCGACCCTGTTCAGGATGAAGGCATGAGTTCTCTGGCAGCCAGGAGTACTGGAGGCTAGTGACTCACAGATAAGTTAGGCACAGAGCTTATGCTCCGAGAGACCAGCCACTCTGTCCAAGGAAACGCCTTCTTCCTAAGAGCAGTCCCATTTAAGGACTGGTGAATGCAAGGATGCAATGTTCTGGCCCTCTGGATACTCAAGCCTGGGCATCTTTGAAGGGCCATTTATGTTCACAGAAGCCATGAACTCACCCAAGTGTCTCTTGTCCTCTCACCAGGACTCAAATTCCCTCTACTGCCTTCCCTCCCTGGATGCTGTTGTATTGGAGAGTAATCCCATACAAAAATATTGGTGCAAATTTCTGCTCCAGAGCAACCTGGCATCCAGCAATGTAGGGCTCCCAAGGTGACTTTATCTATCTATCTATCTATCTATCTATCTATCTATCTACCTATCTATCTATGAGACAGGGTTGTTCTCCTTCCTAGACTGCCCTCAAACTTAAAATCCTTCTATATCAGCCTTTATGTACTGAAAAGACATGCTGGCACCAAATCAGGCTAAATGACAATTTTTGATTAAATGAACTGGATTGTTCAGAGCAAAAAGAGCCCGGGCATTTTGCTTCTCCTCACTGATTTGACTGGTTACTGTTCTGAGACCTCAAGGACGTATTCTGGGCATCTGTTCCTTCTGATGGTACTGGTACAATCACCCAAGACATGTTAGGGAATATTTTTAACAGTATATTATTAATGTTTTTCTTTTCATTTTTTTGGGTGTGACAACATATATTAATCTAGAAAATGTTACACTTTCTCTGCATTTTAAGTACGGCAAAAGGAAGCTGGTTTGATCAATATGTTTTCTGCAAACATGCACATTATGTATATGCTATAAATGAAATTTATCACCTCCATAAAAGGCAATTGCACCACATTTTGCACATCAAGATATGCACAAAGATAGAAACATATTGAACGACAAGTAGTTAAATACAATAAAAGAGTACCATCCTGTCTGACACCCAGCTAGGCAAAGGCACACAGAACTAATCTGACTTGACACCACTGAGCGCTGCTTCACCAGCTTGCTCTTGGCAGAATTTACCCTGAAGTTCAATGTGCTTGGCTGAAGCAAGGACCACAGTGTGCATTCACAGCCTTCCTCTCTGGACATGCGTGGGAGTCAGATGCCGTTTCTTGGGTTTGCCTCCTATTTGAGTGTAAGTTTTTCATATGGACTTTTACTTAGCTGGAGGCAGAGCCTGGAAAGATGCAAGAGGATTAAGAGGGCATCAGAGCACACCATGGTCTCCTGGTAACTGAGTGGGCCACCTCAGCACAATTTTGATATAATTCTCAGAGGTTGGGTAGGGTATATGGGGACCACCAATTCTAGAAGCAATCACTGAGGTTCAGTCAGCTTACAGAAGACCTTAGTGTAGAGCTGGGCTTCTACCATTCTCAATTTTCATCAAAGAGTAAAGTGGTTCTTCGTTCACTCAGCCCGGTACTTCTAAAAATATTAGAGTTTTTAGAGAAGTAGTTTTGGTCTGTGTTGTAGTTTCCTTTTCTGTTGCAGTGATAAGATATTCTGACAAAAGGTAATCGGGGCTGAAAGGACTTATTTCAACTTATGCTTCTCTATCACAGCTCATGACTGAGGGATGCTGGGGAATAAATTCAAGGAAGAACTGAAGCAGGTTGCCTGGAGGAACATGGCTTACTGGATTTTTCTGAGGTTCTTGTCCATCTAGCGTTCTTATATGCCATCCCCAGCAAATGAGGAGGGATTCTCCACTCGTGCTGGGCTGGGCCTCCTCCATCAATTAGTGGCCAAAAAATGTCTCCACAGACATTTCCACAGGTTGTTATGATCTAGGGAATTCTTAAGTTGATGTGCCCCCATATCAGGTGACTCAAGGTTGTGTTAAAATGACCATAAAAACAAACCAGGGCAGTCCCTGTGCATACCCTTGAACATAAAAATGCAGCTGGCCTTTAATTTTCATTCAAAGATTCACTTTAGCATTGGGACTATATAGTTTAGCAGTTAAACTTCAAGGAGGGAGGACAGGATAACATGAAATAATAACCATTGACAGGAGGCAAAGGGAACTACTGTTATTTTTTTTTGGGCGGGAGGGAACTCCTGTTCTAGGTGCAAAGGGACCTATTGTTTTAAATGTAAAGGGACACACTGTTACTATACATCTAAGAGGACAGGAGGCTCATTTCCAAGAGTGCCTACATAACTTTGGAGCCTGGTGCAAAATGGACATGCAGATCTCAAAGTGTACTCAGAATTTCAGGCTAGTGAACACAGGAGATAGACCAACTACAAGTCCCCTACCATAGGCTCATAGGGGATTTCACTGGCCACACACTTGTGAGGTTAGCTTTGATGATCAATAGCTAGATGTTTTGTTTCCAGAACTTTTCTCTCTTCACCAAATAAGTGTTAACAAATATTTTGCCTTATTTAACATTTTAGTTTAAAAACATCTATGAGTATTTCATAAACATGATTCATGGTCTTAAAGTAAAATTCTTAATCTCATACTCTCTGCCTTCAATTCTTGTAAGTCCGACATGAACCTTAGACTGGGGGATTAGAGAGGAGTAAACTGGAGGGGTGTGTGTTCTTGTTCTCTCTCTCTTTAAAATATAGTTTATTAATTTATTCATATTACATCTCAATGGTTATCCCACCCCTTCTATCCTCCCATTCCTCCCTCCCTCCCATTTCCTCTTACTCCCCTCCCCTATGTCTGTATCTGAGGGGGACCTCCTCCCCCGTATATGCTCATAGGGTATCAAGTCTCTTCTTGGTAGCCTGCTGTCCTTCCTCTGAGTGCCACCAGGTCTCCCCCTCCAGGGGACATGGTCAAATAAAGGGCACCAGAGGACGTGTGGAAGTCAGACCCCACTATCCACTCAACTGTGGAGAATGTTCTGTCCATTGGCTAGATCTGGGTAGGGGTTCAAAGTTTACTGCATGTATTGTCCTTGGCTGGTGCCATAGTTTGACCAGGACCCCTGGGCCTAGATCAACCCACTGAATCTCATTTGTGCTGCTTGCAGGGCTATGAATGTGAGGTTATCCATTCAATCCCCATCATTGTTGCACCTATGGGCATAGCTTGTCACTCTGACACTATTGTAGCTCACACTGTCCGCAGCTGGGTAGGACTATGGAATCTGTCTGCTCCCAAAAGCCTGCATATCATCTTTCAGCACTGTGAATGCTAGCCAACAAGGAGGAATTTTCCGGATTACCTCCATTTCTCCATGCCCTTTGACCAAAGTATGTGGTGCTTTTAGATATAGGGTCTTGTCATCAAGTCCTTGTGGTCACGCAAGAACAATGGCAGTAGGCTGTATTATTTTGAGGGCCTCTGAGACATCTCTGACCAACCACTTGAGGGGATGTATGCCAATCTTGGTACCAGGCATCTTATTTGGCAACCTATAGCTTTTGGGAGTACCATTATTCCCTATGTAGAGTAAGCCCAATCAAATATTCTATATAAACAGTAGGTTTCCATATGGATTTCCCTTTTGTCCTATACCTCCACTTCTTTCTCCAGGAAATGTAAATTTATGATCTAACTCTCTAGTAGAGAAAACATAAACCAAATAATACTTTCAAAGGTAAGTAAACTGCTTAAGAAATTACAGTGGAAGGAAGGAGAAAACAAGAAGATGGAGGAAGTAAAATAGACTCAAAATCTCATCAAGAGGAACCTCTCCTCATGGAATTTTGCTGAAGGGCTGAGTGACACTTGACCATAAGTACCACTGGGACTCTGCAGGATCTGAAAAGACCACTCAAAGTGTAAGTGACCTGGCACTTGAAACCCTACTTATTATTTGTCATAACCATTTTGTTTGGAAATGCAAATACATTCACAAATATATTTTATATTTTTGTATATTACATATTTATATTTTATATGCATGCAAATCCATTTTAATATATTTACAAACAGAAATATGTTGATAAGTAATTTATATTTATTTACTTTTTATTTAATTAATTTATTCAGATTACATTTAAATTGTTTTCCCATCACTTATATGCACTTGTTCCTCCCTCTCTCCTGCTTTCACGCTTTTCCCCTCCTCTAGGTCTATGACTGAGGGGGACCTCCTCCCTCACTATATGGTCATAGGCTATCTATCAAGAGTCATCTTGGTAGCCTGCTTATGCTTTCTCTGAGTGCCACCAGGCCTCCCCACCACAGGGAAGTGGGCAATTTATATTTATTTACAATAAGTAATTTGTATTTATTTACATTTATAGAATTACTCTAAAGTTTAAAGAATAACTAAGGAAGGACTCTCCTTCTTTCCTCTGTGTCCTGTAAGGAACCTTTGTAAGGAAACCATAACGAACCTACTCAGAGCCCAGCAGCACTGTCAGGGTGAACAGTGGTACCTGCCCTGGTCTGGCTGAAGGCAGCACTTTAAACCTCTGGGTTAAAACCGGTTTTCACACTAGGCCTTTTGTAAAGCGCTGTATTACAATGAAGGGAAACTTTATTCTGAGATCTACAAATTGCTACCCTGGGTGAGACAGTCTGCAAGACCCAGGAGCAGCTGCAGTGCTGTGCACTCTTGGAGGGCAGGGTGGCTCTGCATTGCTTACTCTTCCTACGTGCTGGTGGAAGGCTAATTTCTAAGGTCTAGAGTGGTGCGGAAGAAGATTCTCCTCCTTTCTTCCTTCTCTTTTCCTCCATCTTTCACTGTCTCTGTCTCTCTGTTTGCGGACGAGTAGCCAGCCACTCAGGTGAATAGAGTGCGTGTAGCCTCAATGCCCGGAGCAGAACACTCAGGAGGAGCCTGAGTGGAGCAACACTATTTTTCCATCATGGCACACAGGCTTTGGAGAAGGGAGAACTTTTGTCTTTCTGTAGGATCAGAGAAGACAGATACTTTTTTTGTCAGGTCAGAGAGGGGAGCCCACAACCTTCAAGGAGTTGATCAGAGGGTAAATGTGAGTCCAGGTTCTGTGGAGTCTCCATTGCAGGATGTGGACTCATGGGCAAAGGCCAGCTGCTTTATCATGGCACTCTATGAGACTACAGTGAAACTTACAGACTAAACAGCAGTGCAAAAAGGAATTATTTTAAATTTAAACATATATCACTAATAATAAGGCATACAGTGATTAAAATATTTCATTAGAATTTACATTTGAACCTCTCCACTATCTATCTGTCTATCTAACCATCTCTACCTACTCATTTATTTTGAAATAGAGTCTCATTACATGGCTCTGGCTGCCTGGAACCCACTATGTAGTCCAGATTGGCTTCAAACTCACAGAGACTCGCCTGCCTCTGCTTTCCAAGTCCTGGGACAAGATATGCACCACCTGGCTGAAGTGCTGTGTTTAACCAGGTTGCACCAGCCACCTTTGAATCCACAGCCTGCAGACTAGTCACTGCACCACACTGTCTGCAGCCTAGCCACTGCACCACACTGTCTGCAGCCTAGTCACTGCACCATACTGTCTGCAGCCTAGTCACTGCACCACACTGTCTGCAGACTAGTCACTGCACCATACTGTCTGCAGCCTAGTCACTGCACCACACTGTCTGCAGACTAGTCACTGCACCACATTGTCTGCAGCCTAGTCACTGCACCACACTGTCTGCAGACTAGTCACTGCACCATACTGTCTGCAGCCTAGTCACTGCACCACACTGTCCGCAGACTAGTCACTGCACCATACTGTCTGCAGCCTAGTCACTGCACCACACTGTCTGCAGCCTAGTCACTGCACCATACTGTCTGCAGCCTAGTCACTGCACCACACTGTCTGCAGCCTAGTCACTGCACTACACTGTCTGCAGCCTAGTCACTGCACCATACTGTCTGCAGACTAGCCACTGCACCACATTGTCTGCAGACTAGTCACTGCACCACACTGTCTGCTAACTAGTCACTGCATGACACTGTCTGCAGGTTAGTCACTGCACCACACTGTCTGCTAACTAGTCACTGCACCATACTGTCTGCTAACTAGTCACTGCACCACACTGTCTGCAGCCTAGTCACTGCACCACACTGTCTGCAGCCTAGTCAGTGCACCACACTGTCTGCAGCCTAGTCACTGCACCACACTGTCTGCAGCCTAGCCACTGCACCACACTGTCTGCTAACTAGTCACTGCACCACACTGTCTGCAGACTAGTCACTGCATGACACTGTCTGCAGGTTAGTCACTGCACCACATTGTCTGCAGGCTAGTCACTGCACCACACTGTCTGCTGCTTCACAAGTTTTAAGAAAGTTCCAGACCTCTGCGGATTGAACTTGAGATCAGATAAGTACAAATCCTCCAGATGCTGTCATTTTTGGTGTATCGGCAGTGTTCTATGTAGGAAGTAGGAAGACACAGAGAAAAGAATAAAGACACTGGCATATTTCTGTAGAGTCCTAGGATGTAAGTCCTGTGTGCTTCCTGAGATGTTGTTGTTGAGGTTGAGGATATGCCACTCATTTTGTTTAACTTACAGAAGAAACTCTGCACAATTTTAAACAGTTTAAACTCTACTAGTAAAGCTTTGTTATGTCTATCTTACAGGGTACTGTAAAGACTAAGTTAAATAGCACCTAATTATTAACTAATTCAATTGAAAGTTTCAAGACCTGCTATACATGTGTAAATGCCTGTGTATGTTCTTCAGTGTGGAGGGAACTATTCTGTGGATAAAGGGTACAGTTTAATTCACATTGCGGCTGTTATGACTGCTTAGTCCAGTTCTTTTAAATAGTATGTTTGACATTTTAACTTTAACCTAAGAACTTTCCTCTTTTAACTATAAAACTATATATAGTTACAGCCAACATCAGGGACCTTGCATGATGATTTTGTTTGTTTGTTTGTTTGTTTGTTTGTTTGTGCATGCTTGTGACCTTAGAGGCCAGAAGAGGGTGTCAGATTCCCTAGAGCTGAAATTCAAGTGTGAGCTGCCTAGTACTGGGAACTGAACCCAGATGTTCTGGAAGAACAGCAAGTATTCTTAACCACTGAACCATTTCTCTAGTCTAGAGAGACTGGCATATATATATATATATATGTATATATATATATATATATATATGTATGTATCTTGTTCGATAAATGTTTAGTTAACAAGTAGAAGGCTAAAACACTTGAGCATCACTTATAGGTATGGTCAGTTTCTAGCACTGAAGCTAAATCTCCAATCCAGTTTTAAATTGAATTTTTATTTGTTGAAATATTAACAGTAGTGGGAGAACAATCAATCAAATATCTATCTATCTATCTTTCTATCTATCTATCTATCTATCTATCTATCTATCTTTCTGTCTATCTATCTATCATCTATCCACCTATTTTTGACAGAGGATTCTCTGTGAAAATTTAAAAACCATAAATAATCAAATAACTTTTTCTCATTGTGTTAGATACATGTGTTATAGAAAGAAAGCAGTGCCCTGTGGATGTCCATCACAATCCACACACCACATGAGGTATTTTGTTTTTAAGTCTGTCTTGACAAAGGCACTTGGACTTGTTAAAAAATTACATTCTACTGTAGCTATGTAAACATGCATGTCACACATGTTGGGGCAAGCCACCAACGACCTATTTAAAACAAGTCTTCTCATTTGATTTTCAGAGCAAAAATGGAAGCTGTCTCTTCTGATTTAAATCTGTCCCTCAGCAGTTTCCACAGTTAACACAGCTAAACTGTAAATGCAGGAGAGCACAAACGAGTAGCCCAGTGCATTTCAATAACCCAAACCTGCTTGGTTTCCAGTAGGAAAATCCCTCTCCACAAGCTAATTAGAAGGTTACAATGGCAAGAAATCTGGGACAATGGCATGGGAGAGAATGCTAAGATACCAATAAGAGGAAAAAGCCAGGACAGTCTACTTAATAACCTCACGGCCATTGTTCACATCAGAGTGACAAACAGCGTGATATGGTGGAACTCCTGTGTCCTCTGGCTGTGTAGCACTGCCTCCCACACTTCTTTACTATGCCAAGATAACTTAGCCTCTGCTTCCAGCCCTCACACACATTAAGTCGACAAGGGACGGAGGAAGCCTGCCATTGCTGCATAGGAAATCAGGAGAGAGATGAAGAACTGGGTCAGATTGGTCAGAGGGAGATAGAGACAAACCTTGACTAGACATATACGGGACAAGGCGCCTAAGTGATAGAAAATTCAGGCCGTTTAGGTTTCAGTTTATGGCTAAACAGCAAGCAATCCTTGTTGTAAGTCTTATTCACTTTGCACCTCCCTACCAGCTTCAAGCTAAAATAGTGTTACTGTTGTGGTGTCAGTATGCTTGTCGTGCTCAAGGCTCGTTACCATAGCCAGTGCAATTTCCATAGAAATGGGAGAAACGAGCAAGGCTTGGAAAGGTGATGAGATCACCACCTTACAGATTTTAAGATACATCTTTTAGGAGGTGTGCAGGCATGATGAGGAATGTCGAGGGGTCCCAGGGCAGGGTACTTGGCACCTTCTTCTACAAAGATATATAATTCCGGCCTGTTGCATCCTAAAAAAGATCAGAGAGCAGCAAGGTGCATGCCAAAGGGGGGCAAGAGCAACGCAGAAATGCCTGCACTTGGCCCAGCAGCAAATGGAAGGGAACACCTTGATATTCAACAATGAAGTTTGCTCCTATCCACAGTAGAATGAGCCTTTCAACAGAACAAATATAAAGAGAAACAACAAAGAAAAGAAACTGCTCCTGTACACGCAAGACACTCATTTGACTGCATCCAAATAAAGTGTCCAGAATAAAGGAAGGACCTTTTCCGAGGAGCCGGATCCTGCCCGCTCTTATTCTAGTTTTTAGCCTAGTGATAGTGTTGCTGTTGTTTTAGTGGTGGCCTGCTGATTTCAAATGCAGAGCCCATACTCTGAACGCAAAGTGTTAGTTTAGTGTAGGAGGCACTGGGCTGTAGTTGGGGTGGAGCATTAAAGCGGTCAAGGGCCTGGAAAAAACAGAATTGAAAAAAAAAAAGACTGTTGATTTATGTGACATTTACAGACCACCATTCTCACATTAAAAAAAAAATGTAACTTTTTAGTTATACTTGAAAGCAAATGTCAAAAGGCTAGGAAACCCAGAAAAAAAGACACAGCTTAAAAGGAAAGCAGCCAAGAAAAGATCTGGGAATTTCAAGATACTGGGGAGACACGGTGTGGGTGGGGGCAGCTACGAAACTCCAAGGGCTTCAGTTGAGACCCCAAGAAGGTCTGTGCTGTAGACAGATCAAATCAAGATTAGTGGGTCAAACTGATCCTCCACCTGTTGGAAGAGCATGTCTGACACTCAGTCAAAGATTTCAAATGTCCTAGGAGCAGCTTCATATGACACAGAATAAACCATAAAATCATAAGCTCAAATCACAGCAATAGAACATGAAGATATTAGAGAGATCAGATTAATATTGAGGTAACTATGATTCTCAAGTTTAAGAAAATAAATGAAAAGATGGAAAATTTACTGGAATGAAAAAATAAAGAAGAATTTCTAGAATTAAATACTAATATAAGTGAAATGAGAACTTTGATTGACATGTTAAACAATAGACTCAAAAAGTGGAAAAAAAGAAAACACTAGCAGAAAATATTTGGGTGGAATTGTGAAATGCAAAATAGCTTAAGACAGATAAAAAGACATAAGATAAATAAAGTATCTCTCTCTCTCTCTCTCTGTGTGTGTGTGTGTGTGTGTGTGTGTGTGTGTGTGTGTATCTATCTGTGTCCAGAGTAGTTATATGTATATATATATGTGCATTCATGAGTGTCTGGGCATGTGAATGTGTGCATGTATATGTGTGTATAGTTATGGGTATGTGTGTTTATGGGTATGTGTATTTGTACATGTTTGTGTGGGTATGTATATGTGTGCATACATGTCTGCATGTGTATGTGTGTGTGTGTGTGTGTGTGTGTGTGTGTGTATACTAAAGTTCAAAAACAGGATGAAATGAAGATGGTCCCAGAAGCCTGGAGTTGTAACTTGGTGGTGAAAACATTTACCCATTATTATCAAGGCCATGAGTTCAATCCCTAGCCTTGTTCCCCACACATAAAGGGCCCAAATACTTAAAAATACATTAGATCAAATTTTCCTTTTATATTAACTTTTAAGCATCAGATTAAGTCAGGACTGTGGCACAGTATTTTTGGACACATAACTGTGATTTCTTGAAAAACTCCAGGTAAAACCACCCGACTCTGCTACATGACTCCAGGTGCAGCCATGTGCCTCAAACTTAGGTTTTTGACTTCTATCTTTTTCTCCTTATTTATTTTTTGAAGATAAATCATACTCATAATCCAGGATGGTCTGGAGTTTTCTCTGTAGCTCAGGATGGCCTTGAATTCATGGTTATCCTCCTGCCTCAGCCTCTCAAGTGTTGGGATTATAGATGTGACCCACATCGGCCTTCTCTCACTTTTGCTCAATATACATTGAGGATGTATTCTTTCTTAAATAAATAGAAACACATTATTCTACCATGGGTGTGATATGTGTGGGCTGTGCTTGTGTGTGTACACTACAGTGCATATGTGCAGGTCAGAGGACAAGTTTTTGGAGTCAGTTCTTTCTTTTTACCTTTACGTGAGTTCTGGTGATTGAACTCAGGCCACCATGTTGAGTGGCCCTCCCTTTTAAAATTAACTATTTATTTTTGCTCTGTGTGTGTGTGTGTGTGTGTGTGCATGTGTGTGTGTGTGTGTGTGTGTGTGTGTGTGTGTGATGCTAGTATAATCATGTGCCTCAGTGTGTGAGTGAAGTCATATGCTTAGATGTATACAAATCTACAATGATTGTTTTCCAATGGACAAGATTATTTTATGATGATAAAATGCCCCTATTTATTTCTACTTAATATGCCTATCTTCATAGAGACAATTATAAATTATTACTATGGAAAATTAAAACAAAACCAAATGAATGGAAAATTATAGCATGTTTGTATATTGGAAAATTTAATGCTGAAAAGACATTAATCCTCTCCATATTGTGTGTGTATGCACATGTATGTGCCCCTAAAAATGCAATCCTAGACTAAAGTGATTGCTCAGGGGTTAAGAGCTCCTGCTGCCCTTCCAGAAGACATGTGTTCAGTTCCCAGCATCTATATGAGGTGTCTCTCATCACCTGTTACCCCAGCACTCTCTTCTGTTCTCTGTGGCACCCACAAACCCACAGAAACATAAAAATAAATGTAAATGACATAATTAAAATAAAAATGCAATCCCAATAGAAATTACAGTACGTGTGTGTGTGTGTGTGCGTGTGTGTGTGTGTGTGTGTGTGTGTGTGTGTTTGAAAATGAAATGACAGACACTAACATTTATATAGATGTGGAAGGCCAAGGAAAACAACTGCATTTTTGAAAAAGAAGATAAAAGTTGTTGAACTCACCTATACTTATGATCATGGGATTCAGTAAAAGGCTAATGTTACAGTGTATAGTAGGGAAAGAGTCTTATCAATAGTTGGCACTGTGCTATTTGAATATATGCTTATATAGCTACATCTGTATCTCTATATCTGTTGTTCTATTATTTATCAACTCTATCAATCAATCAACCTATCAATCTATCTATTATCTATCATGTCTCTATTTCTATATCTCTTTATCATCTATATATGATGTACTTAAGAAATACTTCCACTGCTCTCTACCTAGCTTTCCTTTGAAAGAAATTAGAACTGTTCTGCCCCATTGCTTCTGGACTGATCCTGTGATGGATGTTGGCCAATGGTATGTAAGGAGATTTTCATGACTGAATCAATGCTGTTAAAAGATTGCTGTGATTTTCAATCATGAGAACAGAGATGCTCTGTTCTTGGCCCCATTTTAAGTCAGCTTCCTAGAACTAGAAGCCATGGTGAATCAAGAAAAAGTCAGCCTAAGTTTAGCCTAGCAGGGCCCAGAGGCTGCAACTGACCTGCCACCAAAATGGAAACTGAGCATGAGACATACGCTTATTATCGTATACCACTGAGATTTTGAGGTTCTTTTTTAAGTGTGATGGCTTGTAAAAGCCAATTATAAATAAACAGAAATCTAGAAGATGAACCCTGTAATGCAGTGAAGAAAACAAGAGACAGTCCAGTGAACACATGTACAGGACTTGAACGTCCTCACAGAAGACTCATAAAAAGCCAGTGACTCAACAAGTTGCTCGCAATGAAACACAAGCTAAAACTTAAAAAAAAGGAGGTATAAACATATAGTCACAAGAATGGCTAAAATATAAGGGAAATCCAGTGATGTTAGTGGGTGGCAAGGGTGTGTAGTGTCACTAATGTATGATGCTGGTCAGAGAACAAATGGATAAGAACATTTTCAGAAATTACTCAGCTACATTCACCTCAGTTTATACATCACCCTGTCCCAACAATTCTACCTCTGGGCTTTTACACGATAGATGTGAGCAAAAGATCAAACAAAAGATATGGGAATATTTACTATATCATTTCCAGTAGCTCAATTTGAAAAGATTAAAATATCCCACCAATATCATTCTGGAGATACAAAATATGGTATATCTATGTAAAGACATACCATATAGCACAGAGAAGAAAGTATCTTACAAAGCACCAAACCAGATGGAAACTCAGGGCAGAAATTTTGAGCAATAGGCTCCAGACGTGAGGAAATAACCTGTGTTTTATTTTAGGTTTTTATTCTAGATGGCATTATGCATTAAAATAATCTTTCAAGCAGAACAAGTAAGATTTCTCATTTTATGCTAAGCTTAAAAAAACCCACCTGAAAACATAGATTGGTCCATCAGTTAAGTATATTTATGGAGTGTATACATGGACACATATACTCACACATGCACACACCCTCTAACACATCACTTCTCCTCCATATACTCACATTCATGTGTGCATACACACATCAACACACATGCTCACACATATGCACACACATGCACACACACCACATACACACACACACACACACACACACACACACACACACACACACACCCCTCAGGAGGAGCTAAAATTAAACAAAACTAAACAAAAAAACATTTTGAGAGATAAAATCACCTTCATGCCTTCTGCTGAAAGGATTTTACTTCATCTTGTACTAACTGAAAATTGAGGATAATTTTTTCATTCATGTGAATATTATATTAGGCATGAAAGTAAGATAATATATAAATAATTTATAATGTCTTCTATTTTTACATTCAAATCTTACACCACAAGAAGAAATATCTAATGTTAATAGGTCCCTAGTGATACTAACAATTGAGCGTGAACAATACTTTATTTCAGAACTATAGTCCCATCAAATATAGAGTTAGATGCAAGATTTGCTTTAAAACACAGAGGGCAGGAATGGAAGATTCACGGGGGCTGGTACTATGCTCTGTTTTTTTCACTGTTTTCTTCCAAATTCCTAGGAATTTGTCATAGTTGTGGCAATACTAAATAAATATTTGAGTTAGCATAAATTAGATGATTCTATTATTTGCTTTAAATAATTTAAGTTATATCCTTGGGTCTCTATGCATCTTAAACATCCATTTAGAAGAACGATCTATAAGACTCTGGTTTTTGCTATTAGAGACATTATCATACGTATTAGAAGCATACTGTCATCTGTCCACATTTTTCATTTTGTTGAGTCTTTGATTTCTTAGGTATTCAGTTTAGATCAACCCCTACAACACAACAACACAATGCTTCAGCATCTCACAGTGCTTTACCCCTGCCATGTTAACATGTCTGTTGGTGGTGTGCTTGTTCAGGTCTTATTTAGGCAGCCATATTGTTGAGGTACCATGGTTGAAGCTTCCTTGACATTTCTAGGAGACACACTCTCAAAGAAGGTTTTTCCAATGCCTAGTGTCTTCAGCAATAGGGATGGACTTTTAACCTTTGGGAGGAAATGAACAGCTAAAGCAATAGCCTATACTGTTTTGTGAGTCTGTTGGACTCCCTTGACCAAAAACTCAAACAGGGGTCTCTCACATTTGGCACTGGGATTTTGTAAGATAGTCTGCAGCTCTTTGAGGCTCACATTGTCCTCCAACGTGGTCTAACTTCATTTCAACTATATATGCATGTGTATATACAGATACTTATATGTATTGTAGGTAATTTTGGGTAAATAAGAACAATATGATTTCTTCTGGCTTTTCAAATATCTTCTTCTTCTTCTTCTTTTTTTTTTTATAGGTCTCTTTATAGAGCTCTGACTGTCCTGGAAGTCACTATGTAGACCAGACTGGCCTAGAACTCACAGAGACCCAAGTGTTGGCTTTTTAAAATGTCTTTTTGGTTGGTTTACCATCCTCTCTCCCTCTCTTCTGTATTGTCCTCCCACTCCCCATTCAATTAAAGGCCCTACCCATGCTTTAAATTTATTTATTTATTGTAATTAATTTATTTAAATAAAAAATTAAATTCTGGCCCCACTCATAACATATAGGGAGCACTAGTTTGATCTAGTTGGTAATTTTAAAAAAAGAGAACATGGAATTGCATGGGGCCTGTGCTGATGGAGGTTTGTGGGGGAGCTGAGAGGGTGATGAAGTAGATATGATTTATTTTGTTGAACAAATGTATAAAATTCTCAAGAACAGAGAGAGGTTAATATTAATTAAAACAACTTTAAATGGGATCATTTTCCTTTTAAAAAGACAAACACATTTTTAGTACCTAAAAAATTCTACTCATCTTTTAAGTTTTACTTAAACAGTTAGAAATAAGTTTACAACAAAGCAACTATAGAAACTTTTTAAGATATTGTACTGGTTAGTTTTTGTCAACTTGACACAAGCCTAGTTGTATCTAGAGGAGAAAATCTCAATTAGGAAATTGTTTACATTGGACTGGATTGTCCAGTGGGCTTGTATGTAGAGCATTTCTTTTTAAAATTTTGATTGATGATAGATGTGGGAGGGCATGGCCCACTGTGTGCATGGCACTCTTGTGTTATATAATAAAGCCTTGTGTTGTATAAAAAGCAAGCTAAGAAGCCACAGAGGCCAAGCCAGTAGGCAGTGTTCCTTCATGGTTCCTGTCTCTGCCCTTCCTTGAGTTTCTGCCCTTTCTTCTCTCAATGATTGGTTGTGTTGGGACATGGAAGTCAAGTCGATCCTTTTTGCTTTTGGTCAGAAGCAGACTAGGACAGATGCTAAGATGTAGAAGAGCGCACAACCCCACAGCTACACAGCTCAGTTTGTCTTTTGAGGTATGTCTCTCCAGTCATTCCTATGCATACTTAATTTGCTCTTTCTCACAGATATCAATGTTAGTATTAATTTGAAGGCTGACTTTGAAAATAAGCAAATCTGGCTTTTGTCTTTCCAGTGCTTTACTGGTTTGTATCATTTCCTGCCCCCCACCCCCACCCCCACCCCCACCCCCAACCCTAACCCACTTTCATAGTTTTAAAAGAGAAATCTACTATAAGTGGGTTGGCTGAACAGACGCTCAGTATTCGTGTGGCTCCTGTAAGAAAACAAAAAACAAAACAAACAAACAAACAAACAAACGGTCCCCTCCCCAAGCAACAGGTATATAACTGTGCCTTGAGATTAATGATCATGGGAAAATGTGTGAAATTAATAAGAGAGAGAGAGAGAGAGAGAGAGAGAGAGAGAGAGAGAGAGAG
>OU015742.1:32362502-32375254 GCA_907169655.1 Acomys percivali | reverse complement strand
TTTCTTTCTTTCTTTCTTTCTTTCTTTCTTTCTTTCTTTCTTTCTTTTACATTCCTCTAGTAATTCCTTTAGCCTTTTTGATAGTGGCTGAAATTCCCCATCTCCTGATATTTTTCTCTACCTCTCGAGCCATGGAAATGTTAGAAATATTTCTTTAATTGTTCGTTAGTCTCTACATCTGGTTTGTAGCTTTGGCTCTATTCCTCCCAGCTGTTTGAAAGGAGGCTACTTTTGAAAGTTGGTGTTATAAGGATACTCTGCTCTGCTTACAGATGGCAGCCTAGCATAGCTGTCTCCTGAGAGGCTCCATCCAGCACCTGATGAAAACAGATGCATAGACCCACAGCCAAACAGTAGGCTGAACTCAGGAGTTTTGTGGAAGAGTGGGAGGAAGAGAAGAGAGCTGGAGGGATCAAAGACACCACAAGAAGACCTTAAGCGTAAACTAATCTGTACCCATTGCACCGTCAAAGACTGAACCATCAACCAATGTGTGAGCCTGGGCTGGACCTAGCCCTCTACACATATGTACAGATGTCCAGCTAACAGTGGGAGGAAGGGCTGTCTCTGACTCTGTTGCCTGCCTCTGGATTCCTTTACCCTAGCTAGGCTGCCTGTTAGGCCTCAGTGGGAGAGGATGTCATAGGGTGGATTGGCACCCCTTGGGAGCCTCCCCTTCTCTGAAACAGAGGTGGGACTGGGAGGAAAGGAGGGAAGGGGCTCGGATTCATATGCACAGTGACTAAACAAATAAATAAATGATTGGTGTAATTGTAGAGATCTAGGGAAATGACTGATGTGCAAATCTGTGCAAATCTCATTTGCTAGGGTGTGAATATTGGAGATTGTATCAATATCCTCAGGGTTTGAGTTATTTAAATTCTGCCCTTGTTTCTATCTTTTTTTTTCTATGCACACACATAAGATTTCCCTAACATTTGCTTATGCAGCGACATAAGCTGGCTTGCTGGAAGGGCTTGATGATACTTCATCTTGTCTCCTATGTTCAAGAAGGGTTTTACGTCTTCATCCTCTTGACCTTCTTGCAGTGGAAGGTCACCAGTGCTTCTTATCCTTGGATTCTGAGGGTGGGGTCAGGAGTGAGTCTCTGGGTCCCACTGCAGATTTTGTGTTAGGCATGCCCAATCCTTGGGTCTCAGCACTGCACTTCCTCAGAGATCAATAGGTTCAAGTGTCTATGGAAGGGAGAAGAGGGTGTTGGGTCCTGGGAGCTGTGGTTATAGACAGTTAAGGGCCATCTGATTTGAGTGCTGGTAAGATATACATCCTTTAGGAGACCTAATGGCTGGGCCACCTCTTCAGCCCCCAAAGTGAAACATATTAATATTTATTGTTCTGTCTCTCTGTGTCTGTCTGTCTGTCTGTCTGTCTGTCTGTCTGTCTGTCTGTCTGTCTCTCTCTCTCTCTCTCTCTCTCTCTCTCTCTCTCTCTCTCTCTCTCTCTTCGTGTTGGGGACACACACACATGTGTGTTCAGGCCTCTCCTATCATGTCCTCCTATCACGTGATACTCATCTTTGATTATGAGTTTGATACAGTGTAGAATCACCAGGCAGATAAATCTCAACGAGGGATTGTCTAGATCAAGTTGTCCTGGGGGCTTTTCTGTAGGGAATTATCTTGATCACATTATTGAGGTGGAAAGATCCATCTGCTGTAGGCAGCATCATTCCCTAGGCAGAGTATCCTGGGCCTTGGAAGAATAGGTAATCTGAGTTGAGCAGTCATCAGCGTGCACACATTAATTCATTGCTCTCTGCTGTTGGTGCTGCATGTAATATGGCTGGCTGCTTCTAGTTCCCTCCACCGTGTCCCCACAATGGTGGAGTAGAAACTGTGATTATAAGCTAAAACAAACCAGTTCTCCTCTAAATTGCTTTCTATCAGGGTATCTTACTTATTACACCAACAGAAATGAAAACAAGACACCTATTGAACCATTTCATTGGCCCAAGATTTTAAAGTCTTATGCTAGTCTACACTGAAAACATAGACATTTGATAAAGTCTGAGCTGAGACCATTATTTATTCCTGTGACCTTTGCATCTGCTTGTCATACGTCTTCCACAATTGCAGCGGCGACCACTTCCTTTCTCTTCAGAGATCTGTTTTCCATAGATGTCAGGCTACTCTCTTGCTCTGTGATGAATACCTTGTGTTATGTGTAGCTTTTTATTATTGCTAAGTTGGAAGAGAGGCTTTCTCAAAGCTAGTATTTTAATATATTTCCATTGATATATGTATCTTTAAAGAATGATATTTTACCTTTTCTTCAAAGACAAAGTATTTGGTAGGCATAGCCCTTTGGCTTGGTCCTCCAGGCTACTCTGAAGCCTCATTATGGAAAGGGAGTCTGCAATACTTCACATCTATTGTATGAGTGACTTGGGGTAAAGGAAATGGAGAAAAAAATTTCCTAGCCACTCTTTAGCTAGCTGTGGCAAGCTTCTAGCATGTGGTAAACTACCAGAATAGTAATTTACAAACATAACAACAGCCTTTGGGGTCACTGGTATTTTTTTTTTAATTTACAAATGCTTGAGTATTGAAATCTTACTTTAAAATATACAAATTATGTCATCGGGGCTGAAGTGGTGATGCAACTTACATACACATTAAATTAATCTAGAAAACAAGTAAAGATACTCACTAAAGACTCCAAGGAGTGCAAATAACCTGGATAAACAAACAAATGCATAAAATAACTGGTGCAGATCTGGATAAATAATAGCAACCAACCAGTCATCCCCAGGAAGTAGCCACAGTGTTTATGGCATTGGTTGCTCTTCAATATATGGGATTGCAAGGAGTAGTTTAAATGTGCTATTCAGTTGATGGTAATGTCCTCTAGAATACCAGCAGTTTCTTCTAAGCTACCTAACAAGCATTAGTATGTTTAAAAACTGTAATAGACCAGAAAAAAGACCTTATATACATTATTTATTATGGTTTTCTGTCAAATTATCAGTTTAGTATGACAAATGCATATTCATTCCACCTTTGCAGAAAATGCATGGATTAAATTAATTGTGACATTTTCTAGTTCTTTAATGTTTAAAAAAAGTAAAAATTTACTTCTAAAAAGAGTTATTTAAAAAAATTTGAGACTAAGTAGCCTTCATGCTTGCCTGAAACTCATCCCTGTCTCCTGAGTGCTGGGATCAGAGACATGTACCACAAGGCATGGTGTGTGTGTGTGTGTGTGTGTGTGTGTGTGTGTGTGTGTGTGTGTGTGATATCTGGGGATATGCTTATGAGCAATGTTGCCTGCAGAGTCCAGGTGATGGCACAGGAGCCCCTGAAGACTGAGTTTCATAGGAGAGAGACCTGCCTGACAAGGGTGTGGGAAACTGAACTCAGATCTTGTACAAGAGCCTTACACACTCTTAACTTCTGAGACATCTCTTTAGCCTCCATTCCTGCATGAAACTGGAAAGATGGTACATTAATTGTGACATTATTAAAACAGTTCTCTCAAAGTCTATCACTGATGTAGAGTAACGAGGTACAGTACAGATCTCAAGGAGAGCTAGAAAGAGCACCAGCTTCAAGACACGTGTAATCTGAAAAGAGAATTACTCAGTGTCAGAGCTGCTCCTTCCCCAGTTCTGTAGCTTGGAAATGTTGTGAAGATAAAGTGAGAGTTTAGGGGAGACTGATACAGATATCCTACTCAGGGCTAAGAACTCATAGTCACTTACTCTTGTTGCTTTGACTAGTTATGTTTCTGACGTAACTGTTGCCCACTATAAAAGAAGCATCTTTGATCAAGATTGCGAGCAGCACACATCTATGGTAATAAACACAAATGTTTAGAAGGCAGTTTGACAATATATTCAGTTAGCAAAACAGCAGTAGTGGGTTTGCCCCACTAGGACCTATGACCTCCACAGCTAGGCATAAATTGCTTCCTGTGGAGTACACCTCAAGTTCAATCAGAAAGTGCTTATCCACACAGATAACAAACCTTGTCCTACTGAAGCAATAGACACACCTTGCCTGGCACGTCAGTTTTATAGCACACAAGGTCCAGGATTAGGTAAGTGCTGGTTTTCTTTCCACACTCACCTATGTAGTCCCTTCTAGAAGAATGAAAGTTAATCATTAGGGGCCAAGTTTATCAGTAAGTTTCAGATCGATTTTTCTCTGTCCTACAATAAAAATATGTGGTGTCTTCAGCACCATAGTTATAGGCAGACAACCAAGAGCATTGGCAACAAATTATATTGTTTTGGGTGTATTTAGGGTCTCTGTGACCAACACCTTGTAGAGCATTATGCTATGTCAGATACTGAGAATTTTGATTTACAACCCATGTATTCTGAGAAGCAGTACTGTTCACCTATGCAGGATATGTTCATTATAATTCCCTTAAAATTATATTTTAAAACCAGCTTATGGGGCTGGAGAGATGGCACAGAGGGTAAGAGCACTGTCTGCTTTTCCAAAGGTCCTGAGTTCGATTCCCAGCAACCACATGGTGGCTCACAACCATCTATAATGAGATCTGGTGCCCTCTTCTAGCATGCAGGCAAAACACTGTATATGTAATAAAATAAATAAATCTTAAAAAACCAGCTTATGAAGTAGTGGATTCTCACAAAAAATTTCATACATCTTTAATTTTGGTGAATTCACCTCATCATCTCATTTTCCCTATGTCCTTGTCCCCATCACCTCTTAAATGTTTGATTCCTATTATTTTTCCCTAGTAATTTGGCCTAAAGTACCATCTACTTTAGAGAGAGTCCCACAGGATGCTAAAAAGAATGTGCATTTCATAGGTGTTAAGTGAAATGTCTGTAGATGTCTATTGAGTCCATTTGAGTGCTACAGTTTAACTCTCAAGTAGACTTTTTTTGGTTGTCATTAATTTTTTTTTTCTTAATCTAAATGATCAATTTGTTGAGTAGAGTGGGCGCTGGAAACTTTCCACCATTGCTTTATATATTTCTATGTCTTGCTATTATTTGTTTTACGAAACTGAATGCAGCCATATTTGGTGCATTCATATGTAGAATAATTATTTTTCTTGAAGATTTGTGCCCTTTATTAGTACACAGTGACCAGTCTTGTAATTGAAGTCTAGTTTATCAGTGATGAGTATATCTACTCTGGCTTATTTATGGTTTCTTTTTACTTGGTATATCTCTTTTTTCATCTTTTAAAGTCTATGTGTTTGTTTGTTTATTTTGGGTTTTTTTGTTTGTTTTTTTGTTTTGGCCAGTAAGTTGTGTTTCTTGCAGACAACAAACAGTTGGTTCTTGTTTTTAAATCCAATCAGTCAGACTGTGTCTTTCCTTTGGGGAGCTAAGGTTGTTTTCATGTAAGGGCTGTTATTGAGATGCATGTAACAATTCCTATAATTTTGTTGTTGGTTCAAATTCTGCTTGTTTGTTTCTCCTCAATTGTCTGGGTTATTTGCTGGTTTACTGAGCTAAACATGTTTGGTTATTTCCTAATTTTTATTTGTTTATATGTTCCTCTAACAAAATCTATTCTTTGCTAAACTTTCATGATTGTAAGCTTATTTCTTCCTCATCTGTTTGTCATAGACCTTTGAGTAACTTCTGTGGTGTCTACTTAGTGGCTGTGAAAGACTGTGAGTATATAGGAAATTATTTATTTCTCTATAAATTTTAAATGATTTCTTTGCTGGATATAGTAACCTTGGTGCATAATTATTTGCTCCCAAAACTTAAAATGCATTATTCTGTGTTTTTAGGGTTTCTACTGAAAGATCTGATTTAATTCTGATGAGTCTGTCTTATAAGTAAGATGGTGCTTTTCTCATGCAATTTTAAACAATTTTTGTACCCTTGATATGTCAGCTGTAATGTAATGTAGATGGGTCATTTTTGGTCCTGTTATGGCTCTAAATGTCTCATATACTTCGATGATCTTGCTTATCTAAATCTGAGGAGACAGCAGGTATAAATTTATTGAATAGGTAATCCATTCATTAGTCTGTATCTCAGCTTCTTTCTTCACCCATATATTATTACGTTCGGTTACTTGGCCACTTATGGTCATAATTAAATTATACATTTTTAATTGATGTCTTAATGTATTTCTTTGACTAGTCCTGTGCTTTTTTTCTGATTGAGTTAGTTCACGGCTGAGTTATAGGACTGAATTTATTGCTTTTGTTTCTGAGATTTCCCCCCCCAGAATCTCAATTTCTTTATTGAATTGTTTATGCATATTACTGATCTTTGTGTTCAGGTCTTGAATTGGCTTTCTTATTGCATTTATCAGTATATTTGAATTCTTCTTGAATTCAAAAAGTGTACTTTTGAATTTTTTAAAAAATAATTTATTTATTTTATTTGCATTGGCGTTTTGCCTACATGTATGTCTGTGTGAGTGTGTTGGGTCCTCTGGAACTGGAGTTACAGAAAGTTGTGAGCTGCCACGTGGGTGCCGGAAATTGAACTCAGGACCTCTGGAAGAGCAGCCAGTGTCTTAACTGCTGAGCCTTGTACTTTTGAATTTTATGTTCAGCATTTCAATCACTTCAAAGCATTTAGATAGAGCTATTGAGGAGTTTCGAAGTTTTGAAGGAGAGAAATTATAGCCTTCTTCATATTCCTTACCTTTTGCATCAAAATCATGTATTTAGTGTTTTAATTTTTTCTTTTGCTTTCTTTCTTTCTTTCTTTCTTTCTTTCTTTCTTTCTTTCTTTCTTTCTTTCTTTTTAAATTTTTTTTGAGACAGGGTTTCTCAGTGTAGCCTTGGCTGTCCTGGACTTGCTTTGTAGACCAGGCTGGTCTCGAACTCACAACGATGCGCCTGCCTCTGCCTCTGCCTCCCGAGTGCTGGGATTAAAGGCGAATGCCACCACTCCCGGCCCCTCTCTCCGTTTTGTACCTGGATCTTTCTAGTGGGTAGTCATCTCTCAGAGTCTCAGTACCCATCACCCTTCAGAGGAGAGAAAGCAGACGACAGAAACAAGAGCAACAACTCAAAAACAAAGCACATATTTAAAATTAGCTTAAACATGGAAACACGAGCGAGCCACACTCTAGTAGGAGAAGAAAGGAGATCGAACATTACAAGGCAAAAGGCATTTCAAAAATATTAAACAAAAGTATTGGTGATTTGGTATTGAAGGAAAGAAAAGTTGGAAGAAAGAGAGAAGAAACAAAGTAGGGGAAAGTCAGGGCAGGGATGAAGGTCTGAGCGATATCAGTGAGCTACAGCGCAGCAAACACAGCACAGATAAGACAGAAAGGACGGGGCGGGCAGGGTGGCTCGGTGAGTAAAATGTTCACCAGGAAGCCTGGCAATCCGAGTTCTGTCCCCGTGAGCCACATGGTAGGAGAAGAGAACCAACTCTTGCATGTTTTTACTTGGTCCTTACATGCGTGACGCGGAATGTACTTCTCCCTGCTCCCACGAGGCCCCCACCCCCCACCACCCACCACCACCCCAGACAAGACATGGCGGGGTGGCGCGGGGAGGCTGGAGAAATGGCTCAAAGGCTAAGAGCACTTGTTACTTTTGTAGACGGTCTGGGTTCAATTTTCAGCACCCGCATGGTGGCTCATAACCATCCTAAACTCCGGCTCCAGGGGATCCAACGTCCTCTTCTGAACTCCATGGGCACCAGATATGCATGTGGTACACATACATGCACACAACATACTCATATATGTAAATAAAATAAAGATATCTAAACTACCAGACAGATGAAACAATCGCAAAAACCTAAGAAAACAAACAAGAGTAGACAATACTGCTTCCTTTAGAGAAGAGACAGGATGTAGAGATATCATTGTTTTCCTAGACTCGTCGCTATACTCTTTACTTAGTGTCCCGTTGTTGAAATATTTCTGTCTACGGTGTAAACGGGCTAGACCAGAAAGGACTGTTTGCGAGCTGAGCTCCGGCTATGCTTTCTTTTGTGCACGACCGCTCCTAAACGCTTTCTGCACCCGTGCTCCGCAAGCTGAGACTACAGTCTCCACTCTCACACTGCTCCTGCCAGAAGACTTAATGCCTTCCTTCCCTGACGAGGATGTCTTCTCGCAGAAGACAAGTTCTGTCAGTAGAGGCCTAAGTGTGGGAGTGTCCAGGCAGATCGCGTTTCCACAGAGCTTTCCTGGGACTCTGAATGTGGAGAAAGTAAAATCAAAGCAGTGTAGGAAGAGGTAAAGGACACCGATTGCTCCTGCCAGCTCTAGCCACAGGCATCTTTGTCCTAGGACTGCCTTGTTCTTTTCCTCCTAAACACTCACCTGCTTCCCCTGGCCCTTAAGATGTTGGGTAAATGTAGTAACCTGAACCGCCCCTTTCGCAGCAGGTCACGGGTGGTTTTGGGAGGTCCATACAGATCCTTGAAAGAGCCTTCGGGGCATGACTATATAACAACGGATACTTCTGCTATCCTGGACTGTAAGGTCTGTCTTGGGCCGTTCTCCACCATGGCACCAGTGAACAGAAGGGTAAGGTGAGTTCCTTCTCCACATGTGCTCGCTGCACGGACCTCAGGTCTTGAACTCGCTGTGCAGAGTTCCGGGTTCTGCACTGGCAGACTGTTGATGCTTTCCGTTTGTTCTCTTCTGCTCAAAGCCAGAGGACCTCGGCTGTCCGTATAGTGCGCCTGGTACCTGATATTACTGTCTGCTATTTCTTTTCTAAATCGAAAGTTCAATATCTTCGGATTTCCCCTGGTCTGTTTACTGTTCACTGTTGTGCTAACATGGCTTGCTGGGCCATGCCCCTCTCTCTGCAGTCATCACATACCGAATGTTTTGTTTCCAATTTGTGGAGACACCAGATAGTGCTCAGTGTCTCTATTCCTTCATTATATCTTCCACGCCTGTCCCCCCACTCTCATTTCTTGCTAGTGAAGACTCATATTTTAGAGTCGATAAAGAAAATAAGACAATAAATTCAAGTTTGCTTAGCTGTTCTGTGGGTTTTAGTAATTTTTTTCCTTTGGAGTGGTATCATTAATTTCGCCTAAATATCTGTGTTAATTGTATTTATGGAAAATTAGACTCAACGATGAGTTATACATTCTCTTAGAGAACACAAAATTATAAATACGAAAGGCAATAACACTCATCAGCTACCACTTTGCAAACTCAGCTTGCTAAAAATTCAAACTATTATTAATAAAATCAATATAACCAATTTGCATTTTTAGTGGGTGAATTAGATATCAGAGAGTGAAAAATATTTTCTTCTAGTCAGAGTAAATTGAAATAAGAAAGTAAGTAGGCTCTTTAAGATGTACATTAAAAAATTATCATGATGGAGCTGAGAGATGACTCAGTGGTTAAGAACTAGAGAGATGGCTTTGCTGTTTTTGCAGAAGACCTGAGTTCAGTTCTCAGAGCTCATGTCTAGCAGCTAACAATTGTCTGTAATTCCAGCTCCAAGTTATCCCATAATGCATGCAAGTGTACACACACACACACACACACACACACACACACACACATAAATAAAAAACAAATCTTTTTAAAACATAAAATATTGTGCAATGGATGGTGGTTACCATGAAAACTCAAAATTGATCCAAGTGCAGAGAATAGGTGTCTGGCAAGTGTTTAGCTACAAATGAAACACCTGTATCACCACCCCAAACTCAGGGACCATTGTGAAAGAGGGCAAGGAAAGATTGTAGGAGTCATAGGTTGGGGAGGACCAGAATGAGGCAGCATCTTTTGGACACACAGGTGGGACCACTTCACTAATGAAATCATGGCAGCTATAATTGCCTTCTCAAGACCTGTCAATAGCTTCTGGGAGAGGGTGAGTCAGTTTTCCTTAAAGTCTCTGTTGTCTCTGGTAGGTTAACCAATTCCCAGTGGAGGTCCACACACGCAAGAGTATATATGAGCACCACAAATTTTATATTATGTCTTACTTGAAAAAAACTCATGAAGTTAGACATGAGTAAGAAGTTAGGAGTAGATCTGGGAGGAATGTTGGTTGAATATGACCAAAATATATTGTATCAAAGTTTCAAAGAATCAGTAATAACATTATATTAAATAACAAATGTGTCATGTTTCTTAGTCTGGGACTGGACTGAAATATGTATGATTTTAGGAGCCCAGAACTTATGGAATAAATGAGTATAATGAGGTTGTCCTGCACTTGTCCAAAGCCAACAAGCAAATCTAATCACCGTGGTAGGCAAAACCAAACCAACAATAACCAAGTTCTACAAATCCCCCATGTATCTCTGGACACACACTCCTTCCTTGAGATGCACACATAAATAAGCTCAGAAGACCAAGGAATTAGCAGGGCCAAGGCTGACACACTTCTGACCTTGGAGAACAAATGCCCCTAGAAGGTTCAGCTATTTGTAACCTCACCTCACATGTCTCTAGAAGTAGAGAAGGCAGCCTATAGTCAAGTAGAAAGCATGTCTCAATGGGAGACTGGAGATAAAGACTCAGACCATACGTGACTGTTTCCACATGTAAGGCACTCCCCACACCTAAATTGACTTCTAGTTTATTTCTAGACCCTTCCCAGGCACAACTAGACTCCATAGTTGGGAGCCTGTGTTGCTTTTCCCTGGGGTTTTTCCTAAATATGCAAACTCCAGAGTTATTCTGGTAAAAACAAGCCCTGTCCCATGCCAATAAAGCCTGGTTCTTGAAGCTGGAACTTCAAGATGGAGAGCTCTATTTCCAGACTTGAGTAGGACATCAAAGCCCACTGTGCCAATGAAGAAAGTCCTTCATGTGCAAGTTGGAGACAGCAGTAGAAAACTGAGACCCAGAGCGAAGCGCCCAGGTTAGGATAGAAACGTTCAGAAACATTGCTGATGGCTACAGAAGATAGATATTGCCTCTTTGAAGTAAGATGTTACTGTAATATGGGATGTCAGAGGCCAAAGAGCTCTTGCAAAGTAATAGTGTAAGAATTTAAGGAGAGAGAGAGAGAGAGAGAGAGAGAGAGAGAGAGAGAGAGAGAGAGAATAAACCTGACATCCACAGAGGAAAAATATAGATGTGACAGGTGAAAACATGAGAGCAGTGCTTTTATTCTAGGAGGTGGAAGTAAAATAGATGGGAGGAAACCGTTCAAAACCCATAAATAAAGACCCTCTTGGCTTTTTTCTGGGGCAGCCCAATAAGCACCTGTGTATTCATGATTTAGGATACGTTTATGTCCCTGGCAAGTCAGAGCACCTCTCAGTCCTCTTCCAAACTGGGGAGTTGGACATGTACAAAATTGTCCCTTTGAGACCTGGAGGTCTAATATGGATGGCTTTGAGCCATTCCGATATGCTCTGAATGTAGCCCAGGGTAGCACACACAACCTTAGCCAGTCTCCTGTGACAGTTAGAGCTATTCAAAGCCAATCTCAGACCCGCGTGGACTGGGGCTGCCTCTGAGGGCCACTGACTTCCTTCATCACTTTCTGGAGAATGCCGGGTAAGCTGAAGGAGATTTAGTTTTAAATAGGTTTTAGAGATGATTGTGGCATCTTTCTAATTAACTCCCCCTTCTTTCCTTGAAGGTATTTTCCCCCTCTGAATTATAAATCTATTATAGAAAAAGTTTTACAAAGGTATACAAATGAAGTGACATTTAATTTGTTAAAAGGAATAAAATTATACTGAATTGGATATGCCCCAGAAACTCCAGGCTGCCCGTAGATGCCTTAGGTCATAATGCAAATATATTTCATTATAATTTTGTTCTATGGTAAGTGCAGCATGCATAAATAACCCTAGAAAAGTGAGACTTGGATAACATCACTTCAGTTAGTGGCACTTGAGTTTCTGTGTCCTTTGGAACTATAACATTGAAAGTGAGCTCTTTTTAATGATAGCTTTACTATCTCTGTGTTTTTTGAGGGGATTGGTGTTTAAACCCCTACCCAGATCTAGCCCATGGACAGGACAGTCTCCACATTTGAGTGGAGAGTGGGATATGACTTTCTCAAGTACTCTGGTGCCTCACATTTGACTGTGTCCCCTGGAGGGGGAGACCTGGTGGCACTCAGAGGAAGGACAGCAGGTCACCGAGAAGAGACTTGATACCCTATGAGCATATACAGAGGGAGGTAATCCCTCTGAGGAACAGTCATAGGGGAGGGGAATAAGGAGAAAATGGGAGGGAGGGGAGAATGGGAGGATACAAGGGATGGGATAACCATAGAGATGTAACAAGAATAAATTAATAAATAATAAAAATAAAATAAAATAAAATAAAAAGGCAAAAAAAAAAAAAAAAGAGTTCGTATAATATTCTCTGACATTCCATAAGGTTAAACTACAGAGTCTCAGACTCGGTGAGAGTAGGGCATATAGAATAAGAAAAGAGAATTTTTCTGGGAGAGGTTTGAAAATGAAATATTTATAAGATTATAAGATCGAAGGAAACACTTTTGTGTTGGGAGTTAAATCATAGCTCACTGAATATGTTGGCAGCCTCTAAGGGCACAGTATGGCAACTTAGACCAGTTTGCTAAGACTGTATCTCAGTGTTGCTCCTTTTTACTCTCTTCTAATCAGGTTTAGATATCTCCATTGATAAGTCTGGATCTTTTCCCATGCTTATTTATATTTTTGAAATTATGCCTAACAACGTGTATGAATGTTTTTGCCTCTGTGCACGTCTATGCATCATGTGTGTGCAGTGCCTGCAGAAGCCAGAAGGGGGCATGAGTCCCCTTGGTCTAGAGTCCCTGCAACTAGTTACAGACTGTTGGGGGCCGCTATCTGGGTGCTGGGAAATGAATCCAGGTTGTCT
>OU015742.1:32335002-32360002 GCA_907169655.1 Acomys percivali | reverse complement strand
TTGACCCAGAGGGCTTAGGGCTGCTACTGGTGAAGGAAGTCATTGTACTTTTAAAATGGTAGTGTGTTCTTAGCCTGAAATGAACACTTTTAAGTTATTAGCCAGCAGTATTTTAACAGGAAGGAAATTAAAGATGTTATAGAAATAAAAAAAAAAGAAAAGAAAGAAATAAAGAAAAGGAAAAGAGGTCCTCTGAGATTAGTAAGACAGTGGAAGTTTTACTCTGGTGAATAAAAGATTAAGGTATCACTAATGTGTCAAATTTAGATTGTCATTGTATCGGAAAAGGCTGTCTACCTACACTTTTAGCTGTGTCTATATTCAATGATAAGTTTCAAAACAGGCACCAGAGTTCAGAGGTCAGTGTTGGTAAAATCAATTTTATTCACTTTATTCATTTGAAAAAACAATTACAAAACCCTTAGGACAAAACATGCAGTTTTGAGGCTTCTTAGAATTCAAGTTTTGAAATTTGGTCATAGTATAAAAGGTGGCATCTTATTTATATAAATATACACAATATACACACTTTCATACACATTGAAGTACATGTGTGTACACATATGCATGTAATATTCATGTGTCTATATGTGCATATAATAGTCATTTAATTATGTGCTATCTTCAGGAATAAAAGAGGTTGCTTTTATCAATTATGGAATTTGCTTTAATTAGATCATTAGTGTTAATTATTTAATGACATAAAGATCAGTGCAACATAAAAATTTAAAAGCAATGAATGATTTATGTGTAATTTAGAAGATTATGAATAACAAGATCTTGATTAATTGTCAGCAATATCTTTCACTGAAGGTGGGGGAACCTGCTTCTAATATATAATTCATTAAAATTTATTATTATTATACATTTCTCACACATACAACATAAAATAATAATAAATTCACAAATCTGTGTGCTTCATTTACTGGGCTTCAATAATTACCAAATTTTCCCCAGGAAATGTGCTTCATGAATCTCCTACATTTTCATTTTTATCATGTTATTTTTATTAATTTCTTTGCCTACAACTTTATCTTTGTGGAAGTCTGTTAAAGAAGATTACACATGCCATACTGTTTTATTTCAAGGATTCTTATGTTGCTGGGAGGTGATTCATGTATGACCGAATTTGTGTTTGGAAGGAAGGGCTTAGACCTGTGAAGTTGGCCACACTTCCTGTCTGGCTGACTTGCTTCTTGTCATGCCAGACAACCGTGGCTTCTTCTGTCCATCTTTTCAGATTATTGTACTCTGTTTTTCCTCATTTTTAAAAAGTATGAACTGAAGGTTTTTTATTTTAGATATTTCTTCCTTAATTAGAATATCAAGCCAATACACACATCACATGTATAGCACGTGTGCTATGTGTGAGACGTGATTGATTGATTTATAAAGGTTTTGTTTAATTCCCACTGTTACTTTTCTTCCAGCATTGACTTTTCCTTCCAGATGCATGCTACTATTATGGGTTATTATTTCATACCTTATTAGTGTTTCTGAGAGATTATTAAGATATAGTCTCTCCATTTTGGAACATTTTTTCCCTTGGGATGGTTTTTCTGCCTATAAAATTCTATTTTTACTTTCGTCACTTTAAAAGGTATTATTCTACTGCCTTCTGGATCCCTTTTGCACTTTTTTTTCCTGTTAAGAACTCACTTATCTGTGGGTCCCCTAACAATTGGAGTGGGGCCTGTTTCTGACTCTGATGCCTATGTTTGGATCCCTTTGAGCTGGGATGTCTTGTTTGGCCTCAGTGTGAGAAGATGCACTGAGCCCTTTGGTGACTTGATGTACCAGGGTGGGTGGTATTCACAGTGGGTATCTCCTTCCCTGAGAAGAAAGGGAAGAAAAACTAGCAGGAAAGGCTGCATAAGGACGGGATCAGGAGAAGAAGAAAGAGGGGGCTGCGATCAGGCTGTATAGTGAATAAATAAACAAATAAATGGAAGAAAATAAGAACTCAATTCTCTCCTTTTTTTTTCACCTGTATATAATAAGTTCTTTATGGCCATCCCTAGATTGACTATTGTATTTCTAGTAGTTTGTCATATGTGCTAAGAGTGACTTTCTTTTTATTTATTTGACTTGAAATATAATAAGTGTTGTTTACCTGTAGCTTGGCATACTTCATAAATGTTTGAAAATTCTCAGCCTCTTCAAATTAATTTTCTATTGTATTCTCTTTCTGGAATATGCACACACTTATACACCCATAGACACACGTACATGCACACACATACACTAAAATAGGGGCTGGAAAGGGTCTCTGTTCAGTTATGGAACTGTCTCTTGGTATTTCAGTGTTTGCAATTTCTATGTTTCTGTCTTCCAGTTCATCTATCTTTTCTTCTGCTCTGTCCAGTGCGTCCATCCTACCTAGCGAAGGTCATCATCATTTCTTACATTTCCCCTCACGTTCAGTTGTGCTTTTAAAAAAGCAGCTTCTGATTCCTTCCAAAACTTGTAAGCCCTTCCGGTATCAAGTTATACTAGTTGCTATCTCACTTAGTAGAGACAGTTAATGTTCTTGCAGGCTAAATCCAATATCTGGGTCATCCGTCAGCTTGTCCCTATTGATTGTCATTTCCCCTATCCATCACAGTTTCTACTTTTTCACATCTTATAATTTTCACCCTTATGGAAGTCATTTTGTGTCAGAAGAAGTAGGAGCTTCCTGTAAAGAGCACCTGCCTTCCTCTGCCAGGCTGCTAGGACGGGTGCTGAGTCAGTCTGTCCTGTGAGCTATAGAGGAGCTTTGTGGCAGATGTAGTTTCTGTCGGTTTCGAATACTTTGCAGTCAGGATCAGCATTTTTCTTTTCAAGGGTCTTGAGATCCAAGCACAGTTATTCTCCAGAAATGCATTGACATTTCAGAGCTCAACTCTCAGCTTCTAAGTTACCAGGGATTGGTTGTAATTGGTTCCAAGAACTAGCACATTCTTCCCTGTTTTCAGCTTCTGAGATAATCTCTGTCCATCTTGCTTCCTGGTTTCTCAGGACAACTTTCTCAATTCTCTGTCCTGCTCCTGGTCTTCTGTGGCTACTGCCTCAAAGGCAATGAAAGACAGAGTGAGTATCCCAGGCCACCAAGGCCATCCTCCTCCTTCTCTACTTCCACTGTGCTCATTAGAATTTTCTGTGCTGAGCTTTGGCGAAGGACTAGAGCACTGGAGGGGAGATATCTCTCGTTTTCTTCTTGTTTCTATCTTCAGGCATCTTGTCCCCATCACTTGGGTGCTGATTTATACAGAGACTTGGGTTCCTTGGGACTGTGATCTGAAGATGTGTTCAGCATTCATTGAGAGCTGATCAGATTTCACTCATGCTTCATAACTAGAGATTAGTGTTGTCTACTTCCACTCCAACAATAAAACCATACATGTGAGTGTCTTCCAGAAAGTACCTTACCTCTCAAGATTATTTGATTCTAATGAACAAACAGAAAAGTGCCAATTATATTCTGTTCCATAGACTATTTAAAAACTATATGTTACAGTGCTTCCTTTTCTTTGGTTTTTTAGGGCAGAAGTGATATTTTTTAAGAGTTATCCATTGCTGTTGTAGAAATTACAATGTTAACACCTTAAAACAATACAAATGCATTATTTTATGATTCTAGAGGCCAGAAGTCTGGAACAACCAATAGAATAGACCAGATGATGCAGATGAACCCAGAAATCTGCAGGTAGCTGATTTCAACGTAGTTGGATAAAATATAGGTTGCAGAAAGACATATTCTTTAAAAATGCTGCTGGGGAAACAGGAATTCCAGTTTTTTAAAAAAATGAAACTGCTATCTCTTACTCTTTCCAAAAATCAACACAAAATAATAAAAGACCTTAATGTCAAAACTCACTATAAAAAAACATAAAGAGAATACCTCAAGACATTGGCATAGACAATAATCTGCTCAAAACTCCAGTATCTGAAGAAATCATAGCAAAGATGAACAGAAAGGATCACATTGGACTGAAAGCTTGTGCACAGCTCAGGGAATAGGCACTAGGGTTAACAAGATGTCTCAGTCAGTGCAGACCCTTGCTGTTGAGTCTGACAGCATGTGTTTGATCCCTGAGACCCACATGACAGAAAAGGAGACTGCCTCATGTGCTCCAGACAGCCTTCTCCAATGCCTGATATTCATATTGTATCAAGAGCTATGAAAATTAACAACAAAAGCAGCAAATCAAAGAAGCACTGGGCAAACACCTGATAGACACCTATCAGATGAAGTCCAGATGGTCAAAAACAGTGTGAAAAAGTCCCAGTATCACTAAGCATATGGGGACGGCAAACCAAAATCATGTCAAATTCCTTGTTACCCCAGTCAGAGTATCTATTACCAACAACAAAATAGCAACGAATGCTCCAAAAACAACAATACCAATCCCCTTCAAAAATAAAACAAAACATTGCACAGAATGAAAGTTAACAAGAGCTAGCAAGGACTAGAGTTAAAAAGGAAGCCTCCCGAGCAATCAGTGGACATGTAAGTTGATACCACAACTATGGAAAACACTAGAAGGGTCCTCAAAAAAAAGAAAAAAAAAACCTAACAATGCAACCATCAGATGATACGCTCTGGGATGCCCCTCAATACTGTTGGGAGCTTTAGTTTGCTGGAAGTTATGTTCGTTTTATTGATGGTCACACACGTAAACATGGAGTCATGTGACATGTGATTGGCACCTGCTCTGTTGACTCTCCTGGGTCTTCCCACAACCAAGTTCAGTTCCGATATTCTTCAGAGGTGGAAATTTGTCTAACACTTCATGCTGTGACTTCTTTCTATAGTATTGGACCCAGAGGAAACATCCCAAAATAAAATGTCTCATCATCATGCAAGTAGCTTGCCAACGGTAAACAAAGTAACATCAGAATTCTCCCATACACATCTTCCCTTTGTGGGCAGCGCTGCCCATAATGAGTACCTACCCACCACAATTAGTCACTTCAGCACCCTATATTTTAGAACTATTCATATGTGATTTATAAATAGCTGGCACAGAAAAGTACTTTTGGCTTAATAATGCCCTCTATTTTAGATGACACTAAATATCCTGCGATTGTAAAGAAAATAAATAACAAACTTCATATAAAAATGCTAATCCCATTTCATTATTACTGGTTTATCCTCTGCATAGGGTTGAAACAATGAAATACTTAAGTAAAAGCTGGAGTAGTAATTATACTTTATGTTGTCCATAATTAAAACTTCTATAAAAAAGAACATTTCCCCCCTTGGCTTACAGCATCTCATAAGGTTTTGCTACATCCATTTTTACATTTTGAGTTAAAAAAAAAAGCTACATGAAAATATTGTACTCCATCAATTTCCAAGCACAAAAGAGAATGACATGGTGCTTTTAGTTGCTTTCTTTTGTGAACAAAGTCCAGGCCCAGAAGCACAGCACTTCCAGCAACACATTTGTCGTGATGGGCAGGCTGCAGAACATAGATATAGCAATCTGCCTGGCTGATTTCGGCTACCCATTGGGAATCGTGGCCACAGTCCCAGCAGGTTGAAAGCTGTGCACCCACGCACTGCAGAATGCTGTGATTACAGCAGGTAGGTGGCTCACTCGGGTGGTAGAGAACTTCAGAAGGTGGGAGTCCGGCATAATGGGACATGTTATTTACTGGAGTTTGTGGGACATGCACTGTAATTGTATGCTTGGTATAACGTCTGATTGTTGTGCCGTTCAGACCCTCTGGAAGCCAACCCCCCATGTAAGTGATAACCCACTGGAGCTTTTGTCCCGAGTGCAATTGAAACAGGCAAAATGAATAGCAACTGATTAATTGGAGCAGGTTACATTTTTGGAAAACAAATCAAAGTGATTTGCATGAATCGCAGTTTGTTACATAATACATTTTGAGGGTACAAATTACCTTTTTAGAGCCTAAGACACATATATACACAGTGGAACAAAAAGAAATATAATAAACTGGGCCATAACCACATAATTCATATTGAATACTGGATGCCAAAGCTGATGTGAAACAAATGATTTTCCAATAAACTACTCAGGCAGAGCCATATCTTTCTAAAATTTCAAATGAATATTATTTATAATACCAATAGTTCTTCTTGATTGTTAACCATGAGATGATGGAAGAATTTGTTTTACATATTAGTTTGGGATTGTGTTTTCCTAAGTTAGGAAACAATCTATACTCATGTCCCAGAAGACATACCAGAGAAATAAAAAGTCTGGGAGAAGAATGCTGAGGATTGAAAACTTTTGGAGCTGAATTCATTTTTATCCTTTTAAACAATTTTTGTTTTCTAGTTTCAAATAAAATGGAAACCAGTAAAAAGTGTATCAACATGAAAAAGATCACTAGTTTTAATATCTACAATTGATTTTTATTGTTTTAAAACTTTATGTGTATGGGTTTTTGGGATGCACATGTGCCTGTGCACTACCTGTGTGCCGGGTGCCTGCAGAGCTCAGAAGAGCATATTGGATCTCCTGAGACTGAGTTACAAATGCTTGTGAGCTGGCATGTGGGTCCTGGGAATCAAACCCAGGGCTCTTAGCAGCTGAGCAATCGCTCCAGCCCTTGTTTGTTTGTTTGTTTAATAAGACAAGATCTCAATATATAACCCTGGTTGCCCCAGTACTCCAAGGTTGCCCTTGAACTTGTGATAACCCTCCTATCTCTTCCTCCAGAGCTCTTGGATTACAGATGTACGCCCAGGTCAATACTATGTTTTAACAATAGTTTTCATTTTGTTTCTATTAAAACTTTTCTTGATGCTGTGAATTGAATGTAGGGTCTTGGGAATTCTAAGCTACCCCAAAGTATCCTTAGGTTATCCTAACCTGTTCCTAAAGCCCCCATTGTTTGCTTGTACTTATTATCTGTGCCATTCTTATTATTAAAATATAATGTTGTGATATACTACATAAGCATTGAATTTGTAAACTTCCTTGATGAACACACACACTTATATATTCTTTTTAGTTTTATTTTGGGTATATAGTGACAGATACAACACTAGAAAATATTCTTAGCAAAATACTCAAAAGTATATCATAATATTGGTTTAGGAAACATATATGTTGTATATATATAAATTCATAATTTCACATGTTAATAAATACATGTATGCATCATTATAGAGTGATATTACTTATTTAACACAACATATCTCCTTATAAATTAATTGACTTTATAATAACAAAAGATAAAATAACACACATCCGTAGAATTTTAAATATACTACTTTACTGATTTTGTCAAAATATGTTTCAAGAAGTACAATTATTGCAAGATCTTTGAAGAACTTGAAGGCTTTGTCTTGTATGGCATACCCACCTTCTGTAAACTCAGGAAGCAACTCCTGGTCCCAAATCCCATGCCTTAACTACAACCACAACTATCATTCACTCTACAGTGTGCTGGATCACCTAACTCTTCCTCCTTTTTCCCTTTCTTTTCTAGCCCGCTTCATTCCTGTGTCCCCCCCTCTTTTTTTAATATTATTTTATAGACAAACAACAAATGAAAAAATTTTTACTGCAAAAACTCTGGTTTTATAGAAATGTAATCAAAGCATGAGTTAAATAATTTCTTAACTGTGCATTGATTCATTCTAGGAAAGTCTCCTTACCTCGAGAATCCCAGGGCTTCACACCTCCTTTTTTGTGCCTTCCCTCTTGCCTCTGTTAGGACACTTTAAGGATATTTTTGTAAGGAATCTTCATGTGAAAACTTAGATACTTTACTTTCTTGGCAGATAAACAAGTGGACTGTAATATGCCACACTGGACTTTTGATTTCTATATGTCTAAGGGGCTCCTAGCACCTTCAGCTGAGGATGGAATGGCTGAAAGATCTCTGCTGCCCACCTCTCACACCAAGATCCCCTTAGAGGAGCAGCATATGTTATTGCAGACACAGACTTCAGTCTTATTAAGTTTTGGGTCTTGCATTCTTTGGTATGTATTTTACCTCTTTCTGGACACTACATACAGAACATTTAATACACACACACACACACACACACACACACACACACTCACACACAAATAGAAACTTGAAAGGAAACCAAAATGTTTAGGAAAAATGGACAAATATTCTTATAAAGGAAAGTTAAAATGTGGGAGAAATTTTGGCTGGTAAAATATGAATAGTCTTCATTTTTCTTCTGAAAATAACTATGCCACTTAGAAAAATCATATTAATAAGTTTCTAAATTACAGTTTTTTTTTAGTAATACCTTGCTCTCCCAGACAAGCATAGTGACATCAATCATTGTTCTGTTTTTAGTGTGTTCTTAAAAGTAAAATAACTTTACTATAGGTGTAGATTAAAAACATTTTGTTTGTTTGTTTTGTTTTCCTAGGCAGGAATTCTCTGTGTAGTCCTAGAAGTTGCTATGTAGACCAGGCTGGCCTCAAACTCAGAGATCCATCTGCTCCTGCCACCCAAGTGATGGGATTAAAGACATGGGTCACCAAGCCTGACTCAGATTTAAGCTTTATGTATGTGATTGTAACATATGATCATATTAATTGTTAACATATTTTTTCTTAGTCAAATACATTTTCACCTTACTGGCAAAGACCTGCTGGGAAAATAAATTCTATTTTATTAGAGAGACCTGATGCAAAGATGACTTGTGTTAGCTCTCTCACTAACTCCCATTTTCTACGCGTTATATGAAAAGTTATTGAGCACAAATAACATTCTAGTCATTGTGATGGGAAAGACCAAACTAATTCTTACCCATGGTCTTGAAACATTCCCATCTGGGACACATGAGAGAGAACGGGATGGGGTAGACATTTCCATGAGGGGAGAATAAGGATGCCTAAGGATGCCTAAGGATGAACAAGGATGAACAAGGACTGGATGCCTAAGCAAGCATGGTGCTTTGAAGGAGCTCCTAGGACTCAGCTGGACTTTTAAAATCTCCTTTCATGAAACCTGCTAGCACTATCTTGTGGTGCTCTAGGTATCCAAACCCACATGGGTCCCATTAAGCAACAGGGTTGGATGAGGATCTTTCTGCTGCTTTTCCCACTTCTGTAGAGTTTTGTATATCATATCTATTTGTCAGCAGGAGACCAAAAGCCTTGTGTGACTATTTGCCATCAACTTACAGGGTGGTGACTTCTACTGTTCCTGAAGATAACAGTTTCCCCAAAGAGGGTCCTCGACTAGGAAACAAATGTTAACAGTGGCATTTCAGGCAGGAGGAGAACTTCTACTGCAGCCATCTTGTGTTGTTTAAGATTTCCCTTGAGAGGTAGTTATTCATCCTGGTCACAGATAAGCCAAATTTCACATATCAATATTCTTATTATAAAGCTTTGTGTAAAAGAGTTTATGCAGGCATGGCAACATCTATGCAGTACGTCAGAATGTCTGTGAGGTTCATAGCTATCACTTGAAACATTCCCTTCCGTTTTTTCTGGTTGCCTTACTAACTACAGGAAGCTATCACTGATCGGTGATTCTTTGAGCAGTACGTACATAAGGTAATATTGTGTTAGTTCAACACAATAGAGTAATTGTGACACTTTTATTAAGCTGAGGTTCCTGTGCTCTGCGTGCGACTTGGCCTGGCTGGCATGCATCTTTGCATGAACACACCTATGAGTTAAGATGCTTCCTATTGTAGGTCATAGGCTCTGGCACATACAGATCCCCTGGCTTTGGCTCAGGCTTGTTTCATACATTATCGGGGATTAAGCTTGTTGGTTCCAGTTCCATCTTTCCCATTAGATACTCATTAATAAAACCCCAGATGCCCATTATTCATCTCATCATAACATTCAGGATGGCAGTTAATTCACCTATGGTTTTCACCATGACTTCCTCATGGGCGTTAATTGGGTTTCTTGGAATTTTCCATCAATCAGTGCCTCTCAAGATTTTGCTCCTCTGAAAGAATCCATCTGTGAGACATATTTTTACACTGAACGTGCATAAACAAAATTAAAGGTAGAGTCTTGTTTCAACCATGATTCATGTCTGCTGTGACGGAAGCGGAAGGCACAATTTGGCTTTCCTATGACCTCTTCCTCAAAAGAAGAAAATGGAGTGAAGAGCTGATAGGTGCCCACCACTTCTCACTGAGAGCTCACCGGCTCACAGAACCACCAGGAAAGATGACTAAAGAAATATGGAAGAGTTGGCAGGACTGGAGAATTGAATTTTGGTCTCTCCTTTAAGCGGCACTGAAATCTGGGTTTTCACCTGTAAGTCCTATCCTTCAGAGCTGATGTTTGCTCAGCATCATCCAAGCTCTTCAATGGCATCACAATCTGTAGACGAAAAATTGGGTGATTTGGGAACATGTCATGCTCTGTTCCCAGTCTCACTACAGGCAGTTCCATTTCAGTTCAGGTTTTCTCACTCACTTTTGAATAAACATATTCTTGTTTTGTCCCCTCAAAGCAACAGATTCAATTTAATACATGCATATAATGCATGCTGGTTGCCCTTACCATCTCTCCCCTACTCCTGTCACTCCCTTACTCTTGTCACTCCCCTTCCCTACAAATCTTTTTCATTATAATCCACGTCTTTTTGCTTTGTTTTGTAACCCATTAAGTTTAAGCAGAACCAAGTGTTTGATCATGGGCTTGGAACTGTCATCACAACCTGGAAGGCTTATCACTCAGTACTTAATGACTACCCCTACTACATCCTCTGTCAGCAACTGATAGTTCACTAGGAAGGGGAAGGGTCATGTGAGACCTTTTTTTTTTTTTTCATCCATAATTGTCTTGCGCAGGTTCTTTGGAGGCAACCTCAGCTACTGTAGGATCGTGACTGCAATGGCCATGTCATGCCTAGAAGATAACACTTCACAGTCCTCCTTCCTTATCTTCTTGCTCTTAATGTGTTTTCCATTCCAACTGCTGCAATGCTCCCCAAGCCTTGGAGATGCTGAGGCGAATGCCCTGCTTAAGCCAAACCTCAGCCATCACTTAGCTCTTAGCCATCACTCCAGAGCAACTAGAATCTTTGCATTCACCACTATTCATTGTGGCGTGGTTTCTGTGGTTAAGGGGGAAAGTAGCATTTGTCTATTAGTGTGTATGTACGTATTTAGAAGGACGTTTGGAGCCATGTCAACTGTAAACTTCTTCTTAAGACCTAAGGCTTCCCCAGTCATGGATTGTTGACTAGCTTTACAGTACCAGCAATGAATGCTTTGTTGGGGAGCTAACCTCAGGTCCAAAAACGGTTTGATGACCTCCGTAACAGTTACGCCACTCTTGCATCAGTAGGCACACCTCATTGGCAGGTTGGCATTCAAAGCACAGGCCAATGTTTTCTTCAAACTGCAGCCACAGTCTGCTTCTTCTTTTTTCTCCCCACTGAGATTTAGCAAAACCAACAAAAAGTATGATTTGAAAATGTGCTATACATTTTACTTTTGTTACTGTTATGCACCTAAGTTAGCTACAGTATCTTCCAATGAGAGAGTTACTTTGTAGCAAACATAGGCTTCGTTCCCCTTTGTCTTAAACACAGATGAACCACCTTAAAGCATTGTGCTTGGCCTGAAACTAGAGCCATGTCAGCTTTCCGGCTGAATCAGCACTCATCTTCCTCATTCCCACACCTCCAAGGTCAAATAAATAAAAGATATTGTAGCTGCAGATTTCTCCTTAAGCTAACAAACTTCCAGCATACGAAGTATAGGTCACAATACGACTCTGATAATAACTCATTTTAAGGTTTGGGATTGAAAAGTCCTAATATTTTCCTGTAGTCTCTGCTGTCTTGCTAAGCCACTTCCCTTCTGAGGTCTTGTGCTCAGATCTGCATATATTTACATGTTTTAGGCTATAAGCTTTTTAGCTACAAATTATGTAAAATAGAGGTCAGACCTCTGACAGGGTGATTTTTACTTTCTCCCCAATTTGCTTACTCTAAAAAAATAAAAATAAAAAATAAATAACACAAATCAAAAGAATTAAAAACAAGATTTTTTTCCCTTTAAGGTCTTTGAACTATGACAATCCAGAGAACTGCTGTTTTTATGCTACTGTGCAGAGAGCAGCATTTTCTTTGTAACTTCTGAGGTTTTCTGTTCCAAGTTGTGATCCCTGTTGTACAGAGAGGTAATATGGTCATAGTTCAGAGGAGTGTTTCACAGTGCCTCCACATGCCAGGCTGGCTCTCAAGATTAGATAAAGACTCAAAAGCTTTCTCTGAGTACACATGTAAAGCAATCAGTTGTGGGGGTCTGGGTATTTGACCATTCTCACATTTTAGTAAAAATTACAGAGAAAAATAAATATGTCAGACATTTTTGCCTTTGAAGCAGTTGTGAGTCCTAAACCTGTGATTATATCTCTAAAATAGTATTTTTTCCTCTAAACTAGCATTTGATTCCATAGTTTTGTCTGTAAAGCCTAGCTCTTGGGTAGGATTTAGGAATGAAGAACTATTAATGAACAAATGCCGTAAAACTCCATGGTATAATTCCTAGTTCACACAGTACTACAAAGGGCTTTTTTCCCTCACTCACAAGAGGTTCTTCCACTGTCCATTACAGGAAAATTTCTGATGAAGAACTCTATGACTTTGAATCTTTCTCCCGAGAGTATGCCAGCGTTGAACCTGCTCTGTTATTTACAGGAAACAGGAAGTCCTCACCTGTACGCACTGATCTCAAATGATGGCTGTACTTATTCTACTAAAGAAAACCATCTCCATAGATAGCTTATGACTGCTGAATGCTTGAAACTCATCTTGATAAGATAGACTGCATCACAAACCATGAAATTACTGCTAAGAGGGAAAATACATTCCCTTAGTGTCATAACACAAAACCCTTTTATTCACAAAAGAACAAGAGACATGCAAGGCCAATGTTTCCTGAATAGATGACCTCTAGGAAGAAAACAAACCCCAATGTTTGATGGAAAATTCCATAACATAAATTTCTTGTTAAGGTGCATGATTATTGGATTGGCACTTTATGTGTATGTTCTGTATCTTAAAATGCATCTAGTAATTAATTAAATCATTTTGTCCAATTGCATATATGGATATCAGAAAATGATTTTCTCTATACTGCAAACATCTGCAGAGTAGGATCAAAATATATTTCCAAGGTTAAATTTACATAATGCTTTCAAAAAAAACAATCATGGACCAAACAAATAATTTTATTATTAATTCTCTGAAGACCATGGCAGGCGTCAGAGATCATGACCAATATTTAATACTACTGTATTTATATCTCATTAAAGTTACTGTTTTGTTAGGGTTTTCTGTACAAAGCATAACTATGTAAATTAATAGAAAATATACAAGGTGGTGATGCCTTACTTGGCACACTCAAGAAAATAATGTGCAAAAATATCACCAGAGTGTTGGTGACACTATTTGAGATATTTCTTCCAGAATTTTCTTACTGTTAAAGCTTTTCCACAGAAGAGACAAGGAAATGAAGGCACAACTATGACAGAACACTTCACATTAACCTTGGAATGAGAGCGTGAGTACTTAAGCTGATGGAAGTTCTATTCCTTTGCAACCTCAAGGTTTCACCTATGAGGTAACAATCACATTGGGGTCAATGCTGAGTGTTTAGGAGAACATGACTACACCTGTCGCCAAGCCTGTATCTCCATCTCAGGACCCGAGACTCCCAGAGAGGAAGCTAGTGAGTGGATGGCCATAAATGTTTCTGATTATGCAATTTAGTTTTCTCTGTTTGGGACAATGGCATGAGAAAAATTTCACCCAATGGTGTGAGGTACTTTTCACATCAAGATAACGTTTTCCATATGTGACCTTTTTTCGTTAGTGTTCAAAATAACCTTAGGACCGGTCTTTTTCGTCTACCTCTCCCATCAGGCTGCTTTGACATTTTACCAGTTTTTGGTGTTCACCATAAATTGCTAATCAACAACCTTCCCAATCCTCCATAAGGTATTTATTGTTCGTGGATATTACTTGGAGGGAGTTTCCATCATTATTTTGGAGTTAATGCAAATTCATCTGAAAATAAAACTTGTTTCCATAACTACTAGATTAAAAAAAAAACTTAACCATATAGTTTCTTTTCCTCACAGCTAGTCAGTAATTACTTTTCTACAAAGTTAGCATAAAATTTGGAGAAGGGAAGAATGCTTCTGCAATGACAGCACTGATATAGCTTTTGTCTTCTTTTTGACTCCAACTTCACAGATACAATGACTAAGTCAGCAAGCACATTACCGAGGGGGTCTCTGAGTGAATATCTTCCTTCTCCTTCATATGGCAGAGTCATTCCACCTGTTGAAATGTGTGTGTCCTTGCAACTTTGTTCAAACATGGTCGTTGAAGAGGGTGGAGACATTAATTTTTTTCCTCTGATATTTGAAGTTGAAGTAATTTTTCTGATTAGAAAAGGGAAAACAAACCAGGCGTGGTGGCACATACCTGTAATCCCAGCACTCGGGAGGCAAAGACCAGTGTATTGTTGTGAGTTGGAAGCCAGCCTGGTCTACAAAGCAAGTCCAGGACAACCAAGGCTACACAGAGAAACCCTGTCTCAAAAGTAAAAAAATAAAATAAAAAATAAAAAAAGGGAAAACTTACTTTCAGATTTTTCCTCACCCTGTTTGGCTACCATATACATTTTCAGTCATTTACTTCATTTCCAGATTATTTATTCATATAACTCTATTCAGGAATTATGCTTGGAGCACCAGCTAGCACACCGACTTATATAAAGATGCAAAGGAGGTTAGAGAATTTATCAGTTAATCAGTTATGAGCTATTTTGACAAAAAATGTATGGTTTTGTTAAAATACCCATGTATGTATTCTTATGTATACTCTGGCTTTTACTTCTTGGTATTTATATAGAATGTCATACTCTTTCAAAGATCTCTTTAACCAGTAATTACTATTGACAACAATCTTGGCCCTGGTACTGCTTGCAGTCAGCCCTGACTGCTAAGAGGAGCAATCTAGACCGTAGCTGGATGCAGTTAAATTAAATTATCATAGAGATGCAATATAGTCTGCTACACCATTCTAGCTGTGAACCCAGGATTGAAAAAAGATTGATGGACGAGGCAAAAGGATCAACAAATAACTACATGGGTGGTACTGTGAGATGCCTACCTCTACAAATATTGCTGTACATAAGCAGAATATGGCTCAAAGATAGCATCTCCGTCTGAAGGGGGGAGGGCTGTTTGCTTGTTTCCTCCATAAACACCAGATATCAAGTGATGGCAGTGTGCTCTTGTCACATCTGTGTGAGCCCATGGGACACCTGGGGTAAAGCTTGTCCTGAGGTAACTAACATGAAATCATCACTGGGAGCAGTCACAGGCTCTGTGTGAATGAAGTTAACTACTTCCACCATGGAAAATGCCTCAAGAATGACCAAAAAAAATTTCCCAAGCCTTTTGCTTAAAACTGTGCTATGGATATGAATTTCTAAGCAAGGATAAGAGAAAGGTAGGTGTAAAATAGATTGAGCATATGGACTATATGAAGCAACTTTATAACAAGAATGTTTTTCTTATCTTTGTGAATAAAATATAAAACTTACTTTCCCTAGGAAGATTAAATGGAAGTCCTTTGATTGATGGTGGTGCTGTGATTGAACCCAGGACCTTCCAGATGCCAGACAGGGGCTCTACCACTGAGCTTTATTTCTAACCTTAAAAGTGTGGTTTAATACAACAAAATTTATTAGGCAGCTGAGCTTTTTTTTTAACAACGAACACTAAACGTGTCAATTGGGGTTCTAGACAAAACTAAATGAAAAGAATTTAGAAATCTAATCATTCACCTTGCCAAGTTGTAGAGGTGAACTGAGAAAAAGAGACAATATAGAAAAAAAATGTAACATAGAAATGTTAGTCACCCAAATCCCCAAACTCTATCATGGTTGTTTTGTTCACAGTTGGGTTGATTGTTGCTGCATCCTCAGTTGCTAGCTCTAGATCCTAAGAACACAGCATATACATCTGTTCTAATACTTTTCAGGACATTAATCCAGAATTCCAGAGAGTACAGGTAAAAAATAATCATAAAAATTCTCAGGGGCTCAGAAGACAATATAAGTCAAATCATACTGTCTTGAAATAGGCATGTATTATGTTGAGACAGTAGAGTAAGTTCTCAGTGTGAAGAGACTCAACTGAGAATATATATACATATATATATATATTAATTATATATATAATTAGTATTACTGTAGGTATTTTACTATCTTTTACTTTTAAATAGTCATAGTGTTATATAATATAAATTATGAAACATCAGATATCTTTTGTCATCCCTATTTATGTTGGCATTGAATTGGCTATGGCTATGGCTAGATAACTCAGACACTGAAATCAAATGTGGGTTAAGACAACCTTGAAGAAGTGATGCTGGCATGCACAGTTCATACAGATAGCTGTAATTAATATCATGTAATGGTGGTATGGGATAGAATAGATTCAAATTACTGGTGGCCCACTCACTCAGTATGATTGAGCTACAAGAAGCCTAACCATCATTTAATTCAATTCCTTCATTTTCCTGTTTTAAAAAAAACAAAGCTCATTTCTTCACTCATCTGGTAAATATTTACTGAGTTTCCACTGTGTGCTAAGCATGTCACAGTGGCTAGAGAACAGCTAAGGGTAAAAGTAAAGATGGAGGCAGGCCTGTCTTTCCAGTTCGCAGGGCCTGTTTAGAAAGGCTTTTAGGCTGATGAGTGAGAGTGAGTCAGGTTAGAGTGTTTGAGAGAAGAACACAGTTATGGTTTGAATATGAAATGTCACATACAGTGTTGGTCCGAGCTGGTGGCACTGTTTCAGGAAGTGATGAGGAATGGGAGGTGGGGCCTAGTTGGAGGGAGTCCATATGTGGGGTATGGGTATGCCTTGCAAAGATAAATGCAGTTTCTGGCCTTTTGTTCTATTTCCTTCTTCCCAACTGTCAGGATGTGAGCAGCATTCCTCTTCCAGGTCCTCCTGCCTGGATGTTCTGCCTCACTATGGCCCAGAAACAATGGAGCCAGCTGACTCTCGAGCACAATCTCTGAAACCATGAACCAAAATAAGTCTTTCCTCCCCTTTAAGCTGTTTTGTCAACTATTTGTCAAGTTCATACAAATGGTGGCTCACTAAGCTGTCTATGTAGGGTAGCGGTTAGTCGGTGATGGCAGGAGAGAAAAAATGTCGGCATGGTTTAGAATGAAGAGTGCAAATCCATTCTGACTCAAGCACAGTGGAGAAGTGTTAATGAGAAGTGAGGACACAGAAACACACGGGGTGAACATACCCATCTAGGTGGGAAATCTACGTAATATTCTAACAAGAAGCTAGTCTGGATTTGAAGCAGGAGAATGCCATGGGGCTGTTATTCTCTGATGATGTGGGAAGAGTGGATAAACAGAGGGAAGAATGGGAGGACTTAATTGGTTAGGATACCGTTTAGTCTCAGGCCAAGAGATTTGCACAGTGATGGAAAAGACGGACATGCTGGTTTGCATGGAAAGTACATGCATGCAATGCTGCAAGAAAAACTGCATGCTGGGGGTAAACAGAAAGTAAAGACAATTGCCAGAATTTTAGCTTGTGTTGCTAGGGAGATGACATTGCTATTTTTTTTCAAATGAGAAATTAAAAAAAAAACAGAGTAGAAGCAAGATTAGTATAATGTTCTTGTTTGGGAATGTTTTGTGCATCTCATTACTATCGAGCAGGCAGATAGGCCTTGGGATGCGGAGAGTCTGCCTTACACATGGCATCTTAAGCAGGGGAGAAGAGAGGTGGATCCATATTTGGATGAGGAAGATCTACTTGAACAGCCTTAGCATGAGGTCTGAGAAAAGCTGGAGACCACAATGCCGCGAGAGGAGGCACAGGCTAGGAAGAGGAAACTGCTGTGTGTCAGATGCCACTAAGGCAATGGTTCTCAACTTGTGGGACCCACCCCCGTGGATCACATATCAGATATCCTGCATGTCAGATATATACACTACAATTCATAACAGTAGAAAAATTACAGTTATGAAGTAGCAACAACATACTCTTATGATTGATGTCACCACAACATCAAAAACTGTATTAAAGGGTCACAGCATTAGGAAGGTTGAGGACCGATGTTCTAAGTTATCAGGTAAGTATTGGCTTTGGCAATGGAACACCTTACGGATTATTTTTTTTTATCAGTATCCAGAGAGACACTGATTGTGCTGTTTGTGGTTTTCTTTTCCCGTGAACGAGATATGTCTGCATACTGATGTTTGGGCATATAGACTGAACGATAAGGCTGCTTCCATGTAACTGGAGAGTTGAAGTAATGAAGTTTTATATTATCTTGTCTTTGACATCTTTAATCAATCAGATTTGTATCTGCATAGTCTCATAATTCACCATCTGTTTCCTTTAAAACAAGAGTCAGTTTCCCACACTATCTTTCAAAAAGGAGAAACTGAGGCAGAAAGTAGTGATGGTTAGGGTGAAAGTGGGAGGGAGGGAGGAATAGGTAGATACAAGTGAGGGGAAAATAATTGAGATCTAATCAGAATACCAGAGGGTCGTAGAAATCTACAAGAAGAACATTGTGATGGGTGGATCTGGGCCCAGGGGTCCTGCTCAAACTATGGCACCAGCCAAGGATAATACATACAGTAAACTTCAAATCTCTACTCAGATCTAGCCAATGGACAGGACATTCCCCACAGTTGAGTGGCGAGTGGGAACTGACTTTCACACGAACTCTGGTGCCCCAGATTTGACCACGTCCCCTGCATGGGGAGACCTGGTGGCACTCAGAGGAAGGATAGCAGGCTACCAAGAAAAGACTTGATACCCTATGAGCATATACAGGGGGAGGAAGTCCCCCTCAGTCACAGTCATAGAGGAGGGGAATGGGGGGAAAATGGGAGGGAGGGAGGAATGGGAGGATACAAGGGATGTATTATTGAGATGTAAAATGAATAAATTAATAAAATATATAAAAAACAAAAACGTTAATTACATAAATAAAAGGGAACAAAAAGAAAGTAGTGATGGTGATGAACTAAGCAAAGAATAACTAGGAAATGGGAATAGGTGAGTTAGAAATGTATCCTGTAAACTTTTTGGATTTGGTCTAAGTATTTCTGTCCAAAGCAGCAACTGCTGGAGGTCACGGAATCTGTGTATTTTCCATGAAGAGAACAAAGTCACATGGGGCTGCTGTTTGCTAGAAGTCTGGAGAGCCACTGAAGTACTAAGAAGATAGGATGGACCAGTCAGCTTTCTGTTGTGCAGCAAGTACCTGCAATACATCAATACAAAACAAAGAATGGTTTATTTTGGCATACTGTTCTGGAAGCTTTGGTCTATAGTGCTAGGCCCTGTTGTTTTCAGGCTGCCATGGCACTGTGCATTATGAGGAAAAAAGTTGCTCATGGCAGTCAGGATGTGGCATATAGAAAAGGCTGGGTCTCTTTCTGGGACATCTAACTTCATCCTAGTAGCCAGCACTTTTTCTTTTAAGCTTTATTTTTATTTAGAGGCAGAGGCAGAGGCAGGTGGATTGCTGTGAATTCAAGGAAAGGCTGGTCTACAAAGTGAGTCCAGGACAGACAAGGCTACACAGAAAAACCCTATTTTGAAAAACCAAAAAGAAAAAAAAATTATGTGTATGAGTGTCTGCCTGCATGCACACATAGGTACCACGTGTGTATGTATCTGCTCCCTTAAAGGCAAGAGAGGGCATCTTGTCCCCAGGAACTAGAGTTACAGAGGGTTGTGAGCTGCCACATGGATATGAGGAACCAGATCCTGGTCCTCCACTACAGCAGCGAGTGCTCACAACCACTGATCTATCTCCCCAGAAGATCCTGGTCCTCTACTACAGCAGCGAGTGCTCACAACCACTAATCCATCTCCCTAGAAGATCCTGGTCCTCTACTACAGCAGCGAGTGCTCACAACCACTGATCCATCTCCCCAGACTGTCTGCTCTTCCTTTACTAGTTCTGTCTCTATCACCTCTTGAGGGCAGCGGCTGTAACCTACGGACTTTAGAGTCCTCTTTCTGTAGCAGAGGATTTTCACCTTCCATTTTCTCTGGTATGTGTGTTGTTTTGGGATGGTCAGTAACTTTTCCCTTATGTTAGTTGGCTCTTCCATAAAAAATTACAAAGCGCCGTTAGAGATGAACGCAAGTAATCAGCTGAAGAAAACCTTCACAGCCATCCATCCTTATTCCAGGGCTGGAGGTACGTGAGCATGGTGCAGATGTTCTATTCATCAAAAACCTGATCCTGGTGATGTGTAAGAGAATTATTGCACTGGGCATGGCGGCGCATGCCTGTAATCCCAGCACTCTGGAGGCAGAAGCAGAGGCAGAGGCAGGCAAGTGGATCGCTGTGAGTTCGAGGCCACCTTGGTCTACAAAGTGAGTCAAGGACAGCCAAGGCTACACAGAGAAATTCTGTCTCAAAATACCCTCCTGCCTGGCAAAAGGAGAGAATTTTTAAAATGATTTTGCATCAAAGAACTGGACTTTAATGTAGCTTTTATGATGAACACAGTTTGTTGGAAGGCCTGGCCTTTGGGAGGAGGATAGTTCCTCTGTTAACTCATAGGACACAGGAATATCACAGTCAAGGTAGGGAGTCTGGAAAGATGGCTCAGTGGGTAAGGTGATTCCTGGACGGGCACGAGGACTGAGCCCAGGGTCCCTGCACCCACATGAGAAGCCAGGAGTGGTACCAGGCTTGGGACTCTACTGCTGATTTCCTGGAGGCAGATCTAAGGGCTTGTTGGCCAGGCAAACTTGTAAAACTATGAGTTCCAGGTTTAGGAAGAGACCATCTCAAAAACCTAGATAGAAGATACCAAAAGTTGGTCTCTGTTCTCTATATACTCATGCACCTACATACACACACACCACACACACACACACACACACACACACACACACACACACATACACACACCAACTCCCCCTCCCCCACCACCAGTGTCAACTACCTGTCCTGAGATGAGAAGACATACAGTTGGGAAAGTCTGCCTTCTTTTTTTTTTTTTTAAATTATAATTAATTCATACTACATCGTGATTGTAATCTTCTCACTTTTGTCTTCCTGTTACCACCCTGTGCCCCTCTTTCACTCTATTTCCACCCTTAGACCTCTGCCAGGTGGGGGTCCTCCTCCTCCACTATATAACCACAGCCTATCTGGTCTAATCTGGATAGCCTGCATGCCCTTCCTCTGTGTTCCTAGAGGGCCTCTATGCCAAGGGGCAATGATCAAATCACAGGCACCGGAGTTCATGTCAGAGGCAGTCCCCAACTCTCCCCACCACTTTCCACTTGGAGAATGAGCTGTCCATTGCCTATATCTGAACAGGGGGGTCTAGGTACTCTGCTGGCAATGTCCTTGGTTGGTGCATCAGTTGTTTGTCTGTGTGTGAGGCTTAAACTCCACAACTCCTGCATCTTAGGACACCCCTCACATAAGAAGCTGTCTATGAGGAGTCTATTGCTTGAAACTGTGGAGAAAGAAAAGATGGGAATAAGAAGAAACCAAAAATGAGAGCGAGAGATGAAATATAATCTGAAAGATAGTGACTTCACCAAGTAAGGTGTTTCCAGAGTTAGAATTAACAGACATAATACTCTGGTTCTTCAGCTCCAACTTGAGTTGGACATCTTTGAACATTTAATATAACAACTCCATTTTCTATTTTTTAAGTAAAATATTTATTTTTAATCATGTGTATATGTCTGGGTGTAGGTTTGTGCATGCATGAATGCAGGTGTGTTTTGAGTTCAGAAGAAGATACTGGACGCCCTTGATCTAAAGTTGTAGGTGGTACGCGCTGCCAGAAATGGGTGCTGGGTACCAACTCAGGTGTTTTGTAACAGCAGAGGTAAGACATTTCCCTGCTCCTTTATTTATTTAATATAAATTTACTCTTTTGCGACAATCAATAGAAGATCAGTGCCAAATGGTCATTTGATTGCATAGGTCCTTCTCTCTCATTCACAGTTTTCTTGAGCTCAAATTTCAGTAATGATTAACACATTGGATTTTCTGGAGGTTCCTGTGTAAATAGTGAATACAAACCTGGTTTTGCCCTGACAGTGAAACAGTCTCTAAAACAGTGGCTAACTGGCCATGGTTGCTGGCCACTCAAGGAGACCTGTCACAACCCAAGCATAGTTGGGAAAAACAAAGGATGTAGCTCAAAAATGGCAGAGATAGGTGAGGTTCAGGAGTGGGGGCTAAAAGGTAGTCATTTTCCTTTGTGGTTTAATCTTTGGTGCCATTTCTTTTCTTTTTCTTCTCTTCCCTTTTTTCCTTCCTTCTTCCCTTTCTCTCTCCCTTCGTCCCTCCTTCCCTCCCTCCCTTCCTTTCTTTCCTCTGTTCTTTCATGCAACAATGAATTTCTTTGCAGAAGGAATTTGAAACAAGAGTGATAAAAGACCCATAAAGCAGGGATGGAGAATCTTTGTTTTCCTTCATCTGTAGTTGGGACAGAAACAACATATAAACTGTTGCAATAGGTATGATGCAGGACACTGTGAGAAAAACAGTCACCTACACGGTCTTACCATGCAACAGTGAATTATGCAATATAGAAGAATTGATTTAAGCACGCGTGGTCAGTGATTGCCTTGCTAGATAAAGAGATTTCCCTTTAACTAATGAGTCTAGAGGATATATTTACGGGGCTATCAAAACAATCTAAACATCATAAGGCATAACATTTGTTTGCCTTCCCTGAGAAAGGACTGCGCAGGCTTATGGATCATTTAAATTAGACTTTACTATTTTGATGTCCTTGCCATTTGTTCTCTTAAATTTCCAGCCTAAGGGGTCTATTCGCCCATCAGTGTGCATGTGTAAGTCCCATTAAGGCTAATCGAAATTTGGTGCCTGAATCCAGAGAAAAATCTACCTCTACAATGGCATTTTGCACATGGAACGTAGAAGAAAAATAACTAAAAGAAAATCCATTTCTCTTCATGCAAAGCCCATAAAACAGTTGCATTAATTATAAGACAAAGTACTTGCTTGTGGAATTTTAAATTCATTTAATAAACTTATAATTTAATGCATTTCTCCCACTAAGAATCGTCTTTCCCTCATATGTGCATTAGGTCATCTCAGCTTTGAAGAACCCAGTGACAAATGGCAATCAAGAGAAATAGCGGTGGGAGTTCATTCCTCCGCAGAGCCTTGCTTTATTTACATTTTGCAGCACACACACTCGGGATGTTTCCAACTTATTTCCACAAGATTCAAAATAAAACCCGAAGCACAAGACAGCCTGTCTATATTTTCTTGTTTAAGGTCCTGTCTTTGTCGTTCTCTTTTGTACTTCTGTTCCCAACCATGTCAGGGAGTTTCAGGCAAGGGTCAGTATTCAAATGAGATGTTAATTTAAAAAATGTTCCATCATTCTGTTTATTTTGGTCTCAGGGAAATATTGGTTCTTTGAGTTGTATTAACACCCAGATAAAAACCAGTTTTTATCTTTATACATCTTTCTGGGGTAAAAAAAAAATTCTACCTCGAGAAATTTCTTTAACAAAGAGAACATTATTCCAGACTCTAACATTTCTGTCTGTCGATTATCATTAGTCATAAGCTAAGCCCTGCACTAAATGTCTAGTGAGCACAGATAATGTTCATTTTGTCTGGAAGACAGGTTGCCGCCTGTCAAGGAGAGATGGAATAAATGACAGGTTTTGACTCTGTGCCTTGCAGGCATATTAGGCTAAGAAATCGCCAACATGATGAAAAATTATTTTGTCAAAAATTTGTAGGTCACCCATCATTGTCTAATGTATTCTGTGATTAATTGCTAGCATAGATCAGCATTATGTCTTCCCAGTGAATCGCTTAATTGTTGCCTGCTTCATGCTCTTAATGTAATGATGAGGCATCTGCTCCTTTCGCATGTGCTTTTAAATGCCAGCGTTTGCATCCAGGTTACAGGGTTGGTAATAGTCAAGCTAAAGAACTGGTTCAAATTAAAACTTCGGGACCGCCATCTCCCCTTGCTCTTTATGGGAGTGTGTGCGGAAGGCTGAGTGTTAGTGTTAATGTATGTAGATTTTATTTCTGATGAGTGATTATTTGACTGCTCATTTTACGAAGATTTATGGCGTGCTTTCTATCTCCTGACTGCAGTGCTACTCTTATCTTTAATAAAGGAGATGACGACATTAATCAGCCATTGTCAGGGCTCCTGACTAAGACATTAAATGTACTGTATGGGATAGGTAAACACGCTCCACATCCTTCTCTACTCCACCAGACCAGGCAAAAAAACACTCATTATATTTATCATAATTTCACATCTGCTGTTTTTGAAGCAATGTACCATGAGGCCATAAACTGTATTACAACTGTGTATAAATTCAACTGATTTGTGGCTGGAGTAACTAATTCCTAAAGTACATTTTAGAAAAACAAGCAGTGAGCCCTGAAATTGCAATTCCATAAAGGCACTAAATTACTGACTGCAGGAGCAAAAATTTGCTTGATGTGATGCTGCACTGACCATTTTATAAAAAGTGACAGTGTGCCTGTGATGGAGTCAATAAAACAGGGACGAGAGAGCTGTACATTCAAACAAGATTAAAGAGAAAGCAAGTGACAGACTACAGTGTACAAATACAGGAAAGCATAACATTTCCTCGTAAATGCCTTACAGATGTAACTATTAATAGCAAAGATATTGATTTCTCAGTAATAATAATTTCATTATTTGGGGATGAAAGCAAAAACCATAATCTTTCTTTTACTCATTTTATAGCATAACTGGGAATGAGTGTAATATTTAATAAAAGGCTTTAGAAGAATTTAAGCATTGTGGCACTAGCTGTTGGTTTAAGGTTGACATAGTTTTCCCCCAAAAATTATGAAGAATAATTATTTTGTGAGCCGTTTATTTGTATACTGATTCTTAAGGGTCTATGCTGAAGTTGCTATTCTGTGTGTGTGTGGCAGAGAAAGAAAGAGAGAGAGAGAGAGAGAGAGAGAGAGAGAGAGAGAGAGA
>OU015742.1:32320225-32334902 GCA_907169655.1 Acomys percivali | reverse complement strand
GAGAGAGAGAGAGAGAGAGAGAGAGAGAGAGAGAGAGTTTGTGGGGGTGTTGAGCACCTATTTCTTTGTGCACACTTGTTTCACATCAGTGTCTATAGGCATGATCTATAACTGAATATCTTTTCCAATAAAGAAAGGAGAGCTAGAAGTGACCCCCATCTTTTTAGTCCAAGACAAGCAAAAGCAGAAATCATTATTTGCAAAAGCAGAAACATACTTGAAACTTCATCCTATGAAAGCCAATGGCACACTTGCCACTTGGGCTCCTAGAGAGGGCTATGGTCCTACAGATGAAACCTCTTCCAGGTGGTAGGCAGGGATGCTCTCCAGAAAGTAGGGTGCGATTACATGATTATTTATTGACTGGGAAAGTAGTGTAAGAGAAAAATAAATGGAAGTGGTGTTTTACTTATTTGAGCTTTTTAATATAGTATTGTCTTTCTCCTAATCATCCCATGCATCTCCGCTGTGGCCTACCGATGTTACACTGGGGTGCTTCTGCCTTGTTTGACCATGATCCACACACATTCTTTGTTCACCATCCAGTTTGAAGACTCTGTGTCATTGAGTGTGGGCAGTTCCTTGTTACCCAGGGCAAATCATAGAGGACATTCATACACAACATATTTTAGAGCAATGCAATCCTATTGGATTGTATATAGAGAAGAATATATTTGCCGTATTTTATCCCCTCTCCCTGACCACTATCCTGATCAACTTCTGTAACTGCAAATCTGGAGTTGCCATATCTAATATTATTTTATTTTTTACACGTAATATCAAGTAAAAAATGATTGTGTTCATACAGCATTGCAGGGTTCCTATCTAACGGTATCAATCTGTGCATCACCAAGCGTTTGTTTTCCTGACATTATTACTTTACTGAAATTAAGCTTGAAACAATCCAATGTCAGACACTGTATATCTTCTTTTACTGCCAACCTCCCAGAGCCCGCCATATTGCCAGGACTGCATCTCATTTGAGATGGGTTTAACCAGATATATATCCTCAAGTTTATTGAGAGTTGTATAGATTACATTTCCCATTCTCAAAGAGCAGGCTGGTCCTTTCAGTGCCTTTTATAGAACAAATGTAAATTCCTATGCTGCCGTTGACAAAAATTCATGGTTCTTTTCTTAGTGTCAAAAATATAAATCCAGCATAGCATTGGAGACGAGTGAGTGCGTCAGAATGGTGCAGGCTTCTGCTCACCCTTTCTGATTTAGCAGCAGCATCCATGTACTCAAGAAATCTGTGAAAGTTCAATTATGATGGTCTCAGCAAGGAGATTTACTGACACAACAGAGCTGCTTATACTTGGAAATAATTGTAAGGACTCAACAAAACACAAAGCTCCTCTAAGCACGGGAGGCTCCTCTCCCCATCTCTAGTCCTCTCTCCTCTGCCCCGCCTCCTCGTGTCTCCTCCCTGAAACCTTTTCTGAAGTCTCTCACTGTAGTGAAATAAAACACAGGCATAAAAAATTGCCGAATCACCCCCATTAAAAAGCAATAAAAATTAGTCTTTTATTACATTTGGGAATTTATATATTTAACAGCTATCAGATAAATTTATTAACAGCTTAGCTTGATCAATTTGGCAAGATTACTTATATACGTGTGTCTTGGAAGAAGAGGAAGACTTGCATGAAAAAGGTATTTATAACCAAAAGGGAGCCAAGCATATTGAGTCATGGGGAAATTGCTTTGTCAAATGTATCACACTTTATCAACACATCATGTAGCTCAGATCCTGGGTTGTTTTTATATTCATTGATTTTGACTTCTTTCCTTTTTTTTTTTTCTTGGTCAAAGTTAGGAGTTACCTCTAATTATCTGTCAGAAATGAATGTTACTCTTAGAAAACACATTTAAGAATGTCTGTGAAAAGAATATAGAGAGATGGCTCAGAGGTTAGAAGCACTAACTGCTTTTCCAAAGGTCATGAGTTCAAATCCCAGCAACCACATGTTGGCTCACAACCATCTTTAATGAGATCTGTGTACATAATAAATAAATCTTTAAACGGACATAGAGCACAAGCTGTGAAGAACAAGCCAGTGAACAATGCGCCTCCATAGTCTGTCTCAGTTCTTGCCTCCAGGTTCCTAGCTTTGAGTTCCTGCTTGGCTTTCCTTTCTTCTCTTCCCTTCATCCCACCACTAAAAAAATAAAAAATTGACCTTAAAAAAAAAAAAAAAAGAATATAGACTGGTTACTATGTGATCCAGTTTGGGTTCATCCAGCTGTGCCTACCATTTTCCTTCCTGTGCAATTTTGCTGCTCAAAGCTTTGAATGATCAGGCCACTGGGAAAATGAAGCAACCTCTATATTGCCAGCCATGGAAAACTGATCAGCTTTCCTTACAGAGGCATGCCTGTTTTCTTACAGTCACATGTAATCTCTAATGTATCTTCTTGGTGAGTGTGATTGCTCAGGTGGTGGCTGTGGACCCTTGCAGTAAGTTCCCTCTCCAGATAATATGAAGTAAGCAAAGCCAATGGTTACATAAGGAAATTGCCCTTCCTGCCCTACACGTAAAGCATATCAGACTCGCAAGGTAAATTGTTGCTGTTTTGATATAACCCATCTCCTGTATTTATGGTGTGATGACAAACAACTAAAAATATAAAAATTTTCAATGTTATGAATTTGAATAAACAGTATATTTCATAGTGGTCCAGAATAAACATAGAATCATTATTTAGTAGACATGCATCTAAGAAAATTGATTACCAGTGAATACAGATTTGTTGTAACTGAGGGCTGCATCTAACATTCCCAAGGAATTCAAATGATTAAAATTTTCTGGTGTATTCACTATATATCAAGCACAATCCATAGCACTGTAAACTTGCCAAGTGCCACCAACATTTACACTATTTAGGGTGAAAATAATTAAAATTTAAGATTAAAAAGTTCTGTTACAAGGTGGACATGGTAGCCCATGACTTTAATCTTAGCACTTAGGAACCAGAGGCAGAGGGATCTCTGTGAGTTCGAGACCAGCCTGGTCTACATAGTGAATTCCAAGACAGTCAGGACAGCCAGGGCTACATAGTGAGAACCTATCTCAAATGAACAAACATACAAAAAAAGTTACATTGTAAAGATGTATGGAGAAAAGCTCTCACGAAAGTGCTATCAGTGGGGCTGGATGGCTCAGCTGTTAAAGTAGAGAGTTACAACCAAAATGTCAAAAATGCCATTGGTGGAAATCTGAACTTCACAAGTATGGTTTGAGATATCAGAAAATTGGCTGCAATACTTAAATATGTCATAGCTACATCCATTTGTTTATTAATTCACTCACTTAGTATATATGTTTGGAAAACCTTATAGGTTCCTGGTACTGGGTCAGGCCGTCAGTCTAAGTCTCATTCCCATGAGACACTGACATCAATATAAGCAGATGGTGATTATTGAAGGCAACTGAGCTGGGAGTAGTGAATCAGGAAAGGTCTGGGGGAATATGCCTTCTGAAGTGACCTGTGAGAAGAAAGTGAGGTGTAGTTGGCCAAAAGAAAAAGCCCAGATAGCGACAGGATTCTCTGAGGGAGGGAATTAAGGTAAAGGCACAAGGTGAGAAATACCCTGGTCTCCAGAAACTGGGAAAAGGTCAGTTTCACCAGGAAGAGATAGAAGAGGTAGGAAGGAACATTTAGGTCACAGAGGGTCTGAAGAGCCAAGAGACATCCAGAGTCATCTTTTAGGACAATCAGAAATGATGACTATGCTTTTGACAGGGGGGCAGTCATATGGTTGTTTCAGGACCATGTTGCTGCCTGTAGCTGAAAAGTTTTCTCTCCAAAGTACTTTATCTTTATAGAAAGGAAGGTACAATAAAAATAAATAAATAAGTAAAATAGATAAAATAAAGAATATATTTGTAGAAACAAAGATTAAGTAAATAAATAAATATAAATAAAAAAGAAACAATAAAAATTTTTGGAGAATTCATCTGTGTCATGAATTTTTGTTACTTATTACTTTAATCACACCTGGCTATTAGGTTATATGTCATTTAGCCATGTCACTAGTCTCTTCCTTCTGAATTTCATGTTTTTTGCTTGGCTTACAAAGCAGTTGGTTTCCATATGTTTTTCCCCTACACCTTTCACTTCACTCTATCATCCCTCCTCTCCCCTAATCTTGCAGAACTGCTATCCCCACTATTCATCTTCTCTCTGTTCACATCACAACCCACATCAGTCATCTTTTTTCTGGCTTCTTGGACTCTGTAGATAATCCAAATTCAGCACACTAAACTGAAGGGTCAAAGCTAGAATCCATATGCAAAAGAGAAAACATGTGGTTTTGTCTCTTCAGAATGGACTTATCTCTGCATAATTTTCCCATTTATTTCCATTTACCTGAACATTTCACATTTTTTATCAGTTATTGATCAGGAAGGCCCCCAAAAATAAAACAAGGTAATGCTATTCTTCCTGGCTGCCTTCCAGAACAAGTTGATATGACCATATTACTGAAAATACCATATAGTTTGGATACAAGATACAGAAAAATGAAACCAGACCAGAGCTGGAAGCTTCATCTCTTCTGACCAGCTTTTATTGTGTAGGAAGATGCGATACAGGCTTTCAGGGAGAAAAGGCAACAGTGGTCTTATCCAACTGAGAACACTATCATCTGCAATACCAACCTTCCAGGCAAGATAGGCCCATTGGTGTAAAGTAGTATGACTGTCGTGAGTGAAATCATGTGCTCTTTGTTTCTGAGGCATGCTCCAAAAGAAGTTATCTCTTTGGTAGTATAAACATGACTAAAAACCCATGGCTGAAGAGCAGAACTGACACAGAAACTTTCTACTCAATGGAAGGTGGCAAAGGCAGACACATGGCTACTCAAGCTACAGATTCTAAGTGCTGATCAAGTCTCAGCCCTAAGCAGGGCATTCATACCACCCATTTCAGGCACAGAGAACAATGAGAAAAAGAGGATGGGAAGAATTTTAACTATATTCAGAGAAGTTTCTCTTGGTAGTGGGGTATGAAATAGAGACTCGTAAGTGGTCAAAGTGTCAAGAAACAAATGACTGTTGAGTGTTTAGCTCTAAGTCACATTGATACAGCACTGATTCCTAAGGGTCAAGGGATGAGACAAATGAGGGAGGAAAGATGGTAAGAACTGGAAGATGGAAAGTAATGTGGTGACATGCTGTCTTCTCGATATGATTTGCCTACTGTACTTACAGTCTTACAACAGCTGTTGTACCTAAATAAGATCAAGCCAATCAAAAGTTCCAGAATGGAAGGAGGGAGGAGTGTTACAGGGCCCCACCCCTAGCTAAGGAGCTGTTGGTATGGATGCCAGTTAGGGAAGGGACAATCATTTTTCTTAGGGGATGGAACCATTTATAGTTTGTCCATGCTCCAATAGATAGCCCCATACTCATGCACATATGGGTAGCACTAGTTGGACATTATGGCCTGATGGCACTCAAAGAAAGAATGAGCAGGCTGCTAAGATGAGACTTGATAGCCTACGACCATATAGTGGGAGAGGAGGTCCCCCTCGGTCACAGACATAGGAAAGGGGAATAGGGTGAAAGAGGGAAGGAGGGAGGAATGGGAGGACACAAGTGATGGGATAACAATTGAGTTATAATCTGAATAAATTAATAAAAAATTAAAAAAACATTATATTTGCTTTATTTTGCTAACATCAATTCTAATGCTTATTTTGAAACATATAGAAAATATCTAAAAGAACAAACTAAACTGGAAATGTGTCTTTGAAATTTTAAAGCCTATTTTGTTATTAAGCATGTCACTCTGTCTACTTTGAACTTGTAGGACTTTCAGATCACTTCTTCTATGGTCAGTGAAGTCTTTCCTGACCAGCCCAGTGTAAATGATAAGTCCCTCCCTGACACTCCCCTCTTCCTTGCCTGACTCAATTCCCTGCTCTTCCATTGTCAACAATATATGAGGTATCTCCTTTGTCTTTTTTCTCTGCTCCTTGAATACAGAAGAGTCTGTTTACTCTCAAGTCTCCATGGACAGAGTCTTGTTTGGCTTAAGAGGGTGCTAAGTCATTCTTAAGAAATTCATGAGCAGGGCAAAGTTCATTCCTGGAAACTGCAGCAGTTAATTCATATGTACAGTAACCCTGATGGTTTCGAACATCTTTTGCCATGATTGTTGTTAGAGACATTTATTTGTTGGCTTGCTGTGTAGATGATGACACACTTGGCTAGGAGTAAGAAAGATCTCAGCATCCAAAGTTTACCTGTGGTCTCAGCACTCAGGGAGCTGAGCCAGGAGGACCACTTATTTCAGACCAGCCTGAGCTTCATCTGGGTTTAAAGCAAGCTGGAGCTTCAGAGTGGACTTGTCTCAGGCAACGTAAAGAAGTAAGCAAATGATTTGTTCATCCTATCAGAGTTAGTTTAGTGACAGAGGGGAGTATTTTCTGGAAGCCTGGCTACCTGGAAATGGTGCGATGGGAGGGGCAGGATGCCAACATCCCGTGGCATTTGCATTTTGTTCAGTTTACCTCTTATAATGCGACCCTTGCCATTACAATTGACAGGGTCTAACTACACACCAAAGATAGGATAATAAAGACTAATTTCTTCCTTAGTTTTAGCTAAAAAGCCAATATAAATAGAACTTCCAGTAAGTGCTCACTTAAATGACTTACTCTGAACACTTTGAAAACACTGGGGAAGAGAGTGAGCCCAAAGGACCTGACTAGAACAGGCAGGTGCTTAGGATGTGCCCTACTTCCTTCATCTGCTTCAAAATTCCTGGCGAAGCTTAGCTGGGCAGTTCTTGGACTTTTAGCTTTGAAGCGTTCAGTAACTAGTATGTGATGCTTCTGTTATGCCTCATGAACAACAATCAAAAACAAATACCAGTCCAAAGGCGGGTTACTCTGTGCTAACACCAACTTTGCCCATGTGCTGCTGCACAGGACCTCTCACAAGAGGTCAATTTGTGAGAATTTTCTGACATACCTGTTCTTACTTTCTCTGTTTAATCAAATCAGAACCCCACAAATAGACTGAAGCTGTAATTAAGGCTTAAATTATGTATATGGACATTTTCCAAAAGTGTGAATTATTGTTGTCGTCACTGTCATCGTCATCATTATCATCATCATCATCATCATCATCATCATCGCAGGGTCTCACTATGCATCACTAACTGTTCTGAAACTCAGTGTACTGGTCTTGAACTCATAGAACTGTATCTCCTGACTGCTGGGATGAAAGGTATGGGCCATTATGCCCAGTGGGAATTATTTTAGTTTTGGTGGAGAGTGCGTCTCCAAAGGCCTGGATTCTATACTGGTCTGTGAGTGCTAATAGGAAAGGACTCTTACTTGACATATTTCTCTGGGTTCTTTCAGTGTGAGTGTAGTAGAGGCTGATTTTGTCTTAGAAAAGTCATCCAGGGACCAGGGTCAATTAGTTAAACCCTACTGCCTAAGTACAATCAGATTCTTAAATAATAAGAAAAAAATACTTCCTGCTTTTTAAACTGCATGCATAACCTTTTAATTTGTAAGCGACATATTTTTTTGGTTGGGATGTGGGTTCATGCATAGAGTAGTTGACTGTGCCTAAAATACTATCTGAGTACAGCAGATACTGTAGGAAGAGCAGTAAGGATGTAGCCATCTTGTATTGGGGTTTGCAGGGGCTGTTTCACAGGGCATGAGCAGTTTTGTTTTACCAGCTACCTGGGTTTTCCTGTGGGAGCCAGACTCAGTTAGCCCGAGTATACTGACACGATGATGATCTACCATTCTTTATGGATTAGTGCCATGGCCGTGCATAGCCTTGCTGTTGGTCTCTGAATCCAGTGCCTCACAGGGATGGTTTTAATGACTTGTTAAAGTCCCTGTAGCTCTGAGACTCAATTACTCAAATTCAGGGACCATAATCTAATTGAATCATTTCAATAAGAAGCCATGATTTTCATCTACATTTTAATTTAATACACTCCAATGAATTACGCCGGCGTTATTACGGTATTCTTTGAACTTTAGCACTGAAGGCTTCTCTGAACTCACACCGCACACGCCAGTCTTATGTGTGCCTGGGTTCTCTTAAAGTGGAAGGCAGACTCTTAATTTAGTTCTCTCTTTGGGGAAGGGGTTTCTGCACCATTTGCATGGCTTGTGAGTTCATGGGTACTTGTGCATGTAATGGGGCCAGTACCTTAGGCTCAGATGAGGCAAAGCAGCATGGTGACTCAAGGATGAGATGAGCAATCTGGACAACACCAAGATGGAGCCTCCTTGTGTCCATCTTGGCAAGCAGTTCTGAATACCACAGCTGTAAGCTAAAGCCTGGCAAAGACCAAAGTGAAGAAGCAATTGCATCCGAATGCCACCTGCATCTTTCATATGCTTACAATGTTCAACACAGACTTTGCTCTGAAACATTAAAATATAATATTACAAATTGCACTAACAGAGCAAAGGAGATAGGCAAAAACCTAAATGTTCTAGTTTCTATACTAGAAATTGGATATACATGGCAAAATATACATGATTTTTTACCAAGCTGTGATTTGGTGATTTCTGCTTTACTACTAGGTATTTGAGAATTTGAACCTAAATTTCAAAAAGAAAAAAAAAGTGTTAATGGGATGCTAATTAGCATACATCATTTAAATGACAGAGCAAAACAGGAAGCCTTTCTTAGAAATGGCTGAGGCTGTGCCTCCTGTATGTCAGCTATTGGGCCATTCCTTTCTCTCTAATCCACTTTTTGCTGTGCTGACTGCAAAATATAATAACTTCTAAGCAGTGTGTAAAACAAAGTGCTCAATTCACTTTATTAAAATATCCAATAATAATTGATTTAAAGGCAATAAAATGTGTTCATTAGAGGGTTTATATTCAAGAAATATTGAAAGTATACCTAAAACTGTCACTTTTATTGTGAATGAACAGGATAATATAATTTGAAAAGAGTGTGATCATACTAAAGATTTGTCCTGCAGCATTATCTGATAGCTCGTAAAGTGCTGAAATTTAATATGATGCTTTCAGTCAGTTTAATTGAAATTTAATTGCCACTTTGGGCAGAAGGTTTAGGTCTGATCAATAAAATATTAAAGATTTTGTGCTTCCGCTTGGAACAGCTTCTTTAGCGATGCGTCAAGAGGACCCTATATTTTCAGAAACATTTGTTTGTTGTCGTTCACACAGGGCTCAGTCTCACTTTCTCATCAGAGGGTTTTAATGTGCTGAGCAGACGAATAGTGGAAATAATGTGGCAATAGTTGATCCATTTAATTACAAAGTGATGAAAGAAATAATGGTCACCTTCAGATTCATGACAAAGGCATTAATGTAAAAGAGCAATAAATATTTTGAAATGTCATACCCGAGAAAGACAGAGTCCAACTTGAGCTTGGCTATAAATCAGAGTAGGGGAAAGACCTTGAAAAAAGATGGGTCTTTGATATTTTAAAAATAATTACTAACACAAAAAGGGTAATGATGAAACTGTAAATTACATTAAAAAGGGCCATTAGATGAGGGTTAGTTTACAAAACTGAGAGGTGGCTCTTCAAAATTCCCCTTCTGGTTATTTCTACTTTTCATTTTTTTTTTCAGGAACTCCTGTTCAATTATCTGATTATTAGTGAATTAACTGATCACTTCTTTGCAGGTCAAATATTAAATTTATGATAATGATCACCTTTTAGGGGGACTCTCTTGGGGACTTCCACATATGTTTGAAGGGAAAAAGCTGGAAACTTCTCATAATCCAAGGTTAGCAAGCTGGGGTGTGACTGCAAGAGGTTGTATGCCTCACTTGTAGGTCTTAGCATTAGGGTCTCAAACTGGCTTCTCTACAAAACATCGTTTCCTATTGATGTTGGGAGTAATTTTTTCTTCAATAAATCTTATGTGGAGCATTCCCCCCCCCCAGATCCATGTTCAACAACATGTATTTCAAATAATTTTTGTTGTCATATATAAATATACAAAACAATGGGCTTCCCTGAGCCATTTTTTTCAAATGCACCCCTTCCTTCCCCAGTAGTTCTACTGTATATTTGTGTTTTATGGTAAGCATAGAGTCCACACATGAGAACAAGCACATGGCATTTATCTTCTCTCAGTATCTAGACACACTGATGATGTGTGTGTGTGAGTGTGTGTGTGTGTGTGTGTGTGTGTGTGTGCGTGTGTGAGAGAGAGAGAGAGAGAGAGAGAGAGAGAGAGAGAGAGAGAGAGAGAGAGAGAGAGAGACTGATGACATTTAGGGGATAGCTTTGTAAGAATTTAGAAGAAGAAATCTAGGTAGAGGAAATTGTAAACACAAGAACACTAGAATTGACATGAGCCTGATTTTAGGCGTTTCAAAGGAATGTATCAATAACAAATGCATAAATAATAAATAATAAAAAACCAAACAAATGAAAGAAAATAAATATTGGAAACAGTAAGTTTGGTTACACATACAACCAGCCCCCATCTGTCGGTTCTGAATCCATGGATTCATTCAACTGCAGATTGAAAATGTTTGGGAAGAATTGCCTCCATATGAAACCATGCACACTACATTTTTGTTGTGTTCCCTAAACAATACAATATTGTAGTTCCTTACAAAGGACCTACTCTCTAGTAGATATGATAAATGATGTAGGGATAATATTGAGTGAACATGAGTGAAGACAGCTTGTGTGTTAACTTCATGTTATCATATCATTGACTGCAAGTATTCTGGTGTTCTGGTGACCTTTGGGGCTGTCTTGTGCTGGAGAAGGTTGAAAATCTAGCCTCACTGTTAACATTATGATCCTAGCTGGCTGCAGTCAATCTTTTAAATCCAAGGCACTACAGACAAAAGCATAGGTTAAAGTAGAGAGTGAATCTTAAATATGCGGAATGTCTCATGTTTAAAATTATTGTCTGCAATTTAAGTAGATGTATACGATATTTTTTTTCTGAGCACCTGTTTGAGTAACTCCCCTCACACATATTTTTTAAGCACAGCCACCCTTTAAAAATATGAGAAAGCACAAATAATTCAGTTCCAGCAGAGAGACACCACTTGTCTTATGGTTGTGTACTTAGCATTAAGACACATATCAATAAAAATTAGTAAGAGCCAGGTTCTCCCCCCCGCCCCAACTCAAAGACGTTTACAGCCTTGTGACCTGGCAACTGAGGAATTTCTACTTAGATCACAGCAAATAACTATTGAAAAGTCACAACAACAGGTATACAGGGTGTGTCTCTGTTCCTGATACTCAACTGTGTGTAAATCTAGAACCCAGGTTGGCAGGACCAAGGAACCAACACATGCTCGGACTTTTTAATGGATGAGTCTGGACCTACAAAAGGTTAACTGAGAACAGAATAAGAATAGGTAGCTTTCCCTCTTCTCTATCTTCTCTCTCTCTCTCTCTCTCTCTCTCTCTCTCTCTCTCTCTCTCTCTGTGTGTGTGTATGTGTGTGTGTGTGTGATGGATTTCAACAATGGCTTCATAGAATGAGTGTGATGACACATCACTTTGCTTGTGATATGGAAAGGTTTCATTATCTTGTACTGTAGCTCATTGTGCATGCTCTAACCATGTCTCTTTGGTTCTTATATCTAAGCTACTTAGAACATCTTGTTGAAGTGGATGCATTTTTACTTTACATGTTCTGAAAATGTAGAGCTGACTGCATTTATCATTTTGTTGTTGCTTACATTCCAGATATAACAGGATCAAAATTGAGGTCTCTTTATACCAGATCTAAAGCTTATTGTTAGCTGTCTGTAATAACTTTAGACTTCCCAGTAACACTAATGCTGTTTACTCTTGCCTTCTTTCTATAACCCAGAGTCATCTGCTGACTGCATTCAGATACCATCTGTGTATATGAGCACCACATTGTTCCAGGTGCTGAAGGAGGCAGAAGAGAGCATGGGGTCATTTGAAATACAGTTTTGAGATGGAATGTGGGTGCTGAGAACTGAACCAGGGTTCTTTGCACGAGCAGTAAGTGCCCTTACCTACTGAGACATAATTTTCTTATGGGAAAACACCTGGCAATAATGGTTTGGCAGCTTTTCCAATCCATATCTTTGTATTAAAAAATTAGTTAGATTTTTACGTCATTTACATTATTGATATGTGTCTTAATGCTAAGTACACAACCATAATACAAGTGGTGTCTCTCTGCTGGAACTGAATACACTACGTGTATTCACTACATTACAAAATGATACAATATTAAGAACATAAACTGTAGAATAAATGTGCCTCGTCTTTCCTTCCTTACCTCCTTCCTTCCTTCCTTCCTTTTTTCTTTCTATTTTTTTTTTTGAGACAGGGTTTCTCTGTGTAGTCTTGGCTGTCCTTGACTTGTTTTGTAGACCAGGCTGGCCTTCAACTCAGAGATTGACCTGCCTCTGCCTCCCTGAGTACTGAGATTACAGCTGTGCACCACCATGCCTCACTAAGTGTGTCTTTTTCAATGCTGCTTTTTTTTCTGAGTGTGTTTAAACATAGACAAGCCAGGCTACAACTGTATGCCTCAGTTTTCTCATCTATAGGATGGAGTCATTATTATCCACTTCTGTGAGTCACTGTGAACTGTAAGGAGGCTATTGCATATGAAACAGTGAGCAATAGGTATAAGCTTATATTTACAGGTAGTGTTTTTGTATATTGGAAGGAAGGTTTTTATAGTTTATTTGTCTAATTTTTTTACAAAAGTCAAACTGTTTTGTAGTTGAAATATATTTATATTTCATACATTTGCATACATATATGTGGATTTAAATACAAAGGAGATGAAAATCATTAAAGATAGACAGCAAATAAAAGACTTAATAGGACAAGTACTAAGATTCTTTTCCTTTTATATCTCTGAAAATACATTTTACATTAGATATTGAGGTAGCTCATGGAACTCTGGGTAAAGCTCTGCTAATAGAGCTTATTATTCTGGTCTGCAATTAATATGCTTTATTCTTCTGGAGTGGGACATGAATTAGACACATGCCAGGACACTCTGTTCTACTCGATGCTGTTAGTACAGGAGTGAAAACCTAAGGATAGAGAAGTTTGTTTTGAAGAACACCAAATAGACCAACAAATGAGAGGCATGTTCTGAACACTCAATTTGAAAAAATTTAAAGAAATTTCTGACCTCAACATAGACTGTATTTAGTGCAGAATTGTGCTCGGAATCTGTGCATGGGCTGGGGACAGTTCCATGGAGGTGCAAGATCTCAGGTTTCCCAAAGTGGGTTTTTTGGCAGACAGTGGCCTTGCGGAATCGTGTTTTAGCATGACTCATTTTGGAAATGTTTTCGTGAGCACTTCTGGAGGACTGTACCTGTATCTGGGCAGCACCATTGTGAGATTGTTAACAGCAGCTTCCTTATCTTTTGAGGAGCAAATCCTAGAGCTTTACTTCAAGCTTGCATTAGGAAAGCCCTACAGTGGGTTGAAGCGCTGATGGACCATCTATTGAAAACAACACAGCCAGCCATGCTTTGGGACTTCACCGACCTCCACGAAATCACGAAATTCTGACGTGTGGGTTCTGACATGTTGGATTCTTTGCATCTCAGTGTTTTTCATCTTCATGGTAGGAACAATACCACCTACGCCACAAGAGTGTTTGTAGATGACCAAATGAGATCGTGCATATTAGGGAACTTGTATATATTATGTGTTTATAGCTGCTGTCTGTATGTAAGTCTCCAGGGACCACACAAGATGCCAGAGTCCCAGAGTTTTGTCACTGCCTTGAACCGACGGCACCTGAAATTTCTACAGACTCTGGTGTGACAGGCAAGAGGCTTTATGAGACCAATGTGACTGGGGATGAAGGAGGCTTGGTGTGGGAATCCCTTTCCTTAATGTGAACTGCAGGAGGCAGGGATTAAAAAACACTGTAAAAAGTTGGGTTTGTTTTTGTTTTTGTTTTTTTAGGATGAGCTTAGATTTAACTGGAATATTTGGTTTTAATCACTGCTGGCAAAGAACAAAGATTTTTAAAATAAAATAAAAAATCATTGTAGCCCTCCTTGCCTCATGAGACTTTTTTTCATTTATAACTTTACTGGCTGAATCCACCCATCTTTTCACCCATGTATCCCCAGGCTCTGCTGCCTTCTTACCCACTGCAGGCCAGTGCTACCTCTGATCCCTCACACCAGCTGCTTCTGGACAAATCTGGACAAAAGAGAAGGCTAGAGCTTGAAGAACGTGGTCTGAGTTTAGGACAGGAGCAATGCATTCTGGGTGAACAGGGCATATGTCAGAAACCTTTTTCCCCTTCTCCTACTTCCTTCTGCTAATTTGATTCACTACTAAACCATAGTTTCCCCATCTCTAAGACAAGAATATTTCCCACCTTGTTATCTCTGAGGAATGCGGCAAATTTGAATGGTGAATGGTTTGATCTCAGCAGTGAGAGAAAAGAATAAATTGCTCACTTAATAAATTGCCAGGCCACTTGGGTGCTATTGAGTTGATTACCTTTCCAGAGTGCCAAATGATAGCAAATGGCCTTAACTGGAAGAGTTAATGCAGCTTTGATCTCTTCAGTGAAACTCCATAGTTTCCTTAGAATGAGATGGAAGTATTTCTTCACTTTAATCTGAGGCTTAGCAAACCTTTCGGGGAAAAAAAGAAAAGAAAAGAAAAGAAAAGAAAAGAAAAGAAAAGAAAAGAA
>OU015742.1:32307379-32320215 GCA_907169655.1 Acomys percivali | reverse complement strand
AAAAGAAAAGAAAAGAAAAGAAAAGAAAAGAAAAGAAAAGAAAAGAAAAGGAAGACAAAGTGACTTTATCCACACATACAGTCACAATCTTGACTGTATGCACAAACACAGAGTGTTAGCACTCAGTGAATCAGAACACTAGGTGACTATTGGCTGTGTATATATACTAAATTCCAGGAGGAGACGGGGGAAGGAGATGAATGAGAGCCAGCTACTTATGTGTTCAAATCATGGAAAAAAAATGTTTCCTCCAGGATCTTTATTTCCTCAGGGCTAGGAAATGAACTCAGGACTTTGCTCATGTAAGGCAAGTCCTCTATCTCCAAGCTACATTCCCTAGCCCATCCTTGAGGCTCTTCATCTGAAACTGCTCTGGCCAGTCTATGCTGTGTTAGTCTGTACCGTGATGTCATCGACGGAACAGAGGACCGAATGTAAGGCAGTGCAGAGTAATGAGGATTCTTCACCAGTCAAGAGCTGGCTATTGCTAGAATTCTGTGACCTGTTGGGAGGCTGGAGGTGTTCCTTGATGTGCTGGGATGTCTTCTGGAACAAGTGCCAGATGGATAACAACCATCCTAGGCATCACCATGCAGCATGTATTATCCATCAGCTCTGACAGTGATGTCATCAGTGATGTGCCGGACTGCCTGACTGTCTGTAGGGGAAGCCCTTCTAGAGGCAGGCTGTAGTTCTCTCCTTGCCTGGAGGTAACATTAGAGGTAATGGTTGGTAGACAGTCAATCACAAAAGCACAGGGGCTGATAAGGCTTTCTGATCTGCCAAGGGCAAGAACACCTCAATTACATCGGAAATTTAGTACCAGACTGACTGCCTCCTAGCTGCTTCCAGAAGCTGAGGTGAATTGACCAGCAAAAACCATCTTCTTAATTGGAAAAAATAACATTTACATATGGTAAAAACCCAAAATCCCAAAACTAGAAAGCTCTACTGTGTGCACCCAAATAGACATGCAGTTAATAAAAATAAAAGCCTCAAAACTGGTTCTACTTCTCAAAGATAACTGCATTTCACATTTGATTTTTTTCTTTTTTATTGACTAAAGTAGAATCACATTGTATATTACATTTTAAGCCTGCTCTTATTCACTTAACAGCATATTGAACACATTTTTCCATGTAATTAAATATTCTTTGAAAACATTATTTTAAATTATTGCCTAATTTCTCTCTTATTGGGCATGAAGGCTTTCCCAATTTTTCCTCCCCATAACTAAGCCTCCAATGAATATTTTTTACCCATGAGAGATTATGCCTATTATTTCTTTGGATTCCTAGAAATGGCATTACCAGTTCAAAGATTTTATATATAGTCAGAATAATCTTAACCCTTTACATGCAAACCAACTACAGGTCTTTGAAGAACCTGTTCCCTGGTTGTCACTGAGCTTATGTAATGCAGGCCCAGAAGAAAGAACTATGTAATTCACTATCTTAATGTTATTGAAAAGATTTTCACTTTGGGCTGATGAGATAGTTCAGTAGATAAAAGCACCTGCAGCCAAGTCTGAAACCTGAGCTTGATCTCTAGGAACCACATGGTGGAATGAGAGAACTGACTTCCGTAAGTTAGCCTCAGCACCCCACACATGTGGCATGGTGTGCAAATGCCCCAAATAAATACTATTGCTTATATTTGTTGTTGTTGTTATTATTTTTTCCATGGAGACAACACTTTCTATTTTCAGAATGATTTGAATTTCACAGAATTGCACAGAGGATAGCTTAAATGACAGGAAATGGTATATTTCATGTCGCTATCAGCAGTTGGTTAGAAACTTAATTTTATATACACACATACATATAGAGGCAGAAAAGTTCATATGTAGAAATGTTTCTTGCTATCTTTTTTTCTTAATTTAAGGAGTATGGAAAGCACATATTCTGGACATATACACACTATTAATGTATGAATTTGGTAATACTTATAAAGATGGTGAAAAGTATTGGTGTGTTATGTCTATAATCAACCAATCTCATACATCAGTGGCTCCATCATTATGCAGTAGTATAACAATACTATATAACATTTTTACCTGGTATTAAATCAATATATTAATATAACATTCCCAATGCCAATACATTTTCATTTAATTAATTTTAACAATTGATTTAATTTTTTTAAACAGATTTTTTCTTAATTTTTTGAGAAAATTATACAATGTATTTTTGATCATATTTCTTTTCCTCAAATCTTCCTGGATGCACCCCTATCCACCCAATTGCTGTCTTTTTTTAAAACAGTTTTTCTCTGTGTATCTGGAACTCATCTGTAGACCAGGTTGGCCTGGAACTCACAGAGATCCTCCTGTCTCTGCCTTTTTCTCTCAGCTTTTTCTTTTTAACCTACTGACTTCAATTTATGCTACCCAAATACTCTTGGATATGGGGACATTCTTTGGAGTATGGCTGACTTACCAAGTACCACACACTTAAAACTGATTCTTCCTCTTTAAGCCACTATTAATTGTCCACAGCTCCTTTTCTAGGGGATAGGACTTTGTGTCTAGACACACCTCCATACTGGTATTTTGTCTATCTTGAGTTTTCACAAGTCTTGCTGATGTCACAACTACAGAGAGTTCATAAGCATACCTGCCTTGTTGTGATAATGCATTGCTTGAGGGTGTGCTAAAGTGTGCTCAAATAACTTCATTGAACTCTTAAGCTACTTTCATTTATAGATTATTACAAGCTCCTTTATCAATAAAAATTTTACTCATCTTTAATTAAGTTATTACATTTGTATAAGTACAATTTCTGAATCCAAGTGTGTGAGTGATTTTAATGTATTTGGGAGAAATAAAAAGCAACCTGAGAGAGAAAAGGCATACTTTTCCCATGTCCAAAGGGAAGAGCACACCACACATAGTAATAACACGGAGAACTTGCCCTACATGCTTGACATTTTTTTCTGTTATTTTATCTTTTTATATCTTATCTATTGCTGCTCTATCAGATTCTCTTCAGGAATTTGAAACAAGACGTAAGCAACATCTAATTGTTTAGTAGACCAGATGTCCCATGCAGATCTCTCTGGGCTGAAACTCATTTGAGAGCAGTGCTACACTGTCTTGCAGCTGCTGGCCAGATGAGTTTTCTTGCCTTCCTTGGATTGTAGATGAGGAGTTTCTGGACTCATGCCTCTTCCTCTATCCTCAAACCCTCCAAAAGGGAATTGAATTTTGCTTGCACTACTCTGAGCTCCTCTGTCCTGCTTTGAGGACCATACAATAACATAATTAATGCCTTGTAATCCAGGACAATATAAAAGTATATAGCTTAATTACAAACCCACCATTTCTTCTTTACTGGGTAAAGTAACATATTTCCAGTATGGGAGACTAGAATGTGGGTAGATTCAGGGATCATCCCTCTGCCTTGTTTCTTACGGTGTTCATATTCCCTTCTTTTATGACAATCAAAATTCAATTTCTCTTTTAATAACGCTATCAACGTGCATTCGATGCAGAAACACTGCGTTCAACATTAATATTTATTAATTCAGTTCTCAAGTTTTAGTATGAGTCTCCCTTGATCATTTGCTAAACAGCGTGGTGTTTTAAGATGACAAAGATCATAATTACATCTGGCCCTTAACTTTTTTTGCTTGCTCCTTGCAAGGGCATATTTTTCATTTCCAAGCGGTAGGAACTGGTGTCGCTTTCTCTTTATCCCGATAACGTGGGATTAAAATCATCGCACCAAATGGTCTTCCATTTCCTGCTCTCCTCTTAATTTATCACGAGCAGATATTCTACCAGAAGTTGGGAGAGAAAGATTTCCAGCTGATGGGCAGCACCTCTACCTTGTGGAAGATTCATGGCCCTGCGCATTTTGAATCTGCTGACAAGAAACTTGCAGCAGAAGTAATCAGAGCCCTTGCAAGATTGATTTTTGTCCCTTGCTGGCAGATGGCATAGAGGGTGGGAAGGATCTCATCTCAGACTAATCTTAACTATTTAGAAGCCATTATTGCAGGATTACAAATCATCAGAACACTCCCCCATTCCTTTAACCACATTATTTATTAGCAAGACCTTCAAATTAGTCTTGTGTCCTGGCTGTGCAGTATTCTTTTTAAAAAATCAACCCTGAAATAAGTTGAAGCGAAAAGCATGGCAGCCAGCACCATCACTTTAATTGCACAAAGCTTAAGCCAAATTTCATCTTCAGTTCACATTTTAGGAATAATTCAACCCCAAATGCAAATTGATTCTTCTCTCCAGTTTGTAAGAAATGCTTAAAGTCAACTTGTCACAGAGGAGAAATTGAATCTATTACCTGTACTCTTCTAGCAAAGAAGACGCACGGGAAGGAGAATGGGGGAAATTTATCTGATGTTTGGCTGATATATGGCTGTATAAAATCTTAAGTAATACTGATAATGTCACACAATATTGCAACATATATTTTCAGTCGAACATTATAAGACAATAAGGCATAAATGGAAATTAAAGGAAAAAATCGGAATGGCTGTCAGGGAGCACTTTTTCATTCAGAGAATCATAAACATATGGAATGGTATGTCCGGCAAAGCTTCTGAGCTGAGAGTATAGGAGTAATTACAAAATGGATTTATATTCTGAGGATTGAAGTACGAACAATGGGAAAGAGGTTTGACTCAGATGACTTTTAACCATCTTCCCTTTCAAAAGCCGCTCATGAAAATGCATTTCACCAGGATTATCTAAAAAATGTGAAGCATCAGGAAGACAAAGTATTTAATGACCTAAAAAAATATGTAGTTCAAGGAAAACAAAGGAACCAGGGAGGGATAACACAAAGACTGAGAGGAGAGGCTCCAAGCACGGGTGGAGGAGGATTCCGTGAAAAAGCACTTCAGGGAAATGGAGTTGTTAATTTCATCTGATGAATGGAGGAAAACTTGGTCTAAGTGTCCTTAGGGACTTTCTGAGATGTGGTGGATATTTTCTAACATAGTTACCATGTGTTCTCTTCGAGTCTTATATCAAAGAATCTTAGTCTTTGGTACCCAAAGCCATCCTCTCTAACTAGCATCATCGCCTCACCAATTTCACCTACAGTAAATATTGTTCATCAATACCCAAACACTGGCCATTCATAAACAGCATGTGATGCTTGCCCCTGATGGCAGCATTTCTTCCTGGCCTCCAGCGGTCATGTGTCATCTAGAGAATTACACCCTCTCAAGACACCTTTCCCAGGAAGTCCTCTTGACCACTGAAGGATGTTAGTTGTTTGTGTCTCTGTATTTTGTCTCCAGAACGTTGCGATTTCCTTCCTGAAGCACTCAGTTCATATCTGCACGAGCAGGGCTTTTCCCGATACAGCTACCAGAAGTGTGGATCAGGGAGTCAGTCTTATCTCCGAGGGCTCACAAGGACTCACTCTGATCCTTCAGATCAGTTGGTTAAGTGACTTTAACCTGAAAAGAAGCATCCATGACAGAAGACTTTATAGACAAGAGGGCATAGCTTCTAAATCATTGTGTACTGCAGGAAGATTATATTAAATACTGTTTGGGATAACAAATCACCTGCAAGCGTTTTTACTTTTATAGCCTCAAACTTTGTAATGCTCATTAAAGGAACAGAAAGGAAATGAACTGTAGAAATCATTGATGAATTAACTTTCAAAAATCAAAGAAAGAAAAATCAGTATTATGACACTGATAATAATGACTTCTGTTCTGGAAGCCTCGCCTCTCACAGAATAACTGAGCTCATAATTGGGCTCATGAGAACGGGAGGCACCACATCTAATTGATGTGAACTTGTTTGTAAATTCTAGTTGACATCATATGGTTATTCCTAACTAAAGAAAAGTGAGATTTGCCAAACCCAGGAGATTTGACAAGAACTAAAATCACCCCGAAAGGCAGTCTACATTTAAGGCTCTAGACCCAGGCTCAGGCTGAGGTTATCTCAGAAATATGTTTAGCATTCTATGTGATGTACACAAGCAGAAAGTTTTAGATCAGGCAAATCCCACCCCCCGCCCCCGCTCATGGGGTAGAAGAAGCTACAAGGGCACCAGAGTTAGGGTTAGAGTTAGAAGTAGTTTTCCGCATGTCAAAGCACTTTTCGGAGGTTGCAACAGTGCCTTCATCTTGAATTACACTGGGAAGAACTGAGTCTTCCTAGGTAAACCTAATCTAGTAGTACATGAAGACACACTGCGTTTGTGGCTTTTGAGCAGCATTATGCCTAGTAACTTAAGTATTAATGCTTTGCCTGAAGAGAAATATTGCTCAAACACAGCACACAACAGCCATATCATACAGTGATAATATAAACAATCATGTGCCCATTAGTAGGTTCCTGGGTAAACCAACTGTAGTACATAGATGACAGAACATTGCCCATCCTTAGTGAGAAATGAAATACTCACTTATATTACAATGTGGGTGAACTTTGATTATGCTAATTTAAAGAAGCCAGAAACAAAAAGGCCATGTTATATGGTTCCTTTTATACAGAACTGGGTAAACCCATAGAAAGAAAGTTCATTGTCATAGACTTGGAAGGTGAGGAAGGATATGTTTCAGTTGCTTAGCTGCAATGATCCTCTTACTCTCTCATGATGAAGAACATAAAGTTCTGTAAATAGATTGAGGTGGGATTCACAGTGCTATGATTGTTCTGACAGCCACTAAATTATTATTTAAAATAACTAATTCCATGCTGTATGAACTTTATTCCTAAAAGCAACACAAAAGAGAAAAAAGGTGCCAGAAAACAGGTTCACTACTTATGACTGGTGTATCATGCTAGAGGTGTCAGATGTCAAGCAGAAAAGGGAAGATTGCCATGTTACTAAGCTTGGAATGAGAGATCCTAACTCTTGTTCAAGGTAACAGGTTGATTATTTCTTCAAAATGTCAGTGCTATCAGAATCCTCCTCCTCTTCTTCCTCCTTTTCCTCCTCCTCCTTCTTCCTCTCCTTATCCTTCATCTTCTCCCTTTTTATTTCAAATAGCAGCTGACTCAGTGGCTTATGTATTTTGTAGGTACCAAGACAAAACTATACCTGCTAGATTGCCCTTCCTTGAATGATTTAAGTTAGGCTTATCTAGCAATAAAAGAGGAGCTGACATGAGACCAGAATGGTGACAGGGAAGCAGCAGTCAGATCTGCCTACCTGGGTGCCTGTCTGCTTCCTGGCTCTTCCATCAGTTTCTCAGGATGCTCAGGCAGGAAGCTCAAGGTACCAAGGTCTCTGGTGCCTGACACTGGTCTCTGGCTGCCTGCGTAAGTCTGCTCTCATGCGTGTGGATTCCAGCAACTGTTGCTTCACCTACTTAAAATCCATTTCTCTTCCCCATGTCCTGCTTCCATCAGATACATGTCCTCCAGCATCAGACACAAGTGCCACAATTTCAGAGAACTGAATCAGCTCTTAGAACAGCATCCACCAAATCCCTAAAACAAACCTTCTCACCTGTGCTCCAGGCATCCATCTTTTCCGGCTTATATACTACCTACTAATACTTCTCCATTTATGGTTTTACCTTTAAAAACCTAAATAAATAAATAAATAAATAAAATACAATTATTATTTACTGAAAAAGTGTGTCATAAAGGAATATAAAAGCTACTTTATGACAAGGATTTAATATATACATATATATGAACTATATATGTTATATATGTTATATTTCAAAAACACCAAGAGAATGATTAATACATATTTCACGAAAGTAATTTTATGGTAGGGGAAGAAGGTGGATACATGAACAAAGCTAAAGTTATGCCCATCCTTTGATCACAGCAGTGACCAGAGTGTCTATTTGATATTTGAATGCTCAAACTGAACACTAGAAGAAGAATCTTTGGCCCTGGGTATACCCACCTCCAGGTGTCATAACCAACAAAAACCCCTACACATAGTCACAAGAGTAAACACATTTTCACAAGGATTTTAAATTTTCATATCCTAAAATAAAAGCTATCTGGATGTTCACCAACAATAAAATGAATAAAGATATTATGATATATTCACACAGTAAAATTCTATTTGGAAATTGGAATGAAAATCTACAACTTCACATGGCAATGTGCTAAAAGTCATTTAAAGATGTTGAGTACAAGAAGTCAGACACCTAGTAATCCATGCCACATATTGCAATTGTCTATAGGACTACAGGAGCCAATTTACAAATGTTTGTGAATGAGTTAGGGGACTTGAAAAGGGCTCTAGAGTAAGCTGTGGGTTGACTGCACGTGTGCTCCATTAGTGAAGAGTCATTGATGTGTAAGGCTTTACAACATGTGAGAGTATGAATTCATTCATTCTGTGAATGCAAATTATTCCTCAAAATATTAAAACATAATAAAGAGCAAATACAGATTCATCTGTCAAAACAGAATTAAGTAAATAAGAAGTTGATATTTTCCCAGGTGTTACATGTGACTCATTCAGATTTTTAATTACTCCTTGTTTTCCTATAATAGTATCACTTAGCAAATCAACCATTATTGCTTCAGCTCATTGATGACACCTTTTCTATCATAAATAATTTACATTTATTCTATTCCAGTTCAGCATTGACTAGTAGATAATATTGCCATTTACCAGAGCTTTCCTTACAACCACATGCATCTAATGGCAGGGGAGCTAGCTGGGGAAAGGCTTGCTCTGGCTGGGGATGACTTGTCCCATGAACTGGTCACACAGAGGGATGAGAATCAAACGGAGGTGAATGTGGGTACCGCCTGTGCCTCTCTGGACAAAGTCTCACACATGCATATATGACATTTTTTTCCTCTGAAGGATAAATGAGATAAAAAAGGGTTATGTGTGGAAAGCCATTCTGTAGGATAAAGACAGATCGACCTATGGGTAGCATAATACTAAAATAAATATTGCCTGCTAAATACTTTTGGACATAAGAGATTTTTGTATGTAGTACATGTTTCTATTCTGTAATTATTCATAAATATTTATATTCCCACTGGTATAGGACTTGATGCTATCCAGACACCATCAGTTGGCTCCTTTAGCTAGGGAATCTGTGTCCCTGAGCTCATCCTTTGGAGCAACACATCTCACCAAGCAGTGCTCACATGAAAGTTTTGTAGTAAGTGAAAAATGCAGCTGTCATTTTTAACATCTGGTTTTATTAGCACACTAGTGTGATGACCAAGAAGAATTATTCTCCTATAAATACTTTAGCACTGTGTAGAGAAGTCCTTCAGGCTGGAGTTCATTCTCTTTGGTTGCTGCTAATGACTTTGGTAGGTATGTGTGTATTTCTTCTCGTACTTGTAGGTGGCACCTAGTTAAAGTTGGATCTCCCACCTAACTGACACACATTGGGATTTGACTAATTGTTTTCGTGAGACAACCAACTAGTCCCATTTTATTTTTTCCAGCTTGACATTTGCAGATTTTTCTTCTGCTAACATATTTCAAGACACAGATTTAGAATGTAAGCACTTATTTCTATCTCAGTATATTAAATAAGAGCATATATTGGTTGGGGAGAAAAATGGTGTGCACGATGTTTGATATTTCCCCAATCAAAAAGCACTGTGATAATTTTAATTGCTATTTTCAATTAAATATAAGACCGTAATTTATCACATTGAAAAGCATTGACACCCAACAGTAATTGTTAACTTCTTAGCTTGGTGCTTGTAATTCTTTTTATAATAAAAATATTTTTAAGCTTAAAAAGAGTAATAATTTAAATAAAACTGAATTCTCACTGTGATGACACAGGGTTAAGTACTATGGAATACAGAAAATTATATTTTAGTAATAATAAAAAGACATGTACATATATAACAAAGGGATAACAAAGCAGAAAAATGCATCTCACACGAGCAGCACAAAGCTTAAGTGCTCTGTAGCTTCAGCAGGGGGAACTGTCTCTTCCATTGGTATCAATGGAGACAGAATTAATAGAAACAGTAGGTAAATTACATGATACTGTCAAATACCACACTGAACATGATTTAAACTCTCCCCCCCTCATTTTTCATTTAAATCCATGGTAATAGTGGAATAAGCTATATACGTGTCTATATGTATGTACACATGCACACATATACACACACATACACATACACACAGTGCACACACATTTCTACTTATAAAAAAATAAGGTACCCGGGTTTGGTGGCTTATGCCTATAATCTTAGTACTTGGGAGGCTGAAGCATGGAAGATTGTCATGCTTTGAAGACCTGGCTGGGTACACAGTTCCAGGGCAGCCAGGCCTGGATTGAGATTTGCTTAACACAAACAAATGTGACTGTTTAGGCATTTGAAGCAAATAAGGAAACGAGTCTCAGAATGAGAAAGGAGAGATGAACTTCCACCACTCTCTCAGGGAAGAGAAGTGAAAATGGAGACATCTACGAGATGAGGATCCAGGGCTTAAGGGCTTAAGATGAGTGTGACAATATTTAACAGGGCAGGAAACACTCACAGATCACCCAGAAGACACAGAGTCCCCAATGACATATTGTCATTGATATAGAAGAAAGCATACCATTCCGACTATTGTGGGAGGATTTTCACATAGGAAATAAAAATAATATGTACCAACCAAAGTACCCCAGGTTGGTACATCTAAATTATAAGATGAAGCCAGGCAATGTAATCCCAGCACTCAGGGATGCAGAGGTACAACTCTGTGAGTTCAAGACCAGCCTGGTCTACAAAGCAAGTCCATGACAGCCAAGGGTACACAGAAAAATCCTCCCCCCCCTCTATATGTATATATATATACATATATATATGAATGATATGATGAGAAGCAAATAGGTTCTCTCTCTCTCTCTTTCTCTCTGTGTGTGTGTGTGTGTGTGTATGTGTGTGTGTGACTGTTTTCTGAAAAAGGGGAGGAGAAAAAAGAGGAGAGAGGAGAGAGAAGAGAGGAGAGAGAGAGAGAAAGAGAGAGAGAGAGAGAGAGAGAGAGAGAGAGAGAGAGAGAGAGAGATTAAATATTCATTAAAGTCATGGTAGCACACATTTGTAATTCCAGAACTGATGTCAGTATGGTCTACATGATGACAGTCTATCTCCAAAAAGCAATAAATTAAATTTTAATGTATATTGTAGAGTGATGACTGTGTTGTTCGATGAGATTGAAAATAAAGAATGAGGTTACAAAGTTCTAAAGTTAAAAAATAAGGTGCTGGTGGTATAAGAATTGCATTAAGCACCCAAGGCATGTTTTCCCTGTTTTCTTCCAGTATTGCAGTTTCAGGTCTTAGAGTTAAGTCATTCTTGCACTTCGAGTTTCACTTTTGTGACTGGTGAGAGATGGACATCCATCTTCATCTTCTGCATATGGAGAGTAGATTTTCTCAGCACCATTTGCTGAGAAGACTGTCCTTTCTCCAGCACACATTTATTTATTAGCTTTAATATCTCATTGCTGGAGACTTTGGGATTTTCTACACATATTGGTAAGGTAGTTGACTTGATGTTTTCTTTTTGTTGTCTGATTGCTCTAACTAGAGTCTCCAGATCTATGGTTTTTTTTTAAAGCAGTAAAGGAAGTTTCATCTTGTTCTAGATAGTGCAGAAGGAAGTCTTATCAGCTTTTCCTCATTTGTTCTATGTAGCATTAGCCACTGCCTTATCCTTAGGATATGACTTCAGGGCATTGGAATGTATGGAGATTGGCATTTCAAGAAGAGCACCAAACCAGGCAAACAAAAGTAAACATAGACAAATGAAGTTACATGCAATAAAAAACTTTTCGTACAATGAATGAAAGTATCAAGAGTGAAGAGACAGAAGGTAGAATGGGAGTGACATAAAACATGTTCAGAATGCACCCCTGAAGTGGAGTATACATCCAGAAGTACAAGATCTGTAAGCAAGCAATCAAAAGCCAAGAGCAAGCAAGGAAGAAAGAGCAAAGCAAACCAAAACAGAAATTAGCAAACCCAAAGCACTCAAGCAACCTCATTAAAAAACATACCTACAAATCTACACACATTGGACCTAAAAAACACATTGCTCAGAAGAAGACAAAGGGCCAATTAGAGCATAAAAAAATTCATTATGAATCTCATTAATTATGAAGAAAATGCAAATAAAAAATATGATAAAACACGATTCCCCTCCAAATCAATTGCTATTTTCCATTAGACTAAAGTTTACAAATACGGGCAAGGACACAGAGACAAGAGCTCTGCCATGCTGTTGGTGGGTATGCAAATTAACTTGCCTAGTGCAGGCACAAGTTTGTTCCAGAAAACATACTCTCAGAGGAAATAAAATGGAAGCAAACTAACGTTCATCAACTGACCCATGAGTTGAGAGAATGTGTGGATATACACAGTGGGGTAGTGTTCAGCTATAAAAGAAGGGAATACTGTCATCCGTAATGACATAGATCCAATTGGAGATCATTAAATTTAGGAAACTGAGCAGATACAAACAAAAGCGCAGCATGCTCTAACTCCTATGTAGATACAGGAACTGTGGATCTTAATTATTTTCATTATTTGTGGTACAGGATTCCATAAACTTAATTTATTTCAGGTATATCATATACTTGAACCATATTCACCTCCACACGTTCCTTTTTCTTTTCATTACCTCTTCCCCCCCCCACACACAGGTCTCTTTCCATCTCCAATCTCTCTCTGCCTTCAACTTTCATGCCCTATCTATCTATCTATCTATCCATCTATCTATCTATCTATCTATCTATCTATCTATCTATCTATCTATTTATCTATCTATCTATCTATCTATCTATCTATCTATGTATCTCTCCTTCTCTATATCTATCTATCTATCTATGTATCTCTCCTCTATATCTATCTATCTATCTATCTATCTATCTATCTATCTATCTATCTAT
>OU015742.1:32290160-32307369 GCA_907169655.1 Acomys percivali | reverse complement strand
TATCTATCTATCTATCTATCTATCTATCTATCTATCTATCTATCTATCTATCTATCTATCTATCTATGTCTATCATCTGTCTATTTATGTATCTATCTATATATTTAATCACCTATCTTCTATCTATATAAAATATCAAATAAATGAAAGAAAATTGGCAATACTTGTCCTTCTGACTCTGGCTTATTTTGTATTGTATTAACTCTAACTACTACATCCTCACACTCCAGACTCCCCTGCCTTCCACTGATAAGGACTGATGTTAGGATATTATGTCCATCCACACCACTAAGGCAAACTTTCCCATTTCAACATTCTTAATTTAATGTTTTTAAAAAAATGCTTACTTATTTTTCGACCAGATTTTACTTTGTAGCTTTGGCTAGCCTGGAATTTGTGATGTAGACCAATCTGGCCTCCCACTACAGAGACCCTTCTGTTTGTGTCTCCCAAGTGCTGGGATTAAAGGTGTGTGTCACCATGCTGCATTTAAGACTCTTAATTTAATCACCTTTGAAAAGACTCTTTTATCATGTACGGTAGCAACTTTACATATATGAATACTTTAGCATAAACATTTTGAGGGTCATTATCTTGTGATTCATGTAAGTCAACATTAACTAGGACCTTGACTTTTTTTTTTTGTAATAGAAATAAAACACTGTCTCCTTTCATTTCACCAAATAAACTTAAAGTCAAATAAATGTGTGTTAAGTCTGTGTGGTGGATCTCATGATAAACTGTGTTTTGATGTTCCCACAGCAGATGTATCACCCAGGGACACTCTCTTTGGAAACAGCAGGAGCCTCCTTCTTACTCTCTCTTCTGGCTTGAAATTTATCTTCCCACCAGATGCCAGCTCTAAACTACAGTGAACATCTCAGTTTATGGTCCTTTCAAGCTAAAATCTGTTACATTAGTAGAGAAATTGTAATACTTATGTAAATCAATAATTGTAATGTATGTGACACCATAAATTCGTGGCATGCCCACAGCACTGTTCATACTGTTTCTGTGTTAGCCTGTTCAGCAGCAGAGACAACATAGCCCATTTGCATATCTGTCTAGGTATATTTTCAATTTTCTACCTTTTTATAAAGATGAAACAATTTAGGTAAAAGAACAAAATAAGTGCTGTGATACTTGTTGCCTTTGCAAAGATTTCAATGGACAGACTATGTTTAATTGAAATAAGCTTCATTTAAAGACATTAAAAAGAGGTATTTTGGTGCACTGGGTTATAGTTTGGAAGCTGTGGAATAGAAGTTTTCTTCTTTCACTGTGAAAAGACACTCCTCATCTCTTACCATTGGAGGAACCTGTGACTCAACAGAGTCTGGAGAATATCGAGCCATCTGGTGAGATAGTCTGTGCCTACTGCTCAAGAACCTCAGCCAGAATGTCAGATACCTTCAGTCTCCTGTTAGTGCCCACATGAGCAGTGACCCTTGCAAAATCATGCAACCTTTCTAGTGTTCTCTCTGTCTCCTCAAGAGATGCGATGCCTTACCTTCATTGTCAAGTTGACATCTGGGGAAGAAAGACTCTCACTTTAGCAGCTTCCTCCATCACGTGAGCTCGTGGGCATGTCTATGGGGGCATTTTTTGATTGCTCATTTATGTAGGAGGGCTCGGCCCACTGTAGGTGATGCCACCCTTAGGCGGTGGTCCTGGGCTCTATAAGAAAGCTACCCGAACATGAGCCTGGGAGCCAGGCAGTAGCAGCCTTCCTCTGTAGTTCTTCTTCAAGTTCCTGCCTTGTTGGAGTTCCTGCCCTGACTTTGCTCAAAAAAGACTAACTGGTGGCATGAAATAAACTGTTTTCTACCCTAATTGCTTTTGGCTGCTGTGTTTATCACAGCAGCAGAAAGCAAAGTTGGGCAAGAGAGAAAAGTAATTGTCTACCCATGGGCTTGTTGTTGGATGGCGTGAGGCTGTTCATTGCATAGTATTGGGAGTTTTGTAAAAGCACTTAACACTGACTGTTGCTATTCATCTTGGTGTGATATCATAGGCTAGATTCACACAAGTGGGGAGGCCAGTGTGCTAGAGAATTTGCATGTCATCAGATGCAAGAGCCCATGACTGTATGAAGATGTAGAGGTAGGCAGTGTTATGAGCTGCCTGGGATATGAAGGTGGGCAGAGGTGAAAACGTTGAAATGCTTCATATAACATAACTTTTGGGGGAATTTTTGAGGAAAAATATTTCGTTAGTAGAGCAAAAGGAGTGTGTGTGTGTGTGTGTGTGTGTGTGTGTGTGTGCGTGTGTGTGTGTGTGTGCGCGTGTGTGTGTGTGTGCGCATCTATGTTTGTGTGTGCAGTAAATGTCACATGCACTTTTGTGTGCATTGAGGACCTGATGGATAAGCTGTTGCGAAATAAATTGGGGTCAATTTGAATACACATCGAAGCACTCAGGTCTAAGCAGACAAAATGCTCCCAAGAATCAGTTTGAACTAGTTGAAGGAGTCCAGGAACAGAACATGAACAGTCAGCCTGTACATTCCTGTATTCTCACTTTCCCCATGATAGTTTACATCACTCAGTGTGCAAATGCAATGTTTACATCTTCCCTGAGTGTCTCAGACCATGCACAATCTTCAACATTTGCAGCCTTCAAGCACACAATCATCTAGATATATGTAAAAAAAAAAAAGTCTTAAGAAATACAGTCCTATTTGCCAACGCTGACCAAATTCACACAGAAGGCAGAGCTTGTCTTCACCTTTTATTCTCTATCAATTTGCCAGAATCCATAACTAAATATATCTCTTGAATCGCCTCTTCTCCTTCATCCCACAGTTATCACTCTAGTCTAACCTTGTTGTTTCTTACTGGGACTAGTGAGACAGCGTCCTTACTGCTGTACCTGTTTTTATCCTTGTTTCTTGACAGTCAATTCATCTCCTCTGCAATTGCTCCAACCCCCCCCCCCCCCCATGCACAACACATCTCCCTTCCACCTTCATGCCTTCTCCATAAAAAAAAAAACTCACTGAGTCTAGCTAGTCCTGGATGCTGGAATGTTGACTGACCTTGCAGCAAGTTCCTGAGGGCAATGGCATGGCATGTCTAGAAAGCAGCATTTCATACCACACCTCCCGCCTCCCGGCTTTCATTCATTCTCTTCCCTCTTACTCAATGCCTCCAAATGTTGAAGGTGGTTGGTATAGGTGTCTCCTTTGGGGCTGAACCGGCAACTCTCGCTTATTCACAGCACTTTGTTCAGTTAGGGGTTTGTGCACAAACAGCTTACCACTGCAGAAAGAGGCTTCTCTGGACAAGTGTGAAAATGGAACTAATGTCTAACGTGACTTCTAATGTCACCTAAGATATTAAGTGATGCTCACTTGTCCATTTTTCTTTTTATTGCCCCACCTTAGACTATATACCCTCGAGGGTATATACACGTTTATTTTTATAATTGTCCTAGGCATAAGTGTTTATGTCCTAGAACGTAATACATATTCCTTAATATTTGATGGAATAAGCGATGGTGAATTTCACTTGTTTGTTTTATTATTTTCTTTTAAAATATTTTATTATTTATTTTATGTATGAGTGCATGTATGACTGCATGCCAGAAGAGGACATCAGTCCGGTTATGAGCCACCAGGTGGTGGCTGGGAATTGAATCAGGACCTCTGGAAGAGCAGACAGTGCTCTTAACCTCTGAGCCGTCTCTCCAGCCCTACTATTTTTTTCTTACTTTTGACTATTTCTTACTTGTATACAATGCGTTGTGATGATCTTACCCTCCCCCACTGTAGTTCCTCACTCCCCTTCCAACACCTGCTGATCTTCACCCCTCCTCCATTAGTCCTATCCCTTCTCTCTCTCTCTCTCTCTCTCTCTCTCTCTCTCTCTCTCTCTCTCTCCCCTCCCCGTGTGTGTGTGTACACAAGTCAACGTAGGTGATCACACCTATGGTATGTTTGTTATTTCCACAGCTATGCCACGTACAGAAGAGAGCAATGCACACTCTTGTTCTCACTCTCTTCCACAGTCTTCTCACCCCTGATTTACACTGTTTCCTGGCCTTGGAGTAGGTGACATACATGCCAGGGGGAGTTGGGGATCCCTGCTTTGACCAATGTCTACTGCTAAAAAAGACTCTGATTAATGCTGAGAGCTGCGCCACTTTGTGGGAATGAACGTAATAAGCACCGAGATGGTAGCTTAATTACACATCTACTTAGTAATTGGTTTTTTAAATTTCCTCTCCATTATATGTTACCTTTCTAACCATTCAGATCTTCATATAGATCACAGGCATCTCAGATTCCCACTTTTACTAAAAACTCCATACATAGAACCTCTTCTTGTTTAAGATTAACACTTAACCGTACTGAAGTGAGATGTTTACACTGTTCACTTTAGAAGATTCATACCAACTCATCTTTGAGTAAATAATAATCTTGGTATATGAAAATGTATCACCATTTCAAGAAGTGTTTGCAGTTTCATAGCAAGGGTTTCCTTACGTATCAGGAAAGATAGTAATGTTATATACTAATTAGCCAGTGTTTACAGCTGGGATCTCCCCAGCTATTCTGCTTTCAATACAGTTAAGTCAGTTTAAAATGAGTCTCTAGTGTGCTAATGTGCAGAGTGGAGCATTTTAGTGAGCATTTCTTTTATTTTTAAGTTTCTCAGGATGTATTTTGTCAAAGTCGCTAAAACCTCTATGGACTTTTCTCAGGAAAAGATAGAAAAAGATGCAAATTATTGATACCGGGAATGAGAGAATGAACAGCACTGTGGCCCCTTTAGGCGAAAAATATAAGAAAGTACATTAAAAACTATTATACTATATATTGAACAAGTAATGGGCAAACCCCTCAAAGGACACAAATCACCAAGCTCACTCAAGGAGAAATTAACTGCCTGAATAGTCCTATAACTACAAAAGAATATGAATTTGTAGCTGAAATCTTCCCTGAAAAAAAAAGGCCCAAATGACCCAGCTTGCAAAACCTACGTATTGAAAGATGAAATTGTGTACTAATTCTCTCAAGAAGTGAATAGCAGAAGACACTTTCAACTAGGAAAGGAGAGGAATATTCTTAGTCCCACTACAAGTCCTTATGAAATGAATCTGTATCTACCTTTTACTTACCAAATGGTGAAATAGTAAATAATTTCCTCCTGCAATAGATAACCAAATTACTCCTACTACTTTTATTCAACATTTAGTTGAAGTTTATAATGATATTTAAGGAAATACAAAGGGAAATGTTTACAAACATTTAGAAAGGTAAAATATAAAATACCATGCTTTTAGATTATCCTAAATAATATACAAAATCTATAAAGTAACAATTTACCAAGGACTTATGGATATATTTAACAATAACTTCATGTATAAAATCAATTTTATATCCATATACCATCAGCAAACAACTGAAAATTGAGAGTAAAGAAACAACATGATTTATAATTGAAGTTAAGCTATAAAATCTCTGAAGATTAATAAAAATATTTGCAAAGTAGCTATGCTGAAAACTAGACAGCATATCTGACAGAAATTAGAGTCAAATAAAGAAAGATACTCCTATGAAGAATAAGAAAATGCATCCTTTTTCAATGTCAATTTTTCTCAGTTTAGATGACAAACCTAACTTTATTCTAATCAAATCCCATTTCAGTCTTTCAGTCCAAAGAGCATGTAATTTTTATGTAATTAAAAGCTAAAAGATCATTCTAAAATTTCCTATAAATTCAAAATACCTAAAATGCTCAAATGATTTTGAAAAAGTAGAACAGAGTCCAAAATGTACAGCACTTGATTGCAAAGTTTGTTACCCAGTTCTGGGCACTCAGGCCAGTTTCCATGAAAATGGAAACCCAGATCAGAGATTTATTTTTTTTTTAAGCAATGCATAATGACAAGGCAATGCGAGAAATTAGAGTCTCATTGCCAAATAGTGCTATAAGAACTAAGGAACTATGATAAAAGATTATATGCTCAGCTCTTACCTCAGACCATATTCATAATTTAGAAGGAAGTTGATCACAGACTGAGGCAATGACAATAGCAAAAATTATCAAGCCTTATATGCAAGACCTTAGGTGTTGTCACATGGAACTGTTGGGAATACATTGTGCTACAGATAGATTGAACAATTATTTTTCAGTTTTTTCATGAAGTTCTGCATATAGTTATATTATGCAGAAATTCATATCCCAATATTAAGCTGAGAAAAGTGAGAACTTCAGGACATAAAAATACATATTCATCATGATGGTGCGTGGATCAGGGAGGAGTAGGAGAGGAGAAAGAGTATGACCAAAGGATATTGTGTATATGATTTTTTTTTAAATTAAAGAATACTTCTTTTGGATGTTCACAGGAACTTTCTTTAAGGATAGCACCAAACTGGAACCCAGCTGATGTCAGGGACAGGTACACACTTTGGAGTATTCACAAAACCAAAATGTCATCCAGAACAAAGAAAGACAAGCACTGCACACATGATATTATGGGTGAGCTATAAAGCTGTCACACACACACACACACACACACACACACACACACACACATGCACACACGCATGGACTTGTGCACACATGCATGTACCTTACAGAAAGCAGAGCAGTGCTTGCGAGGGGCCAGGGTGAGGTCTCCAGGACTGCTGAAAATCTCTTTGCACCAACAGCAGTGCTCTAGGGCATGACTATGGGGCTAGTTACAAAATCCTATACATCTCTCCAACATACATTGCATTAAAGCTAATTTCCTAAAAGCTTTATTTTGCATAGCTATATCTTAATAAAACTGACCAAAACAAGAGAAATAAAAAGCCAACACACACACACACACACACACACACACACACACAAAAAAAAAAAAAAAAAAAAAAAAAAAAAGATGTCCCAGGCTTAACTAAAGCAGCTGAATTTGCTCAGGGAACAGCTGCCTGCAATTGACCCTGGCTACTCTAGGTTGCCATGAGCCTGTGTGAAGAGATCCAACATCTCGTTCTCCTCATCATCTAACTGCTTTGTGACCCAGCACCTAGAATATCACAGTGCATCCCTGATGACTATTTAGTCAATGCTAGGTGACAGGTGGCAAATTGGGGGAAAAAGCCACACAGAATCATTTAAAAAAAAAAAAAACTACTCTTGAATGAAAACTCAAAAACTGGAGGCACGATTGTTGACATCCTGTTCTGTTTGCTTTCATCTCACACTTCTGCTTGTTCAGCCTCTTGTGTAAGCAAATAAACCAATCGAAATGATCATTTCTGTTACAAGTTTAGTTTATATGAGCAAATATTTAAATGAGTCATGTGGGCTGCTAAGACAAATGGGTGGCTTTGCCCCGATTCTGCCACAGGTGCTGTTAAATGCTCAATCTTGTCAGGCTTCCCCAGGGCCATAAACTTAAGCATAGCTGACACTATTGTTTTTGACAGCATAAAATGTATATAAATTGAGAGCTCATGAAGAAATATGGACTCTGAGGCCTGAGTGTTTATTGAGGTTATTTTTTTCTTGCTATTAACCTTTTGGTAAATATATATCTTTTTCCTATGCAGTACACATCAAATGAGGCATCAAAAACAGTGTCTTTAGATGTTTTTTAAAACTTCCCTTTTTCCCTTCTCAGATCAATTCATGTAATTGCATCCTTTTTTTCCCTGAGAATTTTCTCTCTCAAGTAAGTCTTGCTTTCTTTGAGTGTTACATTATAATTTTAGTTTTAAGATTATTTTCATTAACTGGTGAAAGCTAAGGAGTTCGATTGTATTATTATACAGTTTTTTTACACAGATAAATATTTCTTATATAAAGTCAGAATAAAAGTTGCATACTTCGCCAATCAGCACCTGTCGTGGAAATCCCCCACTGTCTGCCCAGTGATGGCTCTTTCCAGGACCTGCATCCTCACTTACTGTAGGAAACCCTCAAATGTCTCAGGAATGTTTGATGCCAGTCAAAACCTCCTGCTCTTTATAGTCAAAGACCATATGACCCAAGCTAAGTTATCCCAGCATTTTTTTCTTTTGAGTTTTAAAAGAACGTTTCCAAGGGTAGACAGTGAAGTGCTGAGACCCCTCTGAAATTATACTCCGTCAAGCAGTTCAAATGCAGTTCTTGCAGAGCCCCCAACCCAAGCCATTCTGCTTTATTTTCTCTCGGGAAAAAAATGTCTGCGTCTGTTGTAGTCTATAAACTCTCTATAAATTCTTTTATTAAGCGCCCCTTCTTCTTTTTTTTTTATTATTTTTAATTAATTTATTCTTGTTACATCTCTATGGTTATCCCATCCCTTGTATCCTCCCATTCTCCCCTCCCTCCCATTTTCCCCTTATTCCCCTCCCCTATGACTGTTCCTCAGAGGGATTACCTCCCTCTGTATATGCTCATAGGGTATCAAGTCTCTTCTCAGTGACCTGCTGTCCTTCCTCTGAGTGCCACTAGGTCTCCCCTGCCAGGGGACATAGTCAGATGTGAGGCACCAGAGTACTTGAGAAAGTCAAATCCCTCTCTCCACTCGACTGTCTTGTCCATGGGCTAGATCAGGGTAGGGGTTTAAATTTTTCCGCCTGTATTGTCCTTGGCTAGGGCCTTAGTTTGAGCGGGACCCCATGACCCAAATCTGCCTATCATAATGTTCTACTTGTAGGTTTCTAGAACCCACTGGATCCTTCTACATTGCTATTCACCCATTGTTCTCTCATCTAGAGTCCCAATAGGATGTCCTCCCCTCGGTCCCAGTTTCCTGGTAAGGGAAGGCTTTCATGGGACATGTCCATTGAGCGCCCCTTCTTCTTAGGTTTTATGTGTTAGTTCATTTACCAGATCGGTGTTCTCAGTTTAAGAACACAGAGCAACAAAATCGCACGAGTGTCCCCCAATCTCCTGGGCAAGTGGAAGGTGAATCCAAAAGCCTAGTGGGTTCACCCCATGACATCTACACGGACCCCTGTGTCCACACCATCTCTTCAGCTTCCCCTCGCTCTCATGGCTCATGTGGAGTCCAGTTTCTTCCCACTACTCTGCAGCCCAAATGACTCAGCTTTCCTTGAAGACTCTTCACAGTCGGCTTGCTAGTTTCACTCCATTCTCAGTCACCTTTTGAGATGCTGGCTTCTTCACAATTCCCTGTTTACAAATGAAAGCAGTCCAACTCTTGGAGACACCTATGGTCACCAAGTCCAAACCTACTGCAATTTGAGACTGTGACCATTTTCATGTCAGCAGAGCTCAGGAAATGGGCTTTGGAGTAGGGCTTCTCTCTACAGATAGCTTGCCCTCAAGTGCCAGCATTTTAGCCTTGCACATACCATCTTCAGAGCTCGGGCCTCAAGTCCTCCAGCCTTTCCAAGAGTCTAGAGCTGTGGTTGGCTTCTTTTTGGTTTACACTCACTTCTCCAGCCCCTAACTTGCAGAGCGAGGTTTGTGATTGAGGCAGGACAGGTCTTGTTGTCCACCCTGTAATATGTAACCATTGCTTCCTTTTTGTTCATCTCTAACTTCACATTTTAAGAACAGTGATTTATTACCATTTAAATGAGGTTTCAGAGGATGACAGGGGCAAATAAGTGCATGGCTTGCCATGTTTACTAGCTCTGTTGTTTCTTTATAGGCTCTCCAGGCTGGGAAGCATCTTAACACTGTCTAGTGAACACCTGCCTTTCCTCGTTCTTGTACTTTCATGTGTGTAATGAATAAATTATCTGTTTTATTTCTCATACAAAGTTCCCCGACTATCAAAGACAATGAAGCATTTGACGTATTCTGTGATCTCTAAAGTATCATGAAAATAAGAAATACTAACAGTCATATCATTTAACCACTAAATTTTATTGATCATCAAAATATAATGACAATGTGATAGTTTGTTGATACTTTAGCATTTTGTCAGTTGCTTATTACTTTACCAAAAGGCAGTTTATTTTGAAGACAAAGAATAGAAGTTGCCACTATTTTCAAGCATATCATGTAAGAGTAAATTAGCATGTAACAAACATACATGTATACTGATTACAGTTGAAATTCAACATGTATGTAACAAATAAGTTATAATAGATTACAAAAAGATGATGCTGGCATTGGCCATGGTATAGGTGAGCCCCAGGGTGCCACTGCCCATGATGGCATTACTGCGCTTGAACAATGACATGCCAAATGACGTCTTCCCCTTGAAGTGCAGGCACAAAAGTGGGATGGAGAAATGTAGGGAATCAATGTAAATTAATCTTACATGTGACATATAGTTCAAAAGGCTTACAACTTAAGAACTATGTGAACTGAAGAAAACAGGCTGGGGTCAGAGATTGTCTCAGAAAACCGGTCCTATTAGTTTATGTCTTAATGATACTCAGAGCTGTGCAAAGAGAGAATGGAAGTGAATTTTGCACAAATTCAGAGTCATGGAAACTTGGCAAGTTAGCTTAAGTGAGCATAAAAATTTGTCAGGGCACGAGGATCTAAACAGGGGTGGAGGTGGTCCACGCGGGGAAGAGTTTCCCTGATATCTGAGCTTTGTTTGGTAAAAATCCTATGAATAAGGAGTGCTTCTGCTTTTAATAATATGATGGAAATTTGTCTTTTGCATGTAACTCAAGAATTGGCTAAACTTATTGTATTGTCTCCTACAGTTGAAGGCCACTGACCTCCATTTACCACAAAGAGGCAAAGAAGAACTGTTACGCAGGAAAAAGGTCAATGCCAGGCATGGTGGCTTTATGTCTTTAACCCAGCAACAGGGAGGCGGAGGCTGGCAGAACTCTGTGAGTTTCAGGCCAGGCTGATCTGCATATCGAGTTCTGGGAGCCAGCACTACATAACAGAGTAGTCTGTCTTCAAAACAAGAAAGAAAAAGAAAAAAAAAAGATTAGTGTTTAGATTTTTTTTTTCATCCAAAACTTCAGAAATCTTTAATAAGCCACTCCCCTGCAGCCTGCACGGGAATTGTGACACCCTCTTTCTAAAATAGCTCCATATGACCCAGCCACACTCTCTTTAATGGAGGGCATCTAGAGTTAGACATCATTTTAAGGGGAAATCTGATCCTTCGATACCATGAATCGTTTTTAACTGGCACATTTGGAATCAAAGACACTCCTTAGCCACAGTGATAAAGCATGAGGAGTTCTGGGATGTAATTAGTAGGTCTATGGGTTGCAGTCTCTTTTGGATGTACCTAGCAGATTCTTTGGTGTCTATGAGTTGTAATATTTTCGAAAATAATATATGTAAAGTGCTATTTAAGAGCTACAGATACCTAACAGGTGAATCATTTCTTTCCATTAAAACTTAATTGCGATGTCTGGAGACCAGTATTCGTGGCACACTGAAACAATCGTATTTTTATAAGGAGATATTTGATTAAAGGATATGCTATTTCACCAGACTATCCAAAGAACATCCTATGTTATTAATACATGTTTATCTACCTTGAGTTTAATGGTTTCCCTGGAGACCACCTTAATTAGCTATACTGTTTTGTTGCTAACACAGCAGGACCTTATGATCCTAATGACTTCTGTAACATTGGGACACTTGCCCTTAGAAGGCCTAGAGAAAAGCCAGGTGTCTTTTCACCTGCGTGGTTGCAACCACATCCTCTGCGACTGTATTCTTATGTGTCAGTGTTCTAAAGTACATACAAAACCGTTAATGCAAACTGTTATCGCTTGTGTTTCCTCAGTAGCAGGTGACAAACAAAAGCTTTCTGGGCAAACACTTTATGATAGCAGTTCTTAGTACCATACATTCCAAATGAAAAGGACAGCCTTTGCTTCACTATCTTGATAGATTGTAGGGTTGCCCTAGAACTCTACAGATATTGTTGACATAGTAAATTAGATTTTTATTCTTTATGTATTCATAACCAAGTGTTTTTCCTAGTATATAAGGGAATGATGTTGACAATATTAGACATAATAGCATTTGGACTGAAATATAAGACATTTTAGAATGTATTATTGGGTTGATTAAGGTTTTATTAAGGCCTCAGTAGCTAATTTTGATGTCTCTTTATACGTCCATTGATTTTTTTGATATTATTAGACTTGTTTATTTCATATCAGAAGAGATTGTTGGATGCCCTGAATTAAATGTGATTGGGGGCCACACACTGTGATCTCTGGGAATGATACTCAGATCCTTTATAAGAGCAGCAGGTACTCTTAACTGCTGAGGCCTATCTGGTTCAAACAGCTGCCATTAAAACTCTTGGGAGTTTTATTTCAACAATACCACAAATTTATTTATTTTTCTCTCCGGAGACAAATGGGACGTTGGATGATGTCGGTGTCTGGAGTATGGAAAAGTTCAATAAACGTTAATAAATAAGTCCCTTAACTCATAGTTATAAGGAGCTGTGAATTGTACTGCACATTGAAAATTTATAAATATAAACTTTGTTAATATTTTAAAGTTAAGTGCTTCTGCCTTAAAATGGTTTTACAGTAAAATCTTGAGTACAGAATTTATTCCCAGGAAATATTTAAAAAATTTTTTTTAAAAACTTTTTTTCTTTTGGGTTCTTGCTATGTAGCCCAGGATGATCTCAAAGTCACAATCCTCCTACCTCAGACTCTCAAGACCTGAGATTACAGATCTGAGTCACTAAGCCTGAGACAAAAATTTCTTCATGTAAAAGCCATGTGGTCTTGACCAATGTACTTTACCAAACATGCATATTTTGAGCCATAGATCAGAAGGCAACATTATAACAGAATAAATTATTGGACCCACGTTTCCTTTATCCCATTGCATTTCACACACCCAAATGTAATTTGCACTTCATAAACTTGGGTGAGGAATTTACAGTGGGGCCTACAGAGAGCCCATGTGACTTGCTCAAAGGGACAGCTTGACTGACTGGACCCAGAGTCTAACTTTATCACCACCTCCACAACCTTCAGTAAATCACTTGACTGTTTCTGTGTCTCAAGTGATTCATCTAAAAAGTAAGAGTAGGAGTGGCATGTAACTAAAAATTGTTTTGGAGTTTACATGAACTGGTCTGTGTAATGTGCTAAGGGCAGCACCCAGCATTTATGTGTACTCAATAAATGTTAGTTATTTTACCCATCACTACAATGAACTACTCATGTGTCTTTAGTGACATCACTTTAGGCACTTCGTGGCATTTCTCTTGATTTGAGATGCACAGTTGATATTGTTTTATCTGTCTTCCTTACAGGAAACAAAACCCAGGATGGCAGAGACAAAATCTGGTTTAAACATCCATGTGCCATGTTGTACTTGGCAATTGCAAGTGGTGTAAGATGTTGTTGTTTGATAAATGTACCATTACTGAAGTCACAGTCCCCGACAGGGGTTTGAGAAGAACCAGAAGAATGAATGTAAGTACAGTACTTTGTACTGTGTTGGGAACTGAAAGCACAGTAGTGACTCATTCGTCCTTCGTCCTCTTCACTGTGACCGGAAGCCTCAACACTAGACAGTGGTAGGAACTCAGCTGGACCTAGTTTCCCACAACCCCCAGTGAAAATGACTAAATTCACACAAGGCTAAGAAGAATTAGCTCCTAAAGTAGAAAAGTTTTCTTTGTGAGATTGTTTCACTGTTGATGATAGTGAAACAAATCTGGCAACAAAATCTAAGGAATTATAAACTGATATAATGAAGGGCTGAGCTGGAATCCTTCATATAGGTAGGTACTTCATGTAAATTAGATGGTATCACAGTAACAGCCGACCAAGAAACCTACATTTAAAAGTATGAAAGTGCTAGGCTTCCCACCTGCAAGCATAGCAATGTATCTTTAATAGTGTTAAAGGTTGGCTCTCCTCCCTGGAGTGGGTCTTAGGTTGGGCCAGGCACTGATTAGACATTCCCTCAATCTTTGCTCTATCTTTTTTTTAAAAAAAAATTTATTAATTTATTCTTGTTACATCTCAATGGTTATCCCATCCCTTGTATCCTCCCATTCTTCCCTCCCTCCCATTTTCCCCTTATTCCCCTCCCCTATGACTGTTCCTGAGGGGGATTTCCTCCCCCTGTATATGCTCATCCCTATGAGCATCAAGTCTCTTCTTGGTAACCTGCTATCCTTCCTCTGAGTGCCACCAGGTCTCCCCATCCAGAGGACATGGTCAAATATGAGGCACCAGAGTTCATGTGAAAGTCAGACTCTACTCTCCACTCTTTGCTCTATCTTTCTTCCTGGACATCTTGTGGGCACAATAAATTTTGGGCCAAAGTTTTTTGTGGGTGGGTTGGTGGTCCCTTCCCTCCACTAAGGAGTCCTGTCTTGTTAGACGGTGTCCTCTTCAGCCGCCATGACCCCTCTACTAGGAGTCTTAGCTAAAGTCATCCCCATATCATCCCAGAAGCCTACACTGTCTCTAGCTTGTTACAGAGATGCCCCTGCCCAGGGCTTCTCTTTTCTCTCTGCAGGCCCTCTGACCTCCCGTCTCTACTCTCTCCAGGTCTGGTCTCAACCTTCATTTCTCTCCCTGTTCTCTTTCCTATTTTGTTCCTTCTCTTCAACTACCTCCACTGTCTATTTTATTTTTCTTTCTGAGGGAGATTTAAGCATTCTTCTTGTTACTTATCTTCTTTGGGTTTGTGAATTGTAGTAAAATCCACATATAAGTGACCACATACCATGTGTCTCTTTCTGGGTCTGGGTTATCTCACTTAGGCCTAGGATAGCTGTACTTTGAGAGGCTCCACCCAGCAGGGGATCGAAACAGATGCTGAGACTCACAGGCAAACATTGGGCACAGAGTAGGGAGTCTTGTAGAAAAGTGAGGGAAGGATAGAAGGACCTGGAGGTCACAGGAGCTCCACAAGAAGACCAATAGAGTCAACTAACCAGGGCCCAGAGGGGTGTGAAGAGACTGAAGCACCAACAAAGGACCTAGGCCCCCTACACAGATGTAGCCAATGGGCAGCTCGGGCTTTACATGGGTTCCCTAGTGAGGGGAGCAGGGGGCTGTTTCTGACTTGGACTCTGTTGCTTGTTTTTCAATTACTTCTCTCCGTTGGGGCCGCCTCATCAGGCCACAGGGGAAGAGGATGCCCTCAGTCCTGAAGCAATTTGATATGCTGAGGTGGGTTGGTGAAGAAGGGGGGGCTCCCCTTTTCTGAGGAGTAAGGAAGGGGCATAGGGGGAAGAGTAAGGGAGGGTGGGGGCCTGGAGGAGAGGAAGAAGGAGGCTACAGCTGGGTGTAAAGTGAGTGAATGAATGAATAAATAAATAATGTATTATTTAAAAGATATGAAAATACTCAGAGACTGCCAGAATTTTCTATTTTTTCTTGAAAAATTTGCCAAGTCGGCATGGAAGACATGTGGCAAGAAGAAGATGCGAGTTCGGAGGTGGGTCCTCTTTCCTAGGGGTGCTTGGATTTCAATGGACCTATAATCCGTGGTAGACCGGGAGGCCCTTTTTGCATTTAAGCTTGCTTGGAATTGATGCTATTTAAGGAATTCAAGATGTGTTTATAGTAATCACTGTGGTCCATGTAAGCAGTACCTTCTCCTTTCCATTTTCAGAAGAAAAGGTTTTTACTCTGCCTGCCTTTCCCATCCTTCCTCACCTTGCTTGAGTTTTCTGGAGCATCTGATATGAGTGTGGAGAGAAATTTCAAATTATAGTTCATTTACTCTGGTTAAACATAAGGAGGAAAAAGCAATTACCAGAGTGAAATGATGGAATTAAAGATTCTACTTGCAACCTGGTTAGGTATTTAGCGTTTGATGAGTACTGGAAAAGATAAATACAGTTTCCAAGGAGGACCATATCAATCTACAATCATAAATGGAAGGCTCTGAACATGATTTTGATATCAAGCATATGGTTTGCAAACAAAAATCAATCTTTGCCCAGGTAGTAAGAGTTAGTAGATGGCACACCAAACTTCTTTTTGCGTTTCTAAATTGGAGAGTTATTCTTTAGTGGTGAATAAATTTCTTTACCAACAACAGTTTTGTGGGTTTTTTTTTCCTGCTAAGGAAATATGCTCCAAGAGAGATGGAGATTTACAAGAGACCACACAGATGGTCTGTAGGAAATCTTATAAATATAATCCCATATAAACAGAGTAAATGTGTTCTTCATATGAGGATAAAATGTTAATTAGTTTAGTTACAGATTTGCTACACATTAGGAGTTTAAATTGAATGGCTTGGCTATTTAATTTGATAGATCATAAAAAGACACCATAAGCAGAGTGCTGACTAACCCAACATGGATGCCTCATCTTTGATTCAACTCCAGTTGAAAATACCTCATTCACTGAAGCTCTGTCAGTGATCATGTATATGTACTTAACTCATGCTACAAAGAACCACACGTACCACACGTTTTTTTCAGCGATCATATGATCATTCTATTGTCATTTGGAACATGTACATAAGAGTTAGAAACAGAGCAGTCAAGGGTGTCTCCACAAAGATAAAGCACAAGAATGCGGTGATTTTGCTTTCTGATTTTTGAAAGGATATGGTTTTATCAGTGGATTGTAGTTATTCTTCACAGGAGAAAAATAAGGAAGAGAGAGGAATCAGATCAGAAAAAGATAGAAAGGAAAACTTCTGCATCAAGAACATTCTAGGGTACGGGAAGGAGTTATTTAAAGATATAGCCTTTTTGTAAGATTCTGAAAGACACTGAATATTGCAGGGTTACGTGCCATTTCTGTTGCAAGCACACTCTACAATTTCTTTTTAGCCTCTTGAGTTCTCATCACCGGCATCCACAGTCATCAAGACTGTCACTTCCAGCTAGCCTCCTCTGCTCAGTTCCAGAAAGATTGTCCAGAAACTGTATTCAACAAAGACTACAACAACAACAATAAAATAAAAACAAACAGAAAGGCGACCGTATTTAGTACTGATGTAAATTGTTTGCTATCTCGTTTGAGTAAGTCTTATTTTAACAGCTATGTTCAGATAATAGTCATTTATGGCTCTCTGAAGTTTTGTTATGAAATTATTTCATTATGAAATTATCCTAGGAAGACAAACAGAAGGCTCAGGACCTCTTTTTCTCCATACTTCATAGCATCATCTCTGTGAGAAACAGGTGTGGTGTTTCATTTGTATTAGCAGAGAAGGGAAAAATGGATCAAAACAACTCAACCGCACCATCTCCAAGCTGATAAGGCGTGCTCTCTTCAATATGATAAGGTCTCTGGCCGATGAGTCATTTAACCATGTTCATGTGTGTGTGTGTGTGTGTGTGTGTGTGTGTGTGTGTGTGTGTGTGT
>OU015742.1:32275418-32290150 GCA_907169655.1 Acomys percivali | reverse complement strand
GTGTGTGTGTGTGTGTGTGTGTGTGTGTGTGTGTGTGTGTGTGTGTGACTGTCAACTGAAAAGACTAGAAATATTTCAGTGAAATCTAAGTCATTTGCCATTCTAGTATTTTACACTTATATAATATTATATTAAAACAGCACACAACTCTATACTTCCATAGAAAACATTCACAAGAACACTTAATTATATGAATCTGTTAGTGACTGAAAACTGGCCCCTCTTTCTGCTGTTTGTGGGATCACAGCCAGCCATTCTTCCCATGTCTTTACATTTCAAAAATAAGTGTCACTGACGTTTTAGCGGCATAAAAGAAACAATGAAGTCCATTTTCTGGGGCATCTGAATACACATCTGAATTGTGGTTGTATCATTCAGAATAGAGTAATAGTTTTTAAATAGATTAAACCACCTCCTGATTTGAGAAGAGTTTGTTGGCTTAAATAGAAGTCCGTCCTTGTATCCCATCATTAGAAGGCTGAAGAGGAGGTCCAGCAGGGCACATCAGACTCCTCTGACTCTTCCAAATGATAGGAACCCACACTTGGTAGCGCATCCAGGGTTGTCCCCAGGGACTAGTGGACAGGCTGGCATACAAAATAAATGGCGTTACATTTTAATCCAATGGGATGAGCTGGCATGGGAACCAAAAGACGGCATTTGGTGCATGCTCCTGATGGTGGACTCTGTGCTAGATTCTCGGGGTTATGAAGGAGCTGTGGACTTGAGTTCTGCTGTGAGACAGTTCCTGGCTGAAATAGTGGAGAGGAGGCGGACAAAAAGACGGTTCAAAGTACATATAGAAAAATGAAGTATAGAGTGGAACGGGGTACTCCTTATAGCACGTAAACGTAGGTGTGATTGTGTTATTAATGTGAGAGCGACTTTTATGTATATCCTTTGGTGACATACAGGTTTTTCAGCATTTCTAGAAAATGTTTTGCAAAATAAAACACCATAGACTGACACCCAAGATGTAAAATCCTGAAGAAATTTCTATTTTTATGATTGAGATTTCAGGTCCTTTAATGTTGAATGAGGTTGTGGGAGAGACGGTGTGGTTGAGATGTTTCAGTGCAAAGTGCCAGGCTGCCACCAAGCCTATGTCTGAGCCTCCAGACAGGAAGTGGGATTTAATGGAGAGGGAAGATTGGCAGAGGCCTGGGAGATGGTAAAGCAGGAGGACTTTTCATATCAAAGCACCTGCCAGGGACTTGCCATGGTGATCCTTTCCATCTTGGCTTTGCACTCTGTTTCGTTTTCCTTATTGCTGTTTTACAATCGTATGCTGAAAAATTGTCTAAAATATCAAACACTGTTCAATATTTTCACACTTTAATGTATCAGAATCAAACTTAAAATTTCACATAAAGCGAAGAGATGGAACTCAGTTATGAAAGGAAAGCAGGACAGGAAGGATTTGGGGAAAATATTGTGCAAGTGCCCGAACAATGACAGCTTTCACTGTGAGTGTTCTGGGAGCAGTGGAGGTGAAAGCTCCTAACTTAACCTTGATATAAACAGAAGGGCATGATGCCAGGTGCACTGAGCACAGAGGAGATTGCGGGTCAGGTGGGGCGTTGGCTAAGAAGCTGGAAGAAACCTTTCCAACCTGATCAGACAGTCCAACTTTTCTTAACTCTGCCGATACCAACATTTTTTAAAAATTTATTTTATTGATTTACACATATTATATCTCAATTGTTATCCCATCCCTTCTATCCTCCCATTCCTCCCTCCCTTCCATTCTCTCCTTACTCCCCTCCCCTATGACTGTGACTGAGGGGGACCTCCTCCCCCTGTATATGCTCATAGGGTATCAAGTCTCTTCTTGGTAGCCTGCTATCCTTCCTCTGAGTGACACCCGGCCTCCCCACCCAAGGGACGTGGTCAAATATGAGGCACCAGAGTTCATGTGAAAGTCAGACTCCACTCTCCACTCAACTGTGGAGAATGTCCTGTCCATTGGCTAGATCTGGGTAGGGGTTCGAAGCTTACTGCACGTATTGTCCTTGGCTGGTGCCATAGTTTGAGCAAGACCCCTGGGCCCAGATCCGCCCATCATAATGTTCTTCTTCTAGGTTTCTAGGATCCTCTGGATCCTTCTATTTCCCCATTCTCCCATGCTTCTCTCACCTGAGTCCCAGTAAGATGTCCTCCCCTCTTACTCACTTTCCTGGTAAGTGAAGGCTTTCGTGGGACATGCCCCTTGGGCTAGTGTGCAGTTATAAGTGAGTATATACCATTTGAGTCTTTCTGCTTCTGGGTTAACTCCCTCATTATGATCATTTCTAGTTCAATCCATTTGTCCACAAATTTCGGGAATTCCTTGTTTTTAATAGCTGAGTAGTATTCCATAGTGTAAATAGACCACAGTTTCTTTATCTATTCTTCTACTGAAGAACACTTAGGCTGTTTCCATGATCTGGCTATTATGAATAAGGCTGCTATGAACATGGTTGAGCAAATCCAATACCAACTCTTTAAAAAGGCTGAGGGTGCTGCCGTAACTCACAATTTAAAAAACTTTGGGAGGTCATTATCTAAGTTTCTGCTTGGGTCTGAGAATTGAGAAGTTAACTTGAAACTATGAAGTATTTTAAATCTGCCTTGCAAGCCTAATGCCATCTATACTAACACATGTTCGGCAATGTACACTTGTCTTCACAGATACAATTTGTACATAATTCCATTACCAAAAGCCATGGGTGAGGGGAATGCAGCTTATACTCTGTGGCTGCCACAGAGTGCAGGATGATTGTGTAAGCCCAGACAACTGCTGTCTCCCTACATTTTTAGAGCCTGGTTTGTGGGTTCTTTCCCCCACCCCCCGAGACTTCTATTCTCCATAATGGCCGTCAGGTGGCAACACCCAAAAGCAAGCTCAGTGGAAATCCAGGAGACTGCAGAATGATGCTTTTCTCTTTGTTGTAGAAACATTTATATGGGACAGAGGTTCAACTGCCCATGAAATGATGCGCTAATCTCCAGAGTTCACAATGTAATTTGGAGTTTATTTTCTTCTCCATGTGCATGCAATTGTGAAGGTAATTGCCACCTTGAAGGTAAAGGAATGCCCAATGTCCCCCTCGCAGCACACAGCTACAGTCTGAGCTGTCACAGAACCAGATTCTACCTTTTGGCACCCAAAGAAAAAGTGCAGGGAACTGGCATAGCTCCCCATTGTTTGCAGGCTTTCTGGAAAATACTCCTTCTTTGACAAGACTTTTCCTTCCTCAGGAACTATTTAATCTGTTGTGAATAATTAATTAAGTTTCTAGGCTGAATAGCAGGTCTTACTAGATTTAGTACAATCAGCCAAGAGACAGCTCCCTTGTCGCCCTGATTTACAAATTCTATTTGAGTGTCACAAGTGTTTAGAATCTGAGAACTAAGCCAGTTTAAGCACACGAAGGACTGTTTGTACATGCTCTGGGGGGATTTGCCATGCTTGCTGCCCGCTCTATGATGCTCCTTAGAACTACAGTGAGACCCTGAGCCAGAAAGCCTTCCTTTACTGTTAATATTTGTGTGTGTGTGTGTGTGTGTGTGTGTGTGCTCGCGCGCGCGCGCGCGCGCGCGTGCACGTGTGGAGCTCAGAGGTAAATATCAGACATCCTTCTTCTTCATCACTTTCTATCATGTACTTTGACACAGGGTCTCACTGAACCTGGAGCTCGCTGATTCAGCTGCATTGTCTGCCTCTGCTTCCCAGGACTAGTAGTACGAACTACTAGTACCATGACTATCTTTTCCCACGGGTGCAGAGATATGAACTCACATCCTTATGCTTGTGGCACAAGCACTTTACTGACTGGTCTGTCTAGCCTACCTGAAATTACTTTTAGAAATTTTAGAAATTAAGTAGCTTAAAAAGAATTATATGCCTTCATTTTACAGTGACTCTGCCATGTGATTGCATTTCAAAATTGATAAAAAAAAATACTTCCTAATAATAATTCCTTTGTCATTTTAACAAATTACCATTTGAGACATCACGTGCCATTTAACTGTCCTCCGCATCGTGCTCTTAGGGACTCAGATTGTAAAATCTATTTTGAATCTTTAAATATCACTGTGTTTTTTCTTCTGAACTCTACTAAACACTCCTCCAGGGATGTTAAAGACATATAAGGGAAGTTTTTCTTTCCCCCTAGCATCTGACATAGAGTACAGTTCATTAGTGGTGCTCAATAAATGCTTAAATATGCATTGATTGATTGCCAGTATTCTGCTCTGGGATTCCTTTTACTGTTTCAGATCCTGAAAAGCCACTATCAGAACCATCACAAACCTCATTTATCTGTTCATGACACTGTTCCTGGTGCTTCCTTAAAACTTAGCCATGAGGTCTCCAAACTATAGGAATTAATGAGTGGATATTGTAATTAATGGATATTGTAATGAGTGAATATTGTAATGGATGGATATTGACAAAGCAGTCATAAGTTAGTTGAGGTTTGGGATTTGAAGTGATTGGCACAAAATTTATTCGATTTATGTGTAACATGCACCACTTCTTCCCCAAAATAAACAGAATCATTTCACAGCAGGGAAAAAACAAACAAGCAAACAAACCCATAAAGAGATATCTGCAGTAATTGAAGAAATCAATAAACAACAAGGGACTTAAGGTTAGTGGTGAGAGCATGTCTCCATCCTGGCAAGGACAGAGATCACTGTGGCCATAATATTCTACTTCAGTTCTACTGGGCTGGATAACTTCTTGTTTGACAGACCTGCCCCTGGACAGCACTAAATACTTAGCAGCCTCCCTGGAATCGACAGACCTTAACTTCTACTCCTGTTGCCTAAACCAAAAATGCCTGCAAATATTGCAGTTCTTCCACTTTTGAAAACCAACCCCTTGTCTCATTTCTTTCAGGCTGTTATAGGAAAATACCTTAGACTGGACAATTTATATGTATAATAGTCTAATCTAATATATCACAAACATTAAATATATAATACATATTACATGGCTCTGCAGGCTGTGAAATCCAAGACTGAGATGCCAGTAGACTTGGTGGAACACTCAAACTGTTCCGTTGAGATGGCCTTTGTAGACTCTCCATGAGGTAGGAAGGACAAAAAAGGCAAAACACCTCACATTTGAATATTAATCTCATCAATGAGGTTGGGACCACTTAAAAGTCGGCCCATTTTAATGCCATTACCTAACGGTTAGCTTAGGTAACATGGACTTGAAACACTGCCTTTGAAGCTTCTTTGTAAGAATGAAGAAAGCATTACCTGCTTCTGTAGCGTGGGACATATGGGAAACAGACACATATCTACTGACACATTTTCACACAAAAAATTTCAATACAGTGTGGGAGACTTGAATTGACAGAGTCTTTCCCCTGAGCCAGCTGCCGAGATAGACATGCATGGTCTGGTATCTCTGAGTCACAGGCAATATTGTGCTCCTTATACTATGATCAAGGAAAAGAAACTCAGAGAGATTTCAGGTTATTGGATATTGTGTGCAAGTGATGAAGTTAGTGTTAATACCCAAGTAGCATAAGCTGACAGCAACCATTCTGAAGTGTCACCGAGTCATGAGAAACAGTGAGGTATATGCTTGTGCATGGCTCCTCTATCAGAGTAGAGGGTTTCAAAATGAAACACACACCAGCAAAGGCAGATAGCTGTTCTGCAAGAGGCTACGTGGAGCAGTCCAGTGTCTGTGCTGAGTGATCATACTGGATGACTATGCTGAGTCAGAGTACAGGGGAGGGAGTCTGCCCTGACTTTCACAGGACACCTTTGCCAGGTGGTCACAGCACGAACGGTGAATGGACTTCTCATTTAAAACATTATGGCTATTTTCATGAATTCCAATTAGCTGCTGTGATGGAATCTGGGGAAGAGCTTAAAGATAAAGTTGTCCGTGTTGAATCCCAGCACTTGAAACCCAGGGCTGAGGAACTGTGAGCACCTCCTATCCTTGTCTGAAAATGGGTGTTATATGCAATAAGCAAATATATTACATATATTTAAAGAATCTATAAGAATTGCATATACAATTATACAATGTTTATGAGTGTACCGGGTTATAAATACCTCAGAATATAGTTAACTTTAAAAGGGAATTGCTCATCCTCTGGTCCCTTTTTGGGATGGTCCCTGAGCCTCTATAGATGTGTCTATTGGGGCTGAGTTCTCCATAGTCATTTGATCTCTTCATTGTGACCAGTTGGGGTTTTCTATAATGCTCTCCATTCACTGCAAAGAGAAGCTTCTTTGCTATAGGGTCTCCCAGAAATGACAAGGAAACTACATCCATGATTCAGCATCAATATGGCTGCCTGAACAAGACCTGAACAATGACAACACCAGCAGATGTGCTAACACAGGAGGGCCAAATTTTATAAGGTCCTACACCCAGACAAAGAATGACAGGTAATGAAAGATCGCTGAGGGAGGAGGAAGTGCTTTCTCAGGGATAACCCCTAGGTGGTCATCCAACACAAAGTGGCCAGCCCTAAAGTTATATACACACAAACTACACTAAAGAGACTCAGACGATTGTATTTATACTCTGACATGTTTATACATATGTAACAATAATAAAAAAGAATAAAAGGACATCAATTTGAGAGCCAACCAGTGGGACACATGGGTGGGGTTAGAGGGAAGGCTTATGGGACAGATTAGGGAAAGGAAAAGGAAGGTGGAAATAATGTAATTATACTTTAATTAGATGGTTGCACCAACTAAGGACCATGCATAGAGAGGACCTAGACCCCTTGCTCAGATGTAGTCAATAGGCAGCTCAGTCTCCATGTGGGCCCCTTAGAATAGACAGCAGGGGCTGTCGCTGATGTGGACTCTGTTGCCTGCTCATTCATCACTTTACTCTGGCTGGGCGGCCTTGCCAGACTACAGAGGAAGAAGATGCAGGCAGTCCTGATGAGACAGGCTAAGGCCAGATGGTAGGGGAAGAGGCTCTGCCTTTCTGAGGACTAGGGGAAGGGAATGGGGGGAAGAGGGAGGGAGAGTGGGACCGGAAGGTGATGAGGAAGGGGCCTACGATTGGGATGTAAAGTGAATAAATTTTTTAAAAATGTGTGTGTGTGTATATATATACATATATATGTATGTATATATGTGTATATATACATATATGTATATATATGAATAAATATAAATGTTGGGGTTGGAGAGATGACTCAGCAGTTAGGAGTGCTTATTTCCCTTTCAGCAGGACAGGACTTATGTTCTTAACACCCATGTCTTGGCTCACAACTATCCGAAACTCCAGTTTGAACACCCCCTTAAGGCCTCTGCCAGTACACACACAAACACGTGCACACACACACACACACACACACACACACACACACACAGAGAGAGAGAGAGAGAGAGAGAGAAAGACATAGATACACACACACACCCAAAAATAAATAAATAAATAACAAAACAAATATTTGAAAATGTTTAATAAATAAAATAAGTTTTTATTTGCATATTTGTTCTAGAAAATATTTAGACTTCAACATAAGAAGTGGAAGCAATGTTAAAATAATGACTTACTATCCAGCCAGGCAAATATATATGTGCCATAATTTAAATTTTCTCTATTTGAGTCCATCTGAGTAGGTTTTCAAATTTCTCCTCTTGGAGGGGAAAAATGCAACAATGGAAACATTTGATTCCATGTGCAAGCAATTCTGTAGGGTAGATAGTTTTAAAGTGGAATCCCGGAATCAAGTGGAATGCATATTTTAAAAAGCATTATGGGGTTTGCAAAATCAGCTCCATTAAAATTGCCTCCATTGGTAGATAGAGCTTCCCCCAGCACCTGCCCAGTGTCTGTCTTTTCAGTTCTGTTAATCTAATAGGTGAAAAACGCTATCTCTGCTTTTAAGAATGAGATTTTCAAACTTTAAATGACAGGTAAGAAACTGCAGCCAGGAGAATTCCTCTAGGAAACCATTATTCTAATATGACAAAGTTAATCACGTTGGTGAGGCAGAGATAGGCTATTTTGAAGCCAAGCATTTACACCACGAAATAGAGCAGAGTCGGACTAGGAGTAGGTGTGTACGAGACTGACATGCTCACAAAAATAAAGCGCAGAACCTGCCAACATTTGAACTGAAAAGCACTTTTAAAAATTCATTTCCCCAAAAAGGGGATTCATAGGTCTTTCTCCTAATTTTATCCTTCCCCTTAGGGCTTTTTAAATTCAGATTTCTACTTTTACCATCACAATTTTTTTTTCCTCTGGGGAAATAACTGTTATGTCTTCGGCACAAACATACTACATTTGGGATTCTTATTCTATTGTTTGAGTAGGGGACTGGTGGAAGCATCGGCTATGAAGACAAGGCGGGAGTGGAGAGCAGGGGAGAGATTTAGGAAGACCCTGAGGAGGCACGGATGGGATGGTGGAAGCACACAGTGGGTTAGTGAGCAGCATCAGCTTGAGCGATTAGAAGAGGGTTGCTGAGCACAATAGGAGAGTGTGCATGGGAGGAATTCGGTCTGAGGTGTGCTCTATTTTAGGAGTTGCTGGTGCTGGGACATTTACAAGTTGATGGATGATTCTGAAATTCTTCCGTACATTTCAGAAAGTCAATTATACTGAGGCAGTGTCTCAAGTTGTTTGCCTGCATATGGGCAGCAAGATTGAGAGGGGAGCCATGGCATCTGCATGCGTGGAGGGGAGGAAAGGCCACAGCATCGATGAGATAGACCACTGGCTGATGGTGGTGGAAGCCCTGGGAGAAATGAGAAGAAAAATTATCCCTGAAGCCGTCATATACAGAATCATGAAGAGAAGCCATATAAAGACACCACAAAGATCTAACACTGACAAAGTAAGCATGGTATTCTGTTCAAGATATGTAAAACAGAATTCATATTTCAAGAGATCGTGGGAGTTAGTAGAGGAAATTCACTATTATTACTATTTTTTTTTTTTTAGAAACCAAGAAGGTTCACGGGACTCTACCATTAGATCCCTATCTTTATAAAAAACTGTGTTGAGATACAAGTCACACGCTATAAAATTCACGCTTTTAAAGTAAATAATTATTTGCATACTCACTCATTACTATTTTCAGGAAGTTCTTTGTTCATCATAACTATGGACCTCAGAATACTTTTGTTATTATAAAAAGAAACCCCATATCCATTAACCAAAGCTACTGTCACTCCCCAATAATGGTACAGGTAGAACACAGCTACTCTTTATTTCTGGGCTTAATTACACCAGACACTTAATGTAAATGAAATAATAAAGTATTGTGGTTTTCATGAGAACACCTTTAACAAGATATTTTGTATATTTACTCATTATTTATTTATGTGTATGTGCGTATATTTGCTGCATGTGTCGGTGCCCATGAAGGCCAGAAGAGAGCATTGGATGCCCAGAGGTTTATGGGTAGTTAGTTGTAAGCCTCCTGACATGACCTGCTGGATTCTCAACTTGGGAAGACCAGTAAGTACTCTTAAGCACTGAACCATCATCTCTCCTGGCACAACCCTTAATATATTTTTGAATGTATTCATTTATCAGTATTTCATCTCTCTGTATTACCAAATGGTATTCCATTGAGTGAAATTTTGTTTACTCTTGAATCATTTGTAAACAACAGGAGATATTCCCATTTTTATTCTGAGGAATGCTAGGATGAACACTGGGCAAATCTTATGTGGATTTGTGTCTGTTTCCTTTGAGTATAAACATAGATGTACAATTGTTACATAATATGTTAAACTGACACTTAACACTGAAAATGATCAAATTGTTTCCCAAAGTGGTCATACCATTTTACACCCTCAGTTAAAATGTATGAGAATTCCAATTTTTCCACATCTTTCTTACCTTCTCATTAGCCCTATTTTCAATTATAGCAATACTGATGGGTCTGAAACTAGGGTCTTGTGATGGATTTTATTTGACATCTTTTCCTTCTGGAAAAATGTTCATGAAAATTTCCTGCCTGGGCTTAATTTGACTATTTCTCTTATTCCTGCTAAATTGTAAGTATTCTTTACATAATCTGGATGTAAATATGTATTAGAGTTCACCAAACACTAATAAGAGATAAGAGATAGAAGGTAGGTAGGTATGTGGGTAGATAGATAGATGATAGATGATAGATAGATAGATAGATAGATAGATAGACAGACAGACAGAGATAAAGACAGTGTGGTACACTTCAGATTTGGAATGCCTTTCATTTGTTAAAGGTTCATTGTTAAAGATCTGGTTTTCAAGTTTTCTTATTGGAACATAGTAAAGACCTTTATAACACAGTGCCCAATTTTAGGTCACTGGGGACATTCCTTTGAAGGGGATTGTGAGACATGGTGTTTACTTATTTGCTGCGAAGAGACATAGCAACCAAGGCAACTTATCAAAGAAAGCATTTAATTGGGGCCTGGCTTACAGTTTTCAGAGGTGAGTCCTCAACCATCACAGTGGGGAGCATGGTAGGAGGCAGGCATGGCACTGGGCCAGGAGCTGAAGTAGCTGAGAGCTTTACATGGACTCCACAAGTTGGGGACAGAGAGAGAGAGAGAGAGAGAGAGAGAGAGAGAGAGAGAGAGAGAGAGAGAGGGGGGGAGGGAGGGAGGGAGGGAAGATAAATACACACACACACACACACACACACAGGTGAATATTTAGAATAGGAATATTTATGCTTCCTCTTTATTCCCCATGGCTTTGTGTGACTAGATGTGACTGCACTGAAGCTCATTCACCATGTAGCCACCGGTTCAGATGCCTTTCTCTGGAAGCACTCACAGAAAGTTCCAGAAACAGGTGCCCTGCAGGGTACTTGAGAACATTTTATCTTACCATCCTAGCCAAATGACTATTACAAATAAACACACCAGATATAGGAAGGGCAAATGTCTTCTCTTATTCTGTTTGCTGTCTTTTCATCTCTTAAACATTTTTAAAAACAAAGTTTTTTTTTTTAAAGAAAAGAATTATTTTTAATTTAAAATTATTTTGAAGTTTTGTGTTCATGTGTGTCTCGTTGTGTGTATGTATATGTTCATGTGCCCAAGGAAGCCAGATCTTCTGGAGTAGCGATATTAGGCAGCTTCCGGGTACCTGACAGGGGTGTGGGGAATGTAACTGAGGACCTCTAAAAGAGCAGGAAGTACTTTTAACTGCTTAGCTTCTCCCCAGGACCAAGAAATGGTTTTAAATAAGCCTGTCTTATCTATTTTCTCTTTCCCACTTACAGTTCTTGTTTTGCAGCTTGGACACCACTGTCTAACTTCACACATGGAGATTAGCTCTAATATATATGTACTTTTAAACATACACTGTTACATAAGCCATGTTCATGTATACATATGTACATTGACATGTTTCCCCATATCTAACAACCCTCCGCTTCCTCCAATGTATTCCCTTTTTATCCAGATAAATGGTTCCTGCTATCAGTACATATATGATTTGATGTATCTATAACATCTGGACTCCACAAATGAGAGAAAACATGCGTTAATTTTTTTCTTAAACTGAGGTAATCATATTAAAATGGTTAAACTTTTATGACGTGTGGTCAATTCTGAGTTTCTTCTTCTTTGTATCCCTCTGCTGTCTCCCCCTCCCTTTCTGTGGTGGAAAAGGGGTTAAATGTCTTTACCTTGCTTGTCATATACGTTATGATCTCTAAGATACAAAAGTATTTTTATTTAATTGTATTTGAGAGCATCATAGTTTCATCTTTCACATTTAGGTCATTATTCTATTTGTAGTATGCCTTTACATCAGGAATAAAATCAGTTTAATGTTATTTTCCCATAAACCAAGATAAGTACTTACAAAATCATATATCCTTTCAACACTGAGAAAAATGATTTCTGTTGTTCAAATTTGTAACCGAAGTCTGGAGATATTTCAGTTTTTTTTCTGGTTATAATTGTATGTCAGCAGATATGTTTTTTAAGAGACATAAATAAATTCTCTTAATAATGTACAATTGAGAAAATCTTCCTATACATGGCATTTGACTAAATCAAGTTGCTTGGATCAAAGATAGTTTGTATGTAGGTGTTTCTTTTCTTGAATTGTCAAACAATAGCATGGTGACTAAATTAATAAATCACTCTACATTATGAGAAATATCCCTCAAAATTCACATTTCAGGAGTGTGGGATAGAATTTATTATACTTAAATATGTTTTGTCTTATTATTGGTGTGCATGTGTGAGCATGCTGTGTCTGTGTTTGTGTGTGTGTATATATGTGCACATGTGTGCAAATGTATGGTGAATATGTGGGCAGAGGATGATTTTGTGGAGTTGGTTAGCACCTTCCACCGTTTTGTGTCCTGGGTAAGTCATGTTTGGGTGGCAAGTGCCTCTAGCTATGGCGCTATCTCCCCGGCCCCTTACTACGTCTTCTATTGTCGCAGTTTTTTCTCTGCTATACAATGGAAATGTCACGAGGCTGCTGTGCCACTTATCCAACAAGTTAACAATACCTTACATAAGGAATTTTAAAAGCACCTGCTTTGATAAATTCTTTGGACACTACACAGTGTGAAAGAACAGGTGGATGGTGCTAGGTGCAAGACAAAATGCTAAAGGAAGATGAAAAATAAATGTTATCAGCACAATGGATAGTTACAGAGGGGAAGGATCACTCTTTGCACTCATAAGCTGTAAACATACTCAAAAACAGTGAGTAAACCTGAAGACAGATTGAATTGACAATTCCAGAAATGAAATGGAAAAACAAAACACAACATCTAAGAACTGTCAATAAGAACAGATAGACATGCAAATTGAATACCTGAAGGAGAAAAATAAGACAGGGGAGCTCAATATTTAAAATAAAAATGCCCCAAAGTTTTTAATGTTAGTGACAGCAAAAAACCTATAGATTCAAGAAGTTCAGGGTATCTCAAATGGTATAAATAATCCAACAAACAAACAAATAAACAAATAAAACCCCCAAATCTTAGATATGTTATTTTCAAATTATGGAGAGTCAAAGATAAAGAAAAAAATTGAAAAGAGAAAAAGAAAAAGATATTCTATATATAAAGAAAGAAAGAAAGATTTGGATGAAAGCAAATATCTCAACAGAAACTGAGAAAGTAAGAGATTAGTAGTGGAATATCTAAAATGTTTAAAGCACCAAATACAGCTACAGAATAGAGCTACCAAAGGGCCCAGGTATATCTCACCACTCTATAGCTCTCAAGACTATGGAGTAGGCATACAAAAGACGTTACTTACCTGCTATACTTGCAACTGCACTCTTCAGTAACTAGAATATGGAATCATCCTAGGGACATGTATGCCAATGACTGGATATCTGAAATATGTTATACATGTATGCATACTGTGGAGTGCTGTGCCATAGCCAACAGCCATTTTCTTCCTTAGAACACACTGCTTCAAGAAACCCCTAGATTTGGCAATTGGTAATATCCCTTTAATGAAGGAGGAGTAGGGATGGCTAGTGAATCCTTACCGTTCTAAAGTTTTATCAGTTCCTTCCTGTTCACCTTGTACATTTATATGTAATTCTGTCCCATTTGTTCATGGCCTCATGGTTTTGGCATGTACTGGAGTAAAGTTAACTAGGATAAGGTATGTGGTTGTGTAGTTGGAAGACTCCATCTATACAGCTATGGTGAAATTGTTATCCATACTAGAGTAATGGGTAGAGTGGTGGTGTGGCTGCTTTGAGGTCTCCTAAACTCCAGTAGGCAACTCATATGCTTGCTCTATAAATAAACCCAGTAAACTCATTGGTTCCTCAGGCTAGGCTTTGGTGGAATTACACGCAGTTTTTTATTGGTGCCCTGTTAGGAGGGAGTAGATATTTGTTTAGATCTCCTGAAGAAAGAAATTCTCCAAGTTATGTGCCAGACTGATTATTATTCAAACACACAACAGATACATACACACATACACACACACATACACACACACACACACACACACACACACACACACACACACACACGCATGCATGTACAAGTGCAGGAAAATGGGTGGAATTGGGGATCATTAGGCTAAGCAAAATAAGCCAGTTTTTTCCTGGATCCGTACAATTTTTTTTCTATTCCAGTGATGAACAATGTGGATATTTTGATTGGGATTGCATCGAGTTTATAAATTGCCTTTGGTAGGATGGTCATTTTCAAAACATTAATTCTACTGATCCATGGCTATGGGATGCCTTTCCATGTTGTAGTGTGTTTATCAATTTTTCTTCAGAGAGTTGAAGCTTTCATTTTAGAGGTCTTTTGCCTCCTTGGTTAAGCTTACTCCAAGGTATTTTATTGTCTCTGTGTTACTGTAAATGGGAGCGCATCCATGATCTCTTCTTTGGTGTGTTTGCTGTTGGTGTATAGAAATCAACAGGGTTTTGTGAATTGATTTTATACCCAGCAATTTTGCTGAAATTGGTGATTGTTTCTAGACATTTTCTGGTTGAAATAAGGACTATATGTATTACAAATGTGCTAAGTACTCTTTCTCTGAAGGGTTGAGACACAGGTGTTGACATGTACGTGGATGTGCATGTACTTTCAAAGGCTAAGCTTACAATGAATTAAAGAACTTAATTGGTCTTTTTTGTGGTTCTAGAACTGAGCAACATCTCTTTCCATATAATAGAGTAAATGTTCAAGGGGTCATTCCAAGGAGGTGATGTTATAGACAGAAAAAGACGAACAAAAGCAAACACACACACACACACACACACACACACACACACACACACACACACA
>OU015742.1:32261093-32275408 GCA_907169655.1 Acomys percivali | reverse complement strand
ACACACACACACACACACACACACACACACACACACACACACACACAAAGAATAGCTGGTTATTCCAACTACTTTCTCTGTAAGATGAGCACCAGAAACAGAATGGGAAGTTAACTGATCAACCTAAATTTCTTCAGGTCACCTTTCTATTCAGGATTAAGGCAAAGGAAACTTCTTATCCTGTCAGTTTGCCTGTTTGGGGAATTAGGCTGTTATGGTTCTAATTCTGAATTGTGTTGCGGACGTGGGGGCGGGAGGGTGCACCAGCATACTTTCAACTTTGTGATATGGAATGTTAGTTTGACTCTGTTTTGATATTTAGCCCGACTCGCTGGGAGCTAGCGCGAGAGCTTTACCATAAACCTGTGATCTTAAGTTGATGATGACCTTTCTTTTCTAAGGAATATCACAGTTTTACTATTCACAGCAAAACACACGTCTACAGTTAAGTTAGCAAAGATGTATGGCCATCAGTCCAATACAGGAGAAAAGCCATCGCTGACTAATCAGCTCAAAGGATTCATAAATGATTTCTAGAAGCGGAAAGGGATGGTAGAGACACAGGATGCTACTGCTTTCCTTTTCCAAAGCCAAAACCGTCAGGAAGACTTAGAGAACAGTTATTGCTCGAGAAATATAAATGTCCACCTTGCGACACCAGCTTCCCGCCCACTTTATTCTCTGTCTATTCCTAACGTGAGACCAGGTAATTCAGTACACTTAAGAGAGGGCAAATTACCTGAAATTGCTGCTTGGTGTCAGTCAGAGCGCTGTGCTGAGGCGCCGAGAAAGCTGTGAGGAAGTGTAGGAAGTTAACAAGTTTCGTCTCTTTCCTGAATTAGAGCCAGGGCAGAAATATCACCTTCACTGACCAGCTCTGAAGAGTCCGTCAGCATCACCCACAATTAAATACTAAACTTCATTATTAGGACTCAGAGAATGACATCCACAACTTCATCTTTATTTTTTTCTCTCCCTGCAAATCTTCACTGGGTCCTATGATCACAAATAGGACTAATGTTTCCTTGTAACTGGCCTGTGGTTTTGTAAAATGATTTTACGGTAAGCACATTTTCTGGAATTTGTTGAGCAGAGCTCTGAGAGAGAAGATAGGATTTTCTATTTTAGCATTAAAAGGGAAAATTTACCCAATATCATGCTATACTCTAAAGTGGGGTCATATTTAATTAATTAGCTATTAGGGGAATAAAACCAAAGCTAGGAAACACTCAAAGGGAAGAAAAGTTTTGGAAGAGAAATGAAACAAAAAATAAAAAGAAATAGTCATAGAATCATTGGAACTGACCCAGTAAGATGAGAAGAGTCCGTAAAATGTGCCTAGATAATCAGATTTATGATTTCTTGTTCTTAGCATCCCAATCACTGATGTTGTTGTTAGTTTCTTTTTAAAAAATATTTATTTATTTATTATGCATACAGTGCTCTGTCTGCATGTACACATCTGCACACCAGAAGAGGGCACCAGATCTCTTTATAGAGGGTTGTGAGCCATCATGTGGTGGCTGGGAATCGAACTCAGGACCTTTGAAAGAGCAGGCAGTGCACTTAACCTCTGAGCCATCTCTCCAGCCCCATTGTTAGTTTCTAGTGATACATTTTTTTCATTGTGTATTTCTCAAATGACTCACTTTCCCCTCTCCTAGGCCCTTTCTCTTTGAGTATATAATGCTCACTGGCCAGTCTTTAACCCTCATGTGGATTAATGGTGAATTTGCCCCTTAGCTAATTTTTGAAATTCCCAGGAATTTTTGAAGAAGAACTTTGCAAAAATTTGAGACATTTGTGACTTTTCTTGCTTTCCAGTCTTACTAAAAAGTTTTTTAAACTTATATTTTGGATGACAATGAGTTTGGAGTTGATTTTATAAGTGTGCCTCAAGCTTTCCCCAGAGTCCTGTCAGAGGAGTTAGGACACCCTGCAGACACAATATTAAACTTGAAGACCCAAACTTTAACCTTCCCTAGAGCTTTACTATCATAATTAGGTCCTAGAAGGAAACTACTCAGGCCAAACAGGCTCCTTTGAACATCACGGTCATTAGCGCCAACACCTTGCTCATCTGACAGTTACAGTTTAGTGTGGCTTATGAATGCATTTTATGAGATGTGTGCCCACAGTCTTATAAAAGAAATCTGCCCCCCCCTGGAGCTTTCTCATAATAATGGAAGCCCAGTGATCCATCAATAACTGAAATGCAAAGATGTCAGAGAGCTCCATGTTTGGAGCAAGGGATGTGGGATAATTGTTATTTTCATTCCTTACCAACACGAAACAATTTTCTTCTATGACTCAGTCTAGAATGTAAAAGTCTTTCCTATTTTTGATAAACTTGACAGCTTTTCCAGACATTATTTTTAGAAACGAATGCATAATACCATTTATCAAGTCCCAGCTCCTTATATAACATCAAAGAACATCAGCGTGTAATCCATAAAGGATATTTTTGCAACTGGTAGAAGAAGAGACCAAGTTACTTGCTGTGATGTTCCCTTGGCAAGCAACGGATTTCTTTTCTTAGTCTCTGGGGATGGATGTCTTGAAACGTGGCCTGGTCATACAGCACTGGGGAAGGGTCCACTCAGCTCACATTTCCAGAAGCATAAAAGAGAGACATTTGCTTTCTCGGTTAGCGATCATTCCTTGGAATGCATTGAATGACATGAACTGCGATTTCCATCCTTGTGTGTATACGTGTGTTTGCACAAGCATATGGGTGCTCATGGGTGGACATTTGTGTAGAGGACAGAGGTCAATGCCAAGTGTCTTCCTTTATCATCTCTTTCTTTAGTTTTAAGTCAGTTTCTCTCTGAATCTGGAGCTACCAACTGCCTAGAATAGCAAGCAACAAGTTTTGAGGATCTCCTGACTCTGCCCTTACCCAGTGCTGGGAATATAAACTTATGCCAGGCTCAGTTTTTTTTTTTTCCAAAAACATGGGTGCTGGGGAATCAAACCCAGGTACTCATGTTTCAGTGGAAAGCACCTTATCGATTGAGTATATTCCCCAGTCCTGTCACCCTTTTAGCACCAGTGTCTTCAAAAGAGGTGTGTGTGTGTGTGTGTGTGTGTGTGTGTGTGTGTGTGTGTAGCAGGGTTATGTGGAAGGTGAAGGCTTTGTCTAATTAGATGATTCCCTGTAGATCCAAGGTTAACTCTAATAGTCATTTTTAATATAAAAAAAAAAGCTTCCACATGTCCATGATGTGGACATGCTATCAGAGAAACACAAATTATCAGAGAGACAAATGAATGTCTGTCTAAATAGATGCTTCTTGTTGTAGCCTAGGTGGCAGGAAAAAAGAAAAGAATGGAAAAGGAAGCTGAGATAGCCACTTCTGCCGTGAGTTTGAAGTATAGAGAGGCGATGATTCCCCTTTTCCCTTTTTAAATTAAGAAGCCAGATAAGTTAGACAGCATGAGTGCCACTTGCAGCTTCTCATGTTCTGGTGTTTAATACTCTTCTTTCATTTAGTGAAATGACTCTGTGCAACTGATTCTTGCTCACACAACTTGTGCTTTCCTTTTTCCCTGCATAGTTTGAGTCTTTTGTCCTTATATTTGAGTTCCAGCTAAATCCCGTTGGTTGAGACTTGCCTTTAAATAGGCTTTTCCTTATACTCCAACATTTGCATGAGAGAGAGTCCTCAGATAATGCTTTTCCTTTTTTTTTTCTTTTTCATGATTTTTTGTTGTTGTGAGGATTCTTACTCTATATATAGGGAGCATTCTGGAATAGCAAGCACATTAACAATGTCTGTTGTCCAAGGTTTTTGTCTTACAAGTCCAAATTTTGTTGCCACGATGGCAGGATATGAGCATGTATTCCAGTTTGGCCAGCCGGCTCTCTGAATAAGCACACACTCATTTCTCTAGTTCATCTAAATTCTTTCTAAAAAGCTATTTAAATTCTATTTATTCATCTTTTTCTGTGGGAGTACTCACAGACCTTATGTGGAGGTCTGAGGAAAACTCGCAGGTGTTTAAGTTGTCTCCTCCCATTATGTGGCTCCTAAGGATCAAACCAGGAGGGTCAGTCTTAGAAGTTGACCTTTCCCCCACTGAGCTATCTAACTGGCCCCAGTTTATCATAATTCCTCCTTGTGTCTTGAAAGAGTTTGTTTTGTGCATTGTTTTACAAGGGCACAACTCAGTGACACTGAGCCACTATAGCCGTCCACAATAATGTCCTCTAGGCTGGAATAATGATCTACATTGAACCGGAAGGGATGCTGTCTCAGAACAAGTGGCTTCCTTGGGTCCTCAAGGAAGAGGCCATAGAAATTTCCAGGAGAGCTCCATTTTAGGCCATCTATAATTTGTTACACGTGAGCATGATAAAATGTGTTTCCAGAGGACTTTTCAGGTACACGTTATTGATACATACATGGTTGGTTTCTGTGGGTGTTTCCTGATACAGAAAACTAAGATTGCTGTGTCTCGCCTGTTGAGGTAGCAGTAATACCATGACTCTGGCATGAGAAGACCTGAGTGCTCTATCTCCTCACTTCTTTGGTGTGAAGAATGAGTCTCTGGGTGTTTGGCTTCCATCGGGAGCTACTAAAACAGTCCCAATTGATGCAGATATATATTACATCATTAGGTGAGGAAAACACACTTACAGATTGTAGAGGAGCAGCATGCCAGATAATGGACAAAATATTGCCTCGGGCTAATGTGCTGTGGAAGAGGGAAGCAGGGTTTGGGGTAACAAATTAATAGAACTTTGAGATGCTGCATTTATTCCGAAGGAACTGAATGCTTTTCGGCAATTAGCCAGCATAGACAGAGTTTCCATGTGGCAGCCCCGCTGCTGACGGAATGCTGATAGGTGGATTGACAGACTCAAAACAGCTATTTAAGGACAAGTCTGCTGAGAGTGTAGCAATAGCCACAGCCAGTTCATGCTCTTGAGGACAAATGATGGTCTGCTATTGTGCGTGAGCTGATGAAGTCAGTGAAGGCATTGTAGGAGAGAGCGAAACCACTGGGTGCTATTTAAGAGTTGAGCAATTCTAGTTTGTGAGGGAATATGGATTCTACTTAGAAAAATAAGAGCATATAGGAGAGGAAGAAAGAAGTCATTGTCATTGTTTTAAATTGCTCGTGAGCTATTCCATTATGTCACGAATCGTAAGTCAAATTTTATGTTATTAGTATTAATTTTATTAGTGTGATGTGTGTGTACTGACACAATATTGCCTTAATGAAATAATGTGTTGTGGGTTATGTTCCGCAGATCTAATGTCATGCTTCTGAAACGTGGTGGGAATGCGCATGGGGAAGAACAGGAGAGGAGGGTAGGGAGGAGAGAAATGAGAGAGCTAGACGAAGATAAAGAAGGGACAGGAGAGATTTTTTAGGCATTCCGGTGACTTTCTTGACTCGCCGCACACTTTCTGTCAGCATTCCTTGCTTAGAGCCATTACTATCTATTTGCATCTGTGGCAGACGCACTCAGGTCTTCTCATGCCAGAGTCATGGTATTACTGCTACCTCAACAGGCGAGACACAGCAATCTTAGTTTTCTGTATCAGGAAACACCCACAGAAACCAACCATGTATGTATCAATAACGTGTACCTGAAAAGTCCTCTGGAAACACATTTTATCATGCTCACGTGTAACAAATTATAGATGGCCTAAAATGGAGCTCTCCTGGAAATTTCTATGGCCTCTTTCTTGTTTGCCCATTATCCTTTGCTCATGGCTATGTACTGAAGTGTGCCTATTAGACCAAGATGGCTGGCTGCTGGAGCATGTAAGGCTTAAGAAAGAAGAAAGTGGACATGATGTATGCCAACTTCCAGGTCTTTCTCTGTGTGTCTTTACTTACTAGTGGAGGAAGAGGAGCCTGTAGTCATTTGGGTTTTGTATCTCCAATCTCTGTTACAGAAGAAAGAACAGACAAGTAATAATTACTCCCCCAGCACTTTCATTTTTTTCACTCCCTGTAGGAGGAGTCACTTACTGCAAGTTACAATGAAGGATCCATAGTCTTTGGAGCCAGCCTATGTTACTTCAAGTGTTGGACATACTCTATATGAGGTATGTCATCTTTGCCTTGCTACTATCTCTGAAATTTTTATCTTAAGTTGGAGACTGTAATACTCCAATAATAGTATTTTAAATATTGTGATTAATCAAATTTAAGATTATTTTTCACACACATATAATTCTACTCTAAAATGCAGTATTGTACCCATATATCTCAGTTATAATAAAAGACTTATTTCTAATAATTTGAAAGTGCTATTGGAGGCTGTTTAGGATAAGTGGTTATACAAGTTAATTGTTGATCAGATCATGGTCATATATAGTCCATTTTTATCACAAGAATATACATCTTAGGTGTAACAGAGATATATGATTTTATAGAAAGATAAGGTAAAATAGCTTGATAAGGTCTTCAAAAACTTCAGAGACATACAGAATATGGCACTTAAAGATGTTTTTATTATTTCAAATATACATTTACAATAAGACAGGTTAACTTCTGGCAACAGCCAGCCTACCTCAAAGAAGATTATGAACATCAAAAAATCTCCTTATGGTGATGGCTTCAAATGTGCCAAACAAGCCACTGGGCAAAATTTCTTTGTTCCTACCACAGACAGAATTCTGCCTAATAATGAGCAAGCTTGTATCCAGGCAGAGTCGATGGACAAATTCTGCCAAGACAGGGTAAGGAAGTCCTCAATAGTTCCTGACTCACAAATATTGGGCCAGAAGGCTGAAGATGATCTTTCAACATTATAGAGAATTTGGGGTGACTGTTCAGGCAGCAAGCCATCTCTGACATCTTCCAATTTGGGAAGCTGCTAACCTGTACTCGCTGCATACTCAGATAATCAATTTTATCCCTTCTCATGTTTCTGAAGGGGTTGAAGACCAGATAGTTTAGTTTTACAATTAAGGTTAGTTGTTTAGGGGTAAGATGTTTTTAGGTCTAGATAGATGTTTTAAGTCAATAATGAGACAATAGGATAGATATATGTGTAATCATATACATGTGTATGTAAAAATATTTAATAGATTGTGATGAAAGATACGTAGTTAATTGTAATTATGTTGCTAGCTTATACATATCTGGAAATATTTGCTAAGATAACTAGAAAGAATCAAAATCAGTTATTCTGAAATGCTCTCATATTTAAATTTTATGCTTACTCCAGAGAATGAAGATGCTATTAATGTTTTTCTATGTATTAAATAGTTTTTAAAAAGAAAGAAACCTTGAGCTTGTTTGGGGGTTCTAGCAGGGGAGCGCAGCCACTCGTATACCCTTGACCGAAGACCGGTCCTCCTCTATTCGGGGAAGGTCGTCCTCTTATACTGAGCGCGCAGCTTCGGGAGGGACGCACATGGAGTGGTGAGGGAGGAAGGGGACACCCGCCTAGCCAGCCAGATCAGCCGAATCAACCCTGGCAATCAATGGGGTGACAGATGTCGCAGCCAGATCGCCCTCACATCCAACCCTGTGAGAATAGCATTGTAGAAGGATCCAGAGGGTCCTAGAAACCTACAAGTAGAACATTATGATAGGCAGATTCGGGCCAAGGGGTCCCGCTCAAACTAAGGCACTAGCCAAGGACAATACAGGCGGTAAAATTTAAACCCCTACCCAGATCTAGCCAATGGTCAGAACAGTCTCCACACTTGAGTAGAGAGAGGGATTTGACTTTCTCACATACTCTGGTGCCTCACATTTGACTATGTCCCTGGATGGGGAGACCTGGTGGTACTCAGAGGAATGACAGCAGGTCACTGAGAAGAGACTTGATACCCTATGAGCATATAAAGGGGGAGGTAATCCCTCTCAGGAACAGTCATAGGGGAGGGGAATAAGGGGAAAATGGGAGGGAGGGAAGAATAGGAGGATACAAGGAATGAGATAACCATTGAGATGTAACAAGAATAAATTAATAAAATTTAATATATATATATATATATACATATATATATATATAAAACAAAACAAAAAATAAAAAGAAAGGAACAATGAAGTGGTTTTGTACATAAGTATTTGCTGTGCAAGCATGACGATCTGACTTTGAACCCCTGAACCTACCATAAAGTCATACATTGTAGCACATATCTGCAAATCCAGGGCTCCCACAGCAAGCTAGGAGACAGAAAAAGGAGAACCCCTAGAAGCTAATGAACCAGCTTGCACATGCAGCAGTCAGCAGCAAAGCTCTTCTTAAAGAAAGATGAGCGAGAATTCAGACAACTGGTGTTGTCCCCGACCTCCAGTGATGCCTACGTCTACACACCTGCACATGCATGCACATGCAGGTATATGCATCACATACACATAAAACAAATAATTAAATGGGACAAAAGTTTCCAGAGATTACATATGATTCATGGAAAACATGCTGGTTTTGCAGAGTGAAATAATATGATCCTCACACTCTCTTCTCACAGCCTTCAGTAGACCAGTCCTAATGCAAAAGCACACATCATGTGGCTCTTAAACAGCTCTGTACAAAACATTGACTACCATTATACACTCTTTTTTAAAAAACCTTTGATACTATTCCATTATTTGTTGACCACTTTCCATAAAACTGAACAAAAGAACTCATTACAACTATAGAGAAATTTATTAATAATCCCCATCAATGTATTCAATTTGTTAATTATTTATTCTATCTCCTTTTCTCTATATAAGGCATATGGCTAAGTAGGGAATTTTTCCAGAATAATTATATTTATATATAGTATATTTTCTTTCTGGGTGTTTTTTTTTTTTGAGTCTGAGTGAATTTCTGAATTTCATTGTCTAAGTCATGACACAGAAACAATAACAGTAATAATCTCAATAAGCCTGTGAATTTACCACTACATAACAGAGAACAAGGTTTTCTGAATATATCCAATTGCTCAGATATTTACAATTAGGCATGCTTTTCAAATCAATCTACATTTATAGCATATTTTCAATAGCAAAACTATTGAAAATTAATGTCTGTGCACTAACTCATTTGATTTAATATATGAGACTGGGAAAGTACATATTAGTATGTATTTGAAAAATGAAATGAAAAAATTAAAATTTCTTGAAAAATTTTCTTCAGTATTTTCCTTCTGAGCACATGGGATAGGTCTCTGCATTCACAGTGTCTGAGGGGCACAGAACATTTCCTCCCTAAAATGCCTCCTGTCACGTATATCTTTAGCATCTAAACCATATAGAAATCAATAATGTAAATAGCAAGAGCTTAAATAAATAAAAGGATGAAGAGCATGAGTAGAAATTGCCTGGCAGGGCTAAAATGTGTTTCCAGAAGGAGGGAGTTACCAATCGTATTTCAGATTCTGCTGAGAACTCAAGAGGGACGGGGAGTGAAAACTAAGCTCTAGATTTGGAAGCTGGGAGGTTGCTGTTCTCTTAGATGAGAGGCATTTTGGTGGAGTCTTGGGATGGAAGCCAGCCCGAGACAGAGGAGGAGCGAGTGGTTGCTGGTAAAATGCCGATTGCGGAGGTGGCTGATGCTTTGTAGAAGCCTGTGAAGGCAACAGTATTGGAGCACCGGCATGTGAGGATGCTGATGCGGAGTAAGGAAGTGGCCAGGAACAGAGCTCAAGGGGAGAGTTCATCGCAGGATGACGCAGCTTCAGGAGAAGCTGAGAGGAGATTGAATAGGGAGCACATCTCACCTTATGGAGAGGACATACTTTCTTAAGTTAGTTGTAGTAATTTAGAAAGAACGGATGCAGATGTGGGTATATTTTCATATTCAATAGTGACAACTAGCACTGTTCATGAATGATCTTATGGGACAATATTACTTAAAGAGTATGATAAGAACAGTAAAGAGGAGAAATTGTTGAGAATTTTTGAAACCCATTTGTTTTCAGAGTCAAAGAATTTTTTTAAAAAAGTTGACAGCTTAATATGATTAAACTATAAAGTGGAATGGGAAGGTTGTAAGAAGAGTCTCATTTAAAATAAGAATGAGGGGCTGAACTGGGACAACAGCTGAGTGGCTAAAAATGCTTTGCTGCTCTTGAGAAGGACACCGTTCCAAGCACACACATTGGGCAGGTCATGACTGTCACTAACTCCAGCTCCAGGGAGTCAGGAATCTTCTTCCTGCCCACAGACACACACACATATACAGATTTTTAACAGAGAATCTTTAAAATGAAAATAAAAGAAAAAATTTAAAATGAGAAGAGGAAAAAGACCAAGTGGGCCTTTAAGTGGACTAAGATATATAATGACGCACTTCGTGTCTATTCTATAGTTAGTAGCTACAGAATATAAGAACAACCGGAAATAGTACAAAGGCCACAAGGAACCTTCAATGTTTTCCAAAAATGCAGTTTACAAATTTAAAAAAAGTTGTGTTCAGGCAGAATACATAAATTCTATGCCAAAGACTACACATTTGACCTGTACCAAACTTCTACTATGCGATATTACGTATAACTTGAGTGGAAACTCAAACTCAAACTGCCTAGCCAGTTTTCCTTTTACTATATTGTAGAAACTGGACCCGTAAGCACATAAGAGCTATGTAAAGGTGGTATCAGCTAGGGCTGGAGTACGCCTTTAAAAATCCACATGTTACAAGCTTAGCAACTAATGAAGTAGTGTTGGGAAGGGGACAATGATGAAATGGACAGGTCTGGAGTGTGGACCACTCATGGATTAATGTTGCTTTAAAAGTATACCTCACAAGAATTAACTTTATGGTATGAGATGTGGATTTAAAAAAATCAAACAAAGATAGAGGGAAAAAAGGAAGAAAGAAAAGCTGTCATGATAGGTACAAAGTCTGAAGGATGAGGGAAGACTGCAGAAGCCAGCCATGACTCACAAGTTGGCAGATGCATAAATAGATTCAATATATTTTTTCACAAGACAAACGTCCTCACATAAGAATTTTTAGCATGTTTTAATTTATTTTTAATGTTAAAATGTATATGTCTTCCCCTGTATGTATGTTTATTTACCATGTGTGTTTCTTCTGGTGCCCAAAAAGGCCAAAAGAAGTCACACTGGACTTAGATTTGCAGATAGTTGTGAGCAATCATCTTCGTGCTGGGAACTGACCCTGAGCCCTTTGCCAAAGGAAGTCTTCTTAACCGCTGAACCACCTCTCCAGTCCCCTCAGATAAGATTTGAAAAACAAAATTTAACTTCCTGATATTCAGGAGAAATTAATCTACAAATGTCTTGGTAGAATTTAAGGAAGATAGCCATAGCAGGAAAGCATTCCATTTCTCATAGTCCTATTTAAAAACAGACAATAACACAGTCAAAATCAAAGGCAACATAGATGACCATGTGTCCACGCGGATAGCAAAACCTAAGTATCTGGGAGTTTGCTGAGGCCTCATGGGAAGGAGCCTGAAAGGCCTGGAACAGTTTCATCTCCAGGGCACCGAAAGAACACACTGGGAGAACTTCTATGACGTGGCTTCACACCTAGAAGCTCTGGGGATAGCGTCAGAACTGAGCAGGAGACAGCACAAAGAAAAGGGGGTACAGAGCTGCAGAACGCAAAGAAACAGGACTTCATGTAGTGCTGTATCTCCGGACCAGCCAGCTCTGTGAAGCCAGAAACTCTGCTTGAAGCTCATTTTGATCTATGCTGGTGGTCACTATCACTCATCTAAAAGGGGTCAGCTCACCCAGAGGCAGAAATTAGTACTCCCACCTAGGGGAAAACCCTGTGGGGCAGAGGTTCTCAGTCTGTGGGTGTCATCCCTTTGGAGGGTCAAATAAGCCTTTCACAGGGGTCACTTAGCACCACTGGAAAACACAGCTATTTACATTATGGTTCATAACAGTAGCAAAATTACAGTTATGAAGTAGCAATGGAAATGATTTTTATGGTTGGGGTCATCATAACATGAAAAATTGTATTAAAGGATCACAACATTAGGAAGGTTGAGAGCCACTGCTGTAGGGGAAACATCTAAATAGTGACAGGGAGACTCGCTGTAGCTCTCCATAGTAGTGAGTCTTTTCTTTACTTACACACATACACACATCATATATGTACATATAGGTTACATGTATGTATGCTTTCTCTTTTGTGTGTGTGTGTGTGTGTGTGTGTGTGTGTGTGTAAGTAGACAGTTTAGTTCAAGAGACAGAAAGCAAGATGAGTGAAAGCCCTAATGTCAGTCAACACAGAAAATTCAAGAAACATAACACAAATCTGATTAAGTACCACCCATACCACCAAAAAGATGAAAGAAAGATATTGTATCTATAAAGCAAAGGCAAAATGCATAATTATTAAACAACAAATGTGAAAAATTCTAAGACAAACAAAAAAGCTTTTGGAGAAATTTTCTAAAATACGAAACAAGAGTGTGAAGAAATTGATAAGTACAAAGAAAATATTGAAGAAATTGAAGATGTAGTCTCAAGGACCATGTGCATTTTTTCAAGAATGTTGAAAAACAGAAACAGAAAACTTGAAGGCAAAGTCATTGATAAAAGGACATTATTTAGTTCCAAAGAATAACTTATTCATAGACTAAAAATATTTATTGAATATCAAAACACTTGAAAAACATCTAAGATTAAGATAATAAAAAAAAACCTTACAGGGAAATAAATTCAATTACTTAGAAAGCATAAGAACAGTCATAGGGGAGGGGAATAAGGGGAAAATGGGAGGGAGGGAACAATGGTAGGATACAAGGTATGGGATAACCATTGAGATGTAACAAGAATAAATTAATTAAAAAAAAGAACAAAATTAGTCTCAGATTTCTTGCCAATAGCTTTAGATTGTAGAAGATAATTCTATATTGTATTCGTGCTGAGAAGAAATGATTTATATGTTCAATTCCATACTCAACTGACAATCAAATATGAGGGTGAAGACTCAGAAAATGGTCATCAACTGTGAAAAGAAGGGCAAGCTTGCAAGAAAAAGAGGAACCTGGAACCCAGGAAACTCAGAGGAGTGCAGATTTTACATTTAAGAAATGAAGGAAACAATGAAAAGAAGCCACCATACAGATTCATTCTTATGGGGGAGTGGATTGAGCTAAGTATCAAAGAAGAGGAACTTCCCAAACAGCCAACACTGAGTGCAAAGTGCTTCACAGACTATTAGAAGACAGCTTGAAAGGCTCATCTGACTTTCTCATTTAAAAATTTGCTCCTCATTCTGTATCTTAATAAGCTGAATAAACAAAAATCAGAGTGAAACAGGGGACCAAACTGCAGCTGTAGCTCATACATAAATCCATCAGTTTGTCACTAATCTCAATGACTCCTTGGAACACTGAAAAACAGTTAAAATGTGACTTCATTATTCTTAATGAACTTGTTTGCTCTCTGAATTAATCGAACCAACATCCCACAATCAACCGCTCCTCCAAGTTCTAATTCCTTGAAATATGATAACAGATGCCTTGAAAATCTCTTCCAGGAGTGCAGCAAGGGCGTTCCAAAGCTTCCTATTCTTAATATACAGCACGCTGGCTTCAACTGTACGGGTGGCTAATTCTAGCAAGTTTTCTGTATACCTAAACTAATTAGAGGTTCAGAAAGTCCAGCAAGAGTCTGGGGACTTGTTAAAGTTCCAATATCATTAATATTTCAGCTTCTGATCTGTAATTGCAGTATCTGCTGCAAGTGTTTCCAAAGACAGTGTTTATGGGTAAGTATCCCGTGGCATTTACTAGTTGGAGAGTGAAACTTTTGAATAGAGAAGGAGGCGCCTGCAGTGTTTGGCTGTAAGAATGATTTTGGCAACTTGAATTTGTGTTTCTACAAGCATGGGCATCCAGAACCTATGCAGAAGTGCAGAAGGTCTCTGTGTTGCACTCTGCAGTTCAGCTCATTCCTAAGAAACCTGGCATTTGCCTACTGGAATAGAGCTGGCAAAATGACATAGCAGGTATAGGGATTTGCTACCAAGTTTTTTGACCTGAGTTCAATACCAGGGGCTAGATCCCTATGGTCGAAGGCGAGAATCCTTCTGGAAAGTTCTCTTCTAACCTACACAACACACACACACACACACACAGAGAGAGAGAGAGAGAGAGAGAGAGAGAGAGAGAGAGAGAGAGAGAGCGAAAGAGAGAGAGAGAAAGAGAGAGAGAGAGAAATAAAAAACCCCACCAACTTAAATACTGTACCTTTCTTTTTAGCAAGACATTGATTGTCATGTTTTCTAATAATTTTTCTTTCTGATTTAGTGGGACACACATCTAACCCAGTTTCTAACGTTTTTAACCTTAAATGATTGAGTCTCATTTGGGGATTTGTGTGTGTGTGTGTGTGTGTGTGTGTGTGTGTGTGTGTGTGTGTGT
>OU015742.1:32232206-32259355 GCA_907169655.1 Acomys percivali | reverse complement strand
GAGAGAGAGAGAGAGAGAGAGAGAGAGAGAGAGAGAGAGAGAGAGAGAGAGAGAGAGAGAGATATTCTGCTATGATACTGCAGGAATCCACCTGCTGTAACACATTTCATCACAGTCAGTGTGAAGGCATGCCTCGTGTGTAAAAACTGGGTTGTCTCTGCATCTGGCAATACTGATGCCTTTCGTTACTATAAAGCTTCTGGAGTCAACAATTTGTTATTCATCATCACAATTAAAAAAGGAAATGTTGATAAAGTTACCTATTCCCTAAGCCATATATAGCCCTTAGCATGAACTGTAATGTGCATTTCTTCAAGGATCAGCATCATAAACAGTGTGTGTGTGCCATGTCATATTGTTGGAATGGAGTCTTTCAGATTGGTAGGATTTTTGTGGAGAAGGTAAATACTCTGTGAGGTGAAGAAGTCTTAAGTAAATGAACACATATATGTTTAAAATAAAAGGCACATTATCTGCCTGGAGGAAGGAGAAACATGTATGTTATAATGCTATCTGGGGTGACATGTGTTTGTTAACAGTCCTATAAAGGATATATCTGTCCCTCACAGATGAGGTGCTGGTCCTGTAGAGATTTTCCATTTTGGTGTTTATGCATTTGGCTCTCACTAGCTCCATTGCTGAAAATCCTCTGGGGCCAGTTACATCTCCTGCAGGACAAACCTAAGCCTGAAATAGCATTTGAATGACCTATTATGAACATGTTATATAGAAGTTCATCTCAGAATATTGGATGATATTTAGATCATTTGGAAAATAAATAAATAAATGAAAGTTTGGTATATGCATACAATTTTTTTTATTAATTTGAATATATCATTAGAAGTGAAAGAGGATTATATATTATATAACGTATATTATAATCATTTGAGTTTATTGATTATATATAAACATTATAAAGTAAGGACAATTGGGATAGTGACTCCCTTGGGTTTTCTGTGTTAACTGGGGGCTTTTAGGACCCAAAAATTTAGAACAACTTAGAGCTAGACTTGGTGGTACATACCTGCAATCCCAGCACTCTGTGGATAGCAGGGTGTGAGACAGAAGGACCACAGACTCAAAGCCAGCTTGTGCAGCATATTGAGTTCAGGACCAGACACAGACACACACACACACACACACACACACACACACACACACCAAACACACGCACAAACACACCCACAGGCATACACAGACACAGACACACACACAGACAGACACAGACACACAAACACAGACAGACGGACAGACAGACAGACAGACAGACAGACAGACACACACACACACACACACACACACAAATGCAAAACACTCTGGACTTAGCCTGCAGTTTTCCTTCTCAGATTTCATATGTGCATTCTGTATGAAATGTATGTATCTAAGTTATGTTTACATCATGTTAGTTAAACTACCTAAAGTTACCCTAACTTGTAAAATAAGATTAGCATATATATTGTGAAAATTAATAGATTTTATTATTGAATTTCATCCACACCCCTTTATATTACTTGCATCATATTCCATTATCCAAATAATCCCATGTCTTCTCTCATATCTGTCTGCCTTTATTTTTCAAGATTCCACACATAGGATAAAGTAAACAGAATTTGCCTTTCCATGTCTGGCTTATTGAACTTAACATAATGATATATGCATTTTCCTACACATGACATAATGTTTTAGATAATTAAAACAAACACATACCTTTTCAAAATTCAGAATCTTTCCTTTTATAGGAAAACTGAGAAGATGGTGAAGAGAGCCTTCCTACATAATCCTATTTGGAGCCTCTCACTTTCACGTATGGCAGGGATGCTGTAATTGCCAAATAATATTGATGCAGTCCCATTAACCGAAGTCAATACTTTATTCAAATTCCCTTATTTTTTTTTATGCCTGGTGCTTCTGTCTGTTCCAGGTTCTTGCTGAACATGATGCATCACATTTACTTGTCATATCTCCTTAGGCCCCTCTTGGCTATGACAGTTTCTCAGATTTTCATTATTCGTGATGACCTTGACAGTCAGGAGGTAGACTGGCCAGGTATTTGATGCCCCACTATTGAAATCCCTCTGAGGTATTTCTAGTGATTACAGGTTTGGGGAAGGAAGACCACAGAAGGAGAGGGCTATTTTCATCATGTCAGATCAAGGTTGCATGCTGTTAACATGACCTTGATCACCTAGCTGAGACACTCCACCCGGTTTTGACAGGATCAAGCCAAGCACTAGATGTGAAAGCCTGGCCAGCACAGTGCCTGGAGCCGCAGAGGCATTCAATTACTCAAGCGACTCTCCCTTTACTTGTGTTTCACATCCATCTCGATGCTCACATTAAGCTGCAAGGATTATTCGTGTTATTAATATCATTTGACTTTGCTACAATATGGTGGAATACAAGGAAGATTTCAAGATAAATTAGGCATCTATTTAAAAAGAATGCTTACTGGAATACTTAACAGATTCCTACTAAAGAGGAGCCTTACCTCAAAGTAAACCTTTGGGACTGCAGCAACGGTCCAGTCCAACATGGCTAGCCACCTACTTTGAAAATACAAGTTCATCAGCCCATATCTGCGGAGATGGATATTGATAACTATCACAGACGGAAACTCAAAGGAAGATAAAGATTGACGAGACTCTTCTCTACCATTAACAGGAATGCGGAATGGTGTGCCCCTGTGGAAAACTCCATGAAAGACTTTCAACTTATTCATAGAACTACCAAATAATTAAATAATCCCATTCTTGGTTTTATATATCTCATAGATCAGTGGTTCTCAATCTGTAGGTTGTGACATTTTTGGGGGGGAGGTTAAATGACCCTTTCACAGGGGTTGCATATCAGATATCCTACATATTAGATTTTTACATGATGATTCATTACAGTAGAAAAATTGCAGTTATGAAGTAGCAACAAAGTAATTTATGGTTGGAGTTACCACAACACGAGGAACTGTATTAAAGGGTCACAGCATTAGGGAGGTTGAGAATTACTGTCATGTATACACACACACACACACACACACACACACACACACATACACATATATATATATATATATATATATATATATATATAGCATGAGGGTAACCTAATTAATTATCCATCAGAAGATGAATGGAGATGGTGTGCTAGATTCCTATAATGGAATATATTCAGCCTTAAAAGGAAATAAGTACCATTCATGACTACATGAGTGAACACAGGAAATTATAGTGAAGTGAACTACTCATTACAGAATGACGAATATTACATAATCTCATTTACATTGGAAGTATCCAAAATAACCAAAAATTTAAAAGTAGAGAATAAAATGGTGGTTGCTATGGGATTGGGAGAAGGATTTATCTCTAGACATCTGCTGTACCACACAGACCATACAGTTAACAATACATACATATTTTCAAAAGTTAGAAGAGTTCCTTGGTATTAGATGTTCTTATCACAAAACACACACACACATGAAACTGCTTTGGAAAATTCCTGGAGGAAAAGGCTTTATTTAGTACATTGTTTTCACTGCTACATGCGTATGTCCAAATGCATCAAGATGTATGAAGTACAAGGTTTTGCACATAAACACAGCCTTAAGTAAAGGATGTAGGTGCCACTCATTAGTTATGCTTTGGGTACCTGTCTTCTCAGACCCATTTGTTTATCAAGTGCTCTACAGAGTTACAGCATGCAAAATTAGCAAAGAATGTAAAGTTCTGGAGTTTTTAGGGCTGATTTCTGTTCTTACAAAAAGTCGAGTGCTATTATCTTGACTCCAGCTGTATCATTTATTTCTTCTCATTGACTCCAGTGACGACCATAAGCTGATCACACCCCTCACACAAGACTATGCACTTTGGCCATTCCTCATGATGCCCACCATGCATGCTATAAGGTTGTACAGGTCTGTTTGCTCAACTGGAGCATGAACTCTATTGGGAGAGGACAGACTGCTGGCTTATAAGGTCATAAACTAACATGGAAATATTATATTAACAGAGAGTTAACCTTGAGAAGGAAGAGTGATCTCAAATCTGTGTTTCATTTCTCAGAGGTATGTTTTGGGCAATCAGGATCACCAGGGTCAACTGATTGTCCCGCGTTGTACCAATATGGCTTAGTGCCAAAACCTACTGTCACCACTCTTGACTTTGTGTGTAGTGTACCTTTGACTAGGGGAGAAAGGTGTGTACAGTTAAGGGACTCTGTGAGGTAATGAGGAACACACAAATACGTCCAGTAGTTCTGCCTTCAAAGGTGAGTTTATATATTTTGAGTGCAATGGGAAAATGCCATGCAAGGTCTAACGATGTGCTGAATGTTGGGAAGACACTGGTTTATAAGAATTAGACACAGATAGAGTGTCAAAGCAGTTGGCTCCACATGCTTTACACTTGCTCCGTGTACATAAATGGCTTAGAGGTTTTCAGGGAGAACCCAGACCTGATGGGGAAGCCAGAAGCCTTCAACTGTGTAGTTCTGTCTGGCACTGAAAACAATTCCAGAAAATTTGTTATAAAACAATATAAATTTGCAGAACTTGCTGTGGTTTATTCATGTTAGAAGATAATTTTGGTTGATAAAATTTAATTAAGAATTTGGAATAACGTATGTCATACATACGCACTAACACAAGGTCTTAGGTGATTAAAAAGATAGTTGCCCATTTGAATAATCATCTATATTAATTTGTTGTACTATTTAGATTTTATTTAAAAGTGTGTGAGCATGTATGTATGCATGCTGTATTTCTTTATATATGTTGCATGTATGAAGTGCATGTGGTTTCTCCTTTCATTTTTCTGCTTTACTGCCTTGAGACAAGGTCTCTCTCAATGAACTGAAAGCTTGCTATTTTGTCTAGGCTGGCTTGTCCGGGAGTTCTCAGCGTCCATTCATCTCTGCTGTCTAATGCCGGAGTTTCAATTCTGCTCATGCATTTCTGTTTTGTACATGGGCTTTGGGGATTTGAACTCAGGTCCTCACACAAACAGAGCTAGATAATTGTAACCACTGAGCTATCATCCCAGCTCCATGCTGGTTTGTTCAATCAGAGGACACTCAGATTTGTTTCCAAGGCTCCCAGAGACAAATCCCCAAGAAATGAAGCTAGGAGCTGGCTTTTTCTTTTACTTCGGTTTTCAGATCATTGAAAGATTCTGGTTTTTAAACTGCCTTCGGTGTAATGTTGCCTGAGAAACCGATTTTGAACACATAGCTGTGCTTTTCCTTTTAGAAGTCTCCCAATTCGTGCTGTTCCTTCTGTTCAAATTTAATCTAGTCGGGTACAACATGGTTATGTCTTTCTGGTCGGAAGAATTTTAGTAGTTGATGCCTGAGTGTGTCCACAGTTTGCAATTTATTAGACTAACCAGTTTTTTAAAAGATGCTCAAGATTTCAATTTTGAGACATTTTTCCAAAGCAGGATTATCCTGTTTGCTATTCCATTTGTTTGAAATGTGCATTTAAAAATAGATCGAAGGATCAGAATGAGGATGGAAAATGGCACAGTAGGCTTCATTCTATTTGAATAAAAAAGTAAATAGGCTTGAGCAATTTATAATCTCTTGGAAAATGTAACAAGAACAAGAAGTATGTTGCTTGGAAACATTTTGTAAATATAAATATAAAATGTTTGATTTGGGTCCTAACTGTAATTTATTTTTTGAAGAATTTAACCTCAAACCCCATTACATATTATGTGTATATGGTGGATATGTGTACATATGTGTGTATGTGTGTGTGTGTGTATTGCACCTTAGAAAGTAAACCAGTGTATATTTTTCTAGACATAAATCCCAAAAGATAAACAGCTTAAGTATGTATCTCTATGACATATTTTAATTTGATCAATTAGTTACCTGTGCATGCCAAGTCATAAACAAACAGTTTTTCTTTATCTGCTTTGGAAGCAATTTCAACGGATCATGAACATGTGCTTTCTTTTTTCTAACTGCTTCTTTCCTCAGTGCATTCAATTACAAATATTTTATTCCACTGACAGTCTGTAACATCATACATGTCATTGCTGGAGCGGTGATCTGAACTTTCAGATAAAGAATAAGTGTTGGAATGAGCTGCTGCCTTTAACTGGGAGCAAAAGGCTTCCCTGGAAGGGTCCAATTTGGCACTTACTTTGCATCTTACAGTCTGACCATCACCTCGCAAAGGTCTCCCCTTGTGTATAAACTAAACTAAATTTATTTCACATGATCTCCTCCCCAGTTGCATTAAGCATAAAATGTTGATTTATTTGTTGGGCTACTGACAACTGTAGACTGAGCTGACTTTATAAAACTATATATAGATCCAATCCTTCAAAGGGTCAGAGGGCAACAATCTACCCACTTAGTCGTGTAGAAATTAATTTTTTTCGATTTGACTATTCATAGCATCATTAATGAAGAAAAGCTGCAAGAGAAAACAGACCGCTTTCAGGAATGTGATTCAGAACATTAACACCTTAATTTACATAAAATTAGTTACATACTGCTGCAGTAATTTAATTTGTTTGACCAGTACATTGCAACTGTGAAAAATAGACTCAGAAAGGCCAGACAAAGAGTTCCTCGTATTTTCTCCAAATGACTAGTCTCTGAGTACTATGAAACAAAGTGAATAAATTATAAGGCATCTCAGAATACTGTAGTAATAGCTTCAAAATATATGGATTAGAAACATATTTTCGCTTTCCTTATGCTTCAAAAGTATTCTTAAAGTGCGAACTCTGTGCTTGAAATACATTACATATTTTCTCCAGGTCTTATTAGAGTTCTGTAAGTAAAAATAGCAGCACTAAACCGATGTGGTAAGCATTGTCACAAGATAAAAACCCAAAGAGAGTAAAGTGGCTTTGCGTGACTCATAAGTACAAGGAACAAAATGGTTGCCCTAAGGTCATAGTGAACATGCTAGTGTCCGAGCCTATGCACACTAACTTCTTTCAGAAGCCATGTCCAGTTAATTTGGACTTTAACTAGGTGATTGTCTTAGAAATTCGTCCTGTGTGAACATAAGCAATAAAGGTTCCATTACTCCACTGTTCACTGTTTCTTGTTTCAAAGATGTGTTTTGCAGGTCAAGTTTATCTCATATTCTTGTATGTGTCTTTCCTTTCTTTGTAAAATTCAAAACGTCTTTTCTGTCACTACCAGAGCAATATTCCAGACTCTTTCTGTCTAATGTCCCTTAAATAGGTTATGCCAACCTTACTGCATGTGGACTGTCTTAAATCAGAGCTTCATGTTAAATTCTTACAGCCAGTTTTAATTGTGGAGAATAAACATTCCATCATTTTTCCCCCCACCAGCTATAGAGCTGAAGGTGCATTATCTGGTTTTTCCCCTTCTTGATATATTTAATAGAATCACACGAAGACTTTTTTCTTTTTTATGTGCATATTGGTAAGAATGGTAAAGAGTATTTCAAGCTAGTGTTGAGAGTGATTTTTTAAAATGTATTTTTATTTCATGTGTATGATCTTTTGCCTGTATATATGTATATGCACATGTGTGCCTGGTACCTGTGGAGGCTGGAAAAGGGTATCAGATTCCCTGGAGTATGAGCCACAATGTTGGTGCTGGGAATCAAGTTTGAGCCCTCTGGAAGAGTACCAATGTTCTTAATCCTTCTAGCCTGTTTTTTTTTTTTTTTAAATCTATCATCTGTCTGTCTGTCTGCCTGTCTGTCTGTCTATCTATCTATCTTTATTTTTTGATTTAAGGTTTCTCTTTTTTATTTTGTTTTTGATATAGGTTGTTCTATAACTTACTGTAGATAAGACTAGCCACAAACTCAGAGATCCACCTGCCTCTGATTCCTGAGTACTGATATTAAACACATGCTCCACCACTGCCCAGATGATCTACCTCATTTTTAAATCAAAAAATTTTTTGATAATTTTATACATGAGCACTGTGTTTACATTATCTCTGTCCCCCTTCCCCCCTCTACCTCTTCCCATGTGCTTTTGGTTCCTCTCAATTTAATGGTTCCTCCTTTATTATCGACACACACATATTCCTATCCAAAAATGCATACCACACTAAGAATTTTATTTTAAAGTATTTATGTAATGACTAATTGTCTCAATTTTAAATTTAGAGATGAGTTTCTGGTTATTCATAATGCTCTCGAGAGTTCTTAGTACAGGGAAGAAAATAGCACAGTTTTTCCCGTGTGCTTGTGAATGGGTAGGTTCTCTATTTATTTATTTAACTAAACCTGCCTGTAAAACTTTGCAAATATGTTCCTCTCTGGACATTCACTCCTCAATACACACAGGAGCTTGGCTGCAGTGCACACGTACACACCAAGATTAAGGGATTTTTAAAGACTAGATAAAATGGCACAACATTAGTGTGTCACTTACATGATCCTCCCACAGACTTTAAGTTGTTTGTAAATTACTCATAATACACCAGACAATAGAAACTTCATGTAAGTAGTTGTTATGATACATTATTTAAAGAATATTGACAAGCAAAAATTTTATATGCTGACTTTGTGCGTGTGCACAGATGTGTGGGAGCTCTGCTTCCTAATGTGTGAGCTTGTGAAAGTCAAAGACTGAGTTTGGGTATCTTTCTCAATTGCTTTTCCATCTTATTATTTTTATTAGCTCTTTGTATTTTCCCCTAGATTTTATTTTATTACTTTGTGTGTACAAGTGTTCTGCCCACATATGTGTCTGTGCAGCACATGAGTGGCTAGAGCCTGAGAAGGTGGTCAGCCTCCATCTGGGTCCTGTGCAAGAACAAGTGCTCTTAAACACTGAGCCCACTCTCCAGTGCCTCCACCTTTTCCTGAGACAGTACCTCTCACAGAACTTCGAGCTTGGTGTTTTGGCTAGACTGACTGTCTGTCTGACCAGTGAGCTCCCAGACACAGTGACCTGTGTCTGAATCCCTCCAGCACTTCTTTTGTTTGTTTGCTTTTGACATGATTGCTGACTCTTATGCTGATGCAGCTAACAGTTTACTAATTTTGTCATCTTTATAGCTTCTGGAGAAATGTTTTCTTTCCCTCAGTACTTTCAGTCTGAAATTGTTACAAAGTGTTGACCATACATTGTGTGTCAAACTCTAATTGGATCTTAATTTGTAAATCAAATATTGTTTTGCATGTAACTCTCTAGGACACAACCATGAAGATATCTCTTTCTAATGTCTTTCCCAAAAGGCATGGAACATGTTTAGAACATGTTTAGGGAGATTATATTTGACTTCCACTTTACTGTTAGTTAGCTCATTGCTCTTGGGTAGGTACACTAATTATTTATGAGTCTTAATTTGCTCATAGGTAAAATGAAAGTTTTAGGTATAGTGTCCTGTAGCCTTTTTAGATTCAATATACAGATTTTTAAAAGTATGTTTGTTTACTTGTTTGCCACCTCTAACTTTACATAAAACACGGGAAAGCTGAGCATAAAAGTCATGAGCATAATTTAAGGTACAGGAGAAGCATCATTTTAAAAGATGGATTCCAGAGAGGTCCCTCACTCATGAGGCAAAGTGCAGGGTCAGATGAGGGGATAAAACCAGACACAAACTTTTACTACATTATCTCCATTCTTTCATTAATTTTGTTATGCTGGTTCTTCCCCCAGTAGAATAGTAAGATGAAATATGGGCGGTCAAAAAACAAACTCTTCAACACAAAACTTCACCTTATCTAGAGCAGGTGTAAGTTTGTTTCAAGAATATCTCATATTGTTAGACAAATCAGCCATGCTTTTTGAAACAGCCTTTCCCCCTCCCTCTTCCACTTAAATACTTGCCTTTCATAAAACAAACAAACAACATTTGGGTTCCTAAGACACAGACTCGCTACGTTCCTGTTGATGTGTTTACATCAGTGATTTGCTTAAAAGACTACATTCTAAAAACAGTGCATGTCCGCACAATGATGTTTTCTTAGAAGTAAATCGCATTTTAAAATGACTAAAATGAAGGAGATAACACACAAAGTGGAAAATGGTTTCCACAAGTCAGCTCACTGGCTTGGTCTGCAGTATCCCATAAACTTTGCAATACTTCCTAAGCCAACTGATAATCTATCAGGAGGTCCACCAATGTGCTCTATCTAACTTTCATCACTGTGATGCTGTTTTAAGAGGGCCTGCACTGAACAGTACTGGTAACATGATAGAGTTTTTTTTTTAATAAATACATGCTTTGTACTCTAAGCCAAAGCCAATCTCTCTCTCTCTCTCTCTCTCTCTCTCTCTCTCTCTCTCTCTCTCTCACACACACACACACACACACACACACACACACACACACACACACACACACATGTTGGCTCTGTTTCTTAACAATTAAACTTTATTATACAACCCAACTAGCTTACACAAGAAGGAAAAAATGTTAAAGGGACAAAAGAGTGAGCCTTCTGGTATCCGTTCCACGGGATGAGTCCTTAGGTGTCTCTCTGGCCCGCGTGATAGTCCAGCCTGTTCGCTTTCTCCACAAGCTCTCCCAAACCCCGGCTGAATCTGTTTTTTTTTTTTTTTTTGTTTGTTTGTTTGTTTGTTTTTACCTGTCTGAGTCACATGGGAAGGGCGGTCTCCTTCTCCCGTTGAGGGTCCATTAGGAAAACAATAGCCCAGGTGGGGTTCCCAAGTCTGTTTCCTGAATTCCAGGCCCAGGATGGCTCCACTCAGTCCATCACAAGGTATTCATGGGGTGCCCCAAGGGTAAAGCCCGCCAAGACTGCTTCCACCTGTGACAAAACTTAATCTCTCCCCCCCCCACACACACACTTTATCAAACCTACAGTGGAGCAAGCTACTGGATAAAAGGACAAAATCTCATCGTTACAGAAAATAAGCATAGAGAAGCTGAACTGTCAAATCAAACAAGTGTTTTGTGTTTTCTTTGTACAACATAAAAATATATTCCATAAAATAGCACAGCACACTAATAAAAGAAAAGATTCTGCAAAGGAGAACTCCTGTGTAAGAAGATTATGTATTTACTAGGGTTTTCCTATAATTTTGATCACATGTAAAATTCTCCAAGAACACATCAAATATATCATCCAACATGATCAAGTAAGCTTCATCCCAGGGATGCAAGGATGGTACAACATACAAATGTAATCCACCATACAAACAAGCTGAAAGGAAAAAAAAATCCCATGATTATTTCATTAGATGAAGAAAAAGCCTTTGACAAAATATAACACTATTTCATGATAAAAGTCTTGGAGAGATCAAGAATGAAATGCCCATACCTAAACATAATAAAAGCTATATACAGCAAGTCAATAGCTAACATAAAATTAAATGGAGAGAAACTCAAAGATATTCCACTGAAATCAGGAATGAGACAAGGCTGCCCACTCCCACCATTCTCTTCAGTATAGCACTTGATTTTCTAGCAAGAGCAATATGATAGCTAAAGGAGATGAAGGGATCTACATCAGGAAGAAGTATCACTACTTACAGATGATGTGACACTATACATAAGTGATCCCCAATATTCCACAGAGGAACTTCTACAGCTGATCAACACCTTCAGCAAAGTGGCTGAACACAAGATTAATTTTTAAAAAATCAGTAACCTTCCTGTATACAAAGGACGAATGGGCTGAGAAAGAAAATAGGGAAACTACACCCTTCACAATAGCCACAAATAATATAAGGTATTTTGCTGTAACTCTTACCAAATAAATTAAGAACATGAATGACAAGAACTTCAAGACTCTAAAGAATAAATCTGAAGAAGTTATCAGAAGATGGAAGATCTCCCATGTTCATGGGATGGTAGGATTAACATAATAAAAATGTCCATCTTACCAAAAGCAATTTACAGATTCAATGCAATCCCTGTCAAAATATCTACACAACTCTTTACAAACCTTGAAAGAACAATTCTAAACTCCATGGAAAAACAAACAAACAAACAAACAAAACACCCTCAGAATGGCTAAAGCATTTCTATACAATAAAAGAACTTCTGGAGACATCTCCATCTCTGACTTGAAGCTATACGTCAGAGAAATAGTAATACAAACTGCATGGAACTGGCATAGAAATAGACTGGTTGATCAATAGAATCAAGTCAATAGAAACAAAACCCAGAAACAAACCTGCACACCTATTGACAATTAATTGTTGACAAAGGAGCTAAAGGCATACAATGGAAAAAAGACAGAATATTCAACAAATGGAGCTTGTCTAACTGGGTGTCTGTATGTAGAAAAATGCAGATCTTTTTTTACCATCCATATTTATAATCCTGCACAAAATTCAAGTCCAAGAGGATAAAAGACCTCAACATAAAACCAAATATGATAAATCTATTAGAAGAGAAAGTGGGGAAGAGCCTTTAACTCACTGGCATAGGAGACAACTTCTTGAACAAAATGCCAACAGCTCAGGCTCTAAGATCAACAATTAATAAATGGGATTTCTTGAAACTGAGAAGTTTTTGTAAGGCCAAGGACACTGCCAATAGAATGAATTAATAGTTTATAGATTGGGAGAACGTCTTCACCAATCCTATATCTGACAATGGACTAATATTAAAAATATATAAGAAACTCAAAACATTAAACATCAACAACCATAATAACCCAATTGAAAAATGGGGCACAGAACTAAACAGAGAATTCTTAGCAGAACAATCTCGAATGGCCAAGAAGCACTTAAAGAAATGCTTACTTACTGTCCTTAGTCATCAGTGAAATGCAGATCAAAATGACTCTGAGATTCCATCACACATATCAGAGTGGCTAAGATAAAAAACTCAAGGGACAGCAAATGCTGGCAAGGATGTGGAGAAAGGGAAACATTTCTCCATTGCTGGTGGGAGTGAAAACTTGAACAGCCACTTTGGAAATAAATCTAGTGCTTTCTCAGAAAATTAGGAATAGTTCTACCTCAAGATCCAGCTATACCATTCCTGGGTATATACCCAAAGATGCTCCACCATACAACAAGAACATTTGCTCAATTATGTTCATAGCAGCTTTATTCGTCATAGCCAGAATCTGGAAACAACCTAGATTGTCTCTCAACCAAAGACTGGATAAAGAAACTGTGGTACATTTACACAATGGAATACTACTCAGCTATTTTATTAAAAAAAAAATGGAAATCTTGTAATTTTCAGGCAAATGGATGGAACTAGAAAAATACATCCTGAGTGAGGTAACCCACTTATAAGTGAATTTTAGCCATATAGTACAAGATAAACATACTACAATGCACAGACCCAAAGAAGATACATAACCAGGAGAATTCAATGGAGGAATGCTTACATTTCACTCAGAAGGAGAAATAGAATAAACAGAGGTAGTGGTACTCTAGCAGAAACTCCTAGTAGGAGGAGCCATAAAGACTGAAGAGGACACCCTCTAACTAGACAAGACACCTAGTAGAGGGAGGGGAACACCAACCAACCCACAAAAACTGTGACTCAAAATTCACCCTGCCTACGAGATGTACAGGGATAAGCAGATAGATCAGACATTGAGGCGATGTCCAACCAATGCCTGGCTCAACCCAAGACCCACCCCTTGGGAGAGAACCAACCCCTGGCAATGTTAATGACACTCTGCTATGCTCACGGACAGGAGTCAAGCATAGTTATCCTCTGAGATGCTCCACCAAGCAGCTGCTCAAAACAGATGCTGATCCCCACAGCCAAACACTGGGCAATGTGTAGGGAGCCTCATGGAAAAATGAGAGCAAGGAGAAAAGAACCTGGGTGTGACAGGAGCTTCACAAGAAGACCCACAGAGCCAACTAACCAGGGCCCAGTGGGGCCTGCAGAGACTGAAGCACTAACCAAGAACCTTGCATGGACGGGACCTAGGCCCCCTACACAGATGTAGCAGATGGGCAGCTCAGGCTTCATGTGTGTCCCCTAGTAATAGGATTGGGACTGTCTGGGACATGGATTCTCTTGCCAGCTTTTCAGTTACTTCCCCATAGCAGGACTACTTTGCCAGGTCACAGGGGAAGAAGAGAAGCTCACCTTTGTTATAACATAATGAACTGGGGTGCATGGGAAGGGGACCTCCCCTTTTCTGAGGAATAGGAGATGGGAGAAGGAGGGAGGGTGGAACTGGGAGGTGAGGAGGGATGGAGTTAAGACCAGGATGTAAAGTGAATAAATAAATAAATCAATAAGTCTACAGATTCTTGCTATTTTTTTCAGATTTCAAACTTTCAATTTTTTTTATTTTTAAGATTATAATTTGATTTCAATATTTTACTATTCTTTTTTCTCCTCCAAGCTACCTTTTCATCATTTATCTTAAATATAAGGACCTTTAAGGTTTCTTTTATTATTGCTTTTGATTTGACATGCTCATTATCAACAAACTCTAACAGGACTATTCTGTCCAAGTATCCATTTTTATGCTCATGTTGGTGTTTAACTATTTGCATAGTAGTGTTTGAGGATGTGGTTGTGTGGCTCAATAGACATCAAGGGTTAAAACCACTTAAGTTTATGAATTGTGTTTTCAATGGCACATAAAATAACTTTTTTACAATTGTAAAAGTATGAATATGATGATCATATGAATATGATGATCACGAAGCTGTTTATGGTTCCATAGTATTATTTTCCTCAGGAAATGTTTAAGCAAATAAAGATAATTAAATATGGAGAATAGTCATACTATTTTTCAAAATGAAGCTGTTTCAAATAGCTCTAAAAGTAGAGACAGCCTTACTTTCAATCCTTTTTGTCTTATCTTTACCAATGCTGCCAATTATAAAAATTTATTTTACCCAGAGAATAATATTTTGTTTATAAAAATCTATAATTATGCTTAATGCTAGGTTAGAAAGTATATTTTTCCTCAGTCTGAATTACATTATGTTACTTCTCCTTTAGTCTGCAGTAAATTATAATTACTTGGTAAAAAGTACTTACCTACATAAGAATACTGCGCTTAGAGCAGGAAGAGATAGTGCTCTGTAAACAAACTCATTTGCCTAAAAACTACAGAGAGACAATTTTTTTTCTTGGATACATTTTTTTTTTTAGTATTCTTTTCCCTTTTAAAGGGGAATATTGGGCTGTTTCCAATTAAATTGAAATGTGGCATGAAAGTTATCAATCAAGTGCAATTATTTTGTGCATAACAACACCACACACAAAATTAGCATGTGCAACAGGGGGAACATGTCAGAACATATCAGTTATTCCTGGGACAGCTTATATCTTAGCACAGCAATGCAATCCTGGAACCAGGCTCCACTCCTTTTGACCCTGTTCCCTCAAGCTCACATCTAGCAGCTGCAACTGTGCGGTGCTTCCTACTACAAGAGGCAAAAGAAATCGGAACCAAACTTTCTGCCTAGCAGAACAAAGATTTCTGCATTATCTCCCTGACATGGCACAGGCTGGGTACATTCAGTGTATGAGGATGGCAGATGATGATGACGATGATGATGATGCAGAAGGCTTAGTGTGACACTGTAGCTTCCTACCTGTCATTTCCTCATTTCTGTTGACCAGAGAGAAGCAGTATTCTGGCTGCCCAAGGCCTACATCAGAACATACAACTAGCATCCCAACTTGATCCGCCATGTACTTCACATCCACACAACTCACAGAACATATGGGTTCCTGTGACCTTGGAGAGGAACACTACGTGGAAAACTTCTTAGTGCGCCTGCAAGCGTGTCTAGCTCCTGATCATGACACACACGAAGGTCAATTGGCCAGAGGTCTCACATGCCTTTATATCAACACTCCAAGAAGTTGCCACTCATTCGACTTGATTCACAAATCAAATCATTTTGTGTATCTTTGAGTTGACACATCCTCCACTCTGGCCTAACGTGGATTTTGACAAGACAGTCTCTTGGTTCAGGTGAGCTCATACTAACGTACAACTCTGCTAAACATAAGATAAGCTGACATTACCCCTGGATGAGCTCATGCGCTGCTGCTCCGCCCACTCCAGCTGTGTGCTTGCTATAAAATCCTAAGGTGCAAAATTTCAGAATATATGGGAAAACATACATGTAATATATCGCTATCATCTCTCTCTCTCTCTCTCTCTCTCTCTCTCTCTCTCTCTCTGTATCTATCATCTCTCTATGTATCATCTATCTATCTATCTGTATGATTTATCACCTATCATCTACCTATCATCTATCTATCTATCTATCTATCTATCTATCTATCTATCTATCTATCTATCCATCCATTATTTAGAAGTAAATAATCTAACAGAAGGCTTCCTTCCACTGTCCTCACAAGCATGGTATATTCCCTGGGGACCTCACTTTTACCATTGCACGGCTGTTACCCTCCTCCTTGCTCTGTCTTCTTCGGATCCCAGAACCTCAGAACTACACTTCGCAGTTGCTGCCTTCAGGTTCGTAGCTTTGTCATTTCCAGCTCAAACCTTAGCACAAAACAGAGCGTCTCAAAAGAGAACTAAATTTGATAGAATGGTGTGGCCCTCAGGATACAGTAATTGCAAGGGTCTCACACTGCCACCTTACTGGTTACTGGAACTGGAAATCCCCATGACTGGCTTCAGGCTCAGGCTTCCAACAGGCAACCATAGTGAACAACCTTCCTGATCTGAGCGTATCTTTCTCTGATGTGTCACTTGCTTTGTTTCCAGCTCCACTGCTTGCCTTGACTATGACCACACATTTTTAAATTATGTGTGGATGAGTGTATCATTGTGTGTACATACTCTCTCTCTCTCTCTCTCTCTCTCTCTCTCTCTCTCTCTCTCTCTCTCTCTCTCTCTCTCTCTCTCTCTCTCTGTGTGTGTGTGTGTGTGTGTGTGTGTGTGTGTGTGTGTGTGTGGTGCATGTTTGTGGTGTGTCTGTCTGTCTGTCTGTCTGTCTGTTTGTGTGGTGTGGTCAGACCCCTTGGAACTGGAGTTATACGTTTTTGTAAGTTTCCCAGCATAGCTGCTAGGAATTGAACTTGAGAGCACTGGCTATTATTTCTATTATTAGCAGCTGAGCTGCCTCCCAGCTCAACCATACTGTTTCTGACATGTGCCCAGCCATTTCCAAGACCTGAGTCATTGGGATTCTTGCTCTTTTCTAGACGTTTCTTCCTGTCATTCAACCTGTGCCACATTCCACGAATCTTTACGACCTCTGCTGAACATCAGCTTCCTGGAGGTGATCCTCTACAAAAGTTTTGGTCTCAATTGGGTTCCCTAATGACTACCTCTTGTAAGCCCTTTCCCCTGTGATACCCCGTACTTATTCTTCTCCATTCTAATTTTCAACTATTTGTGAAATGTCTGTTTCTCTGATTAGACTGTACGTTACCTAACTTCAGGTCTACCTTTGTGTTCTCAGCACTTATTTCAGTGCCTGGTGCTTAATATACAGTCATTAAATTTCCCTGGAAAATTAAAATAGCAAATTCATATCAGATCCATAGCTGGAAACTAAGATATCTATTCTTTATTCTAACCCCATTGTGACTGGCTCCCATAAAAAAAATCTGTGAAAGAAAGTACACGAAAGATTTCCATCATAAATGAACAATGGCTCTAAATTTCACTACCATGAGCATATTCATTTAAAATAATTTTTTATCTTAGATTTAAGAACTAACACTGCCACTTATGCTAGAACTGCTGAGAGTTTATGGGGACTTGTAGGAGGGACTGAGTTTTCATAAGCACTACCGTTCTGTTTCTCTTGTTCACACAGTAGCACATGCTATGTGATTATAGCAGCTCTAACCCTGGATTGAGTGTGGTGTGGAGATGTTGTAGGAACCAGACAGAGCCCAGCTTCCAGAGCAGATTGAAATGAACCCTTGGCTTCATTAGCTCCTTGCTTTATTATTTATTTATTTATTTAGATGCTTGGCAAATTTCTAAAACACTCATGAGGCCTAATTTTCTTACTTTTAAAATAAAGTCCAATAATAATACTTATTCACTTTATTTACAATTCCTTCACTCTCTGCTTGTTGTACTCTTTTCTCTACCCAAGTTTTAATATAGAACCATATTTGTCTTAATAAATAGTGTATTTATGAATGAAGAACTTAGAAAAAGGCATGTCAAATGTTGGATTTTTAAACATTATAGCTACTATTTGTACTACCCCCATCTATACATCCTACAGTGTCTGATGAAGATGAAGAGTATGTCATACTAAATGTGAATATCACTTGATACAAAGCTATTGCTAAAACAAGGGCCCCTTAAAATCTCAATTATACTTTCCTTGATAAACACAATTTCATAGTGAAAAGTAGTATGTTTTTTTTTCTTTGTAGGTTCACTATGCTGGTATAGCATGTTGAGAGAAGGCCAATGATTATTTTTCTTAATTTTAAAATATTTTTTATTTAAAATTTCATCTAAAAATTGTGTGGTATTAGAAAAATCAACAAAATGCTGTCATTTAATGCCCTCCAGATATTTTTTATACATTTAGGACAATCCACACACAAATATAAATTGTATAAATGTGTTACAGATAATATCCACAAACATGTTTGGAGATTTTAAGTATTACGCACATTACTCTCAAAGGGAAATTACTTTTTCAGTTCTCAAAAGATATTTCGTTCCTTGTATTTCCTTTTTTTTTTTTTTAAATCATTATAGATGCATCTTGCTTGTAAATTCTTACTTTGCAAATTCAAAGCTTACTGTATTCTTTTGATATTGACAGATTTTCCAGTGCAACTTTTGTGGCATTCTGGCACAGCCATATCTAATGGGAACAGTGAAAATCATAAAAGCAGTACAAATGCTTGACAAACACCAAGCAAAGCCAACCTGAGTGATGCAATCATCGTCCTGTGGTCTTTCTCTTTTGGCCTTGATCTTTATGTGACGCATGCTTGGGAGGCTTTTACTGTTTGTACAACTTGGGGATATTGGATTAGTAGAAATTTTCTTATGTAGCATTTATGCCTTCTCCCAGGAGTACTGCTTCTAAGCTCCTCCAGGAAAGTCCTGACTTACCACCCCTCCTGCTTTTAAGGAGACATCCTTATCTGGCCTTACTTGAAGGTCTTCTTATGACCTAGATGTTATGACTCAAATAAAGACACCATAGACCATATGAGGCTCTGACTGCAAGATAATATTGGCACATCTGCCCCTGCATTTACTCATGAACAAGATTACCAGAACAAAGTAAACGTAAAAAGGTAAACACGATTCAGTGGGGTAGAGAAGTTGGCAGCAGATTAGATTAAGAGCCTCTTCCTGTTAGTGATGGACAAAAAAGAATGGTGTGGGCAGATGACACAAGTATAAAGTATTAAGACCTCCCTTTTCTTGGAAATGTCAACTCATACTGGGACACTGTGGTGTCATATGACCAAGGAAGAAAAGAACACCAAGATTAGACAGATAAAGTCTGCATGTATATAAAATATAAACATTGTATTATGCCAGAAATTGAATAATAACTGCAGCAACTTTGGCCTGTAGACTTTTAGTGGGACTAAAGACAATTAACACTATGACTATTAAAAATTGATAATACACTTCTTGGGACATGACAATCTACCCAGGCTGGCTTGAAGGTTTTCTCTTCTGTCTACTGCCCTTGTAATTGCGAGAACTACCAGCCAGAGAACAGGCTGCCACGTGGCAAAATATGCCCTGGAAACCACAAGACTGTTAAAAGTTGGGTTGTGGCGTTGATGAGGGCAAATGATTGTAAAAGATGATTCTGTTCTGTCATGGTTTATCAATGATGACTCAGCTTACGACCAAGAGGAACATAAAACACGTGTGCCTGGGAACAAAAATGATATGGCTTGTGCTTTGGAACAACATGTTTCTTTCCCTTCCTACTGAGTTCTGTATAAATGAAGAACAACTCTGTCTGCCAGTCAGTCAGGCTGCAAAACTCCCCCGATCTCCGATCCCCCTACCTGACTTACTCCTCCCTCGCCAACTCCTTTTCTCCTCTGCAGGACCTAGCCTGGCCCCTGGCAGCACTCCAAAGAATTTATTTTAGTTATAAAATATTTGCTATTAAAAAGAAGTTTTTGAACGTCATCATCACCATGTCCCAATTGGACCTCATGTGGCCAAGGCTAGATTACTCTTATAAGATAAACATGGTGAAGGTGGTTGGATGCAACTGATTTGTACATTTCATAAAGGCAGGTCATCTTGGTAAGCAGGGAAGCACATAGGCATCCTCATCAAAACTCGGTTTCCTCATTGGCAGAGTGGCGACAGCAGTCACTGAGAGAATGGAGGTGAGTGGTCTCAGACATGCGCGTGGAGATCGTTTTAAACACTGCTTGGCTTAGCTCCATACAAATTGGATGCTAGCTTCACAGTCCTGCGTGGGGGAGAAGAGAGGGCTAGAAATATACTCTTTAAAGGTAGAGAAAGGAGAAAGAGCCCTTGCTCTCTCCTTTCCCGCTGACCTCTGACAGGTACGGAGGAATTCAGACTGAGGTCACGGGGAGAGTCAGGCCAATCAGAAAGAAAGGTCAGGAAGCTCCAAACCTGCCAGAAGTTTTAGAAGGAGAAATTGGAGGAAAGATGGCATATAATAAAAATCTGCCATGGGATGTGATGTTTGTGAAATGAAAAGACTCTCTTGTTGTAAGTTATCTGTGGCTGCTGTTGATTTGAAATTTAGTGACAAGCCAAGATCTTGCTACAGTCAGATGTTGATCTACAGAGGCAACGGGTCCAACTTCTGGAAGATGCTTCTCTCTCTGGCAGTAATTTACGCAGTGTGAAACCTGTGCAAATGCTCTTTTGGGTCATTATCCTTCTGCACATCCTCCATCGATAATGTATTTGGAGCTGGTAACACATTAGCCTTGTTAAATTTATTTGTTTTTCACAAATCATCTTTGGAAATGTCCACACTTTATCAGGGCTGCTCCTTAAATCTAACATATTTATCATACAGAATTTTATTTATTAAGTTTTATTTGCTGTCAAGAGAGACAGACATGAGTATAATGTTTTAAAAAATTGTCTATTGATGTGAGAAAAAAAAAGGCAGTCCCGAGGTGAAAGCCTGGTGGGTTGGAGAAATGTAAACATCCCCTACATTTTATCTTCACATGACAAAATCCATTATGGTCAAAATTGGATCGGCTCTAAATCGCAGCTTTCTAACATTCTGAAACATGCATATTCTAAGCCTTTGCCTTTCCGTGGGCTTTATTTATTTTTTTAATCCTGGAGCAACCATTTTCATCGTAAATGCTACTAGGTCATTGTAAGCCTCTTCTTTCTTACAACACTTTTATACATAGTTATTTCAGATACATTAAAGCCAATTATAATTACCTTGACCATGTAAAACAACACCTCCTTATTCAAGGAGGGTGTGATATACCGGCTGTAACATATACTGGTGTCAAAAGCAAGTTATTTTCATCAGACAATTATAGTTGTCTTTGACATCAGGCCTACATTTCCCACCAATTAGTACAAACTGCAGGGTGCAATTCCAGAATTTTGCAGAGCTAGTAGCTAGTGAATCTAACTGGAATTTAGGGCATTTAAATACTCCTTGGGCCCAATAAATATTCTGCTTTAACTTTCATTGGTTTAAATCAATAGTCAATGTTGTCTGCACATTATTTTTTTTCCTCAGCAAGAAAGTACATATGGATTTTATTTTTTGTTGGGATATTAATTCTCCTTGTCAATAAAACGCTTAATTTTCATTTTAGCTTTATGTCTTGCCTGCATGTTACCGATTGTGCATCAGGTCAATTGTACAGCCATTGCTGACGCTGGAGGAGATCGGTGGAGGGCTCCTCTAGAACAAGACGTGTGCAGAAATGAAAGTAAAAGTGTCGTTTTCTTCCGCATTTGAGGTGGTTCTGTAACTATTGGATATTCTTTAAAATAATCCAATTGCTGAAGTAAAAACAATGTAAATAAATGCAAAGAGGATTTCTTGACTTTTAATGGGCTCCTACTTCTTACTTGAGAGCTCCACAACAAAAATGAGTGTGACTACATCATTCCAGAATGAAAGGACTGAGAAGATGTGAGATTTAATCAGCTAGCTTTCCTATTTGGCACCTAGAGGTGGAACTTTTTTTTTTAAATCTATGGCAGCATTCTGTTACCAACTAATTTCATGATCACCAGGGTAACGTTTGTGTCCGAACAGTTCTCACTTCAGTGCCGAAGTTCCTAGCTCCACAGTGGAAAGGCAGGTCTCTGTCTCCAAGCAGCTTACCAAAAAAAAAAACCACAGAGGACTCAGGTCCAGTTACGTCATTTGGATTTCCGTATTTTCCTTAAATATCATGATTTCAGAAGTTATGCAGTCAGTTGCACTGTTTTAGACAACATAGCTTAAGTTCTGGCTTTGAACGCTCGGGCATCTGACAATTTTATAAAGGAAGACACAAGTGGAAGACACGGCTGCATTTGCATTTTCAACTGACTTTGTTCCTTAAACATAAAAGTCCAGGGTGATCCAGGGTTGTTCTCAGCCAAGTATAGTGGTGCAGACCTGTATGCTCATAGCTTACAGTATGGTGGTGCAGATCTGTATGCTCATAGCTTACAGTATGGTGGTGCAGATCTGTATGCTCATAGCATGCACTGTAATGGTTTAGTCCTGTATGCTCATAGCATGCAGTATGATGGTTTAGTCCTGTATGCTCATAGCATGCAGTATGATGGTTTAGTCCTGTATGCTCACAGCATACAGTATGATGGTTTAGTCCTGTATGCGCATAGCATGCACTGTGATGGTTTAGTCCTGTATGCTCATAGCATGCAGTATGATCGTTTAGTCCTGTATGCTCATAGAATGTAGTATGGTGGTTTAGTCCTGTATGCTCATAGAATGTAGTATGGTGGTTTAGTCCTGTATGCTCATAGCGTGCAGTATGATGGTGCAGTCTTGTACTCATACCATGCAGATGACTGAGGAGTAAGACCGTGTTTCATAGAAAAAGCAAGCGGACAAAAACAGGAAAAATTAACATTATTAATTAGTTAATTAAAATTTTGCTGAAGTAAATATTTTTAAATAATGGATATGAAAAAGCCCACAAAATTTCCAACCTTAAACAAAGAACTATAGGCAACTGAGGAGTGCTGGGAGCAGAAGAAATAGTCTTCACCAGAGAAGAACCCACAGTTGTCTATACCAAATGATCAACTCTGAAAACATACATGTTAGTAGCATTGTAACTGACCAGGTTATATTTAGTAATATATATGTATATACACAGGATCATATAGTAACAGTTAATAAAAAGAATCCATGAATTTATTTTTTATCATTCTTTTAGATTTTAAATTATTTTTCTTTATATATATATACATTTATATTATTACACATATATACAACAAACTACCTACAGGAAGAAGAACCATGAAACAATCAGGACTCCAATTTGAAAAAGAGCAGGTGAGGTATACAGGTGGGCTTAGAAGAAGGAAAGGGAAGGAAGAAGTGTTGTGATTACAATCTCTAAAGTGATAAAAAGAAAAGGCAAAAAATGAAAAGTCCAGTTGAAGGACCTCTGTTATGGACAGTGCGTTGGCAGTGCACAAAGCCTACATGAGTAAGAAGAAAGACCCCAGAGCACCATCCAAATCGTGTGAGTTCAACCCAGATGCTGACATTTTTCTCTTCTGAAAGTATCAGAGTCCCCAACCTCCCAAACAACTCTGCTTTTGTCCCTTTACAGGGATTCTGGGAAGCCGCTGAGATAAAACACTGAGTGCTGGAGGTATGATGGGTCCTGCATGGAGGTTAGACATGCCTTCATTGGTCCTTCAAGGCTACTCTGAGGGAGACAATGTGCGCGTGCATTGGGAATGAGCCTGTTCTCAAGAGTATATGGGTTGGGGAATCAGAGACAAGTACATTGATTGTTATAGTAGCTTATCATGTGTGTTGAGCACCGTAAAAAGGCACGGGGAGAAACATCGCTAGATAGGAATGCTCAGAAGAAAACCCAAATCCAGAAATGAAGACTCTGGGAATTATTAGTTCCCCTTACTCTGGGAATAGCTTTTGATCTAGATCCTTGGTGCTCACTTTCACTCCTCCGCTAGCATTAAGGAGGTAGCTGCTTTAAACATGAGTTATCATGTGTGAATAACAGTGTCTCTACATGGAAGTGTTAATTTATGGTATTGTATTTCTAGCAAACAGAGCTGTCAGTGGCTGTAAAATATACCCATCCATGAGGAATGTCACTTTGTCTTCTGGGGAATCACTCTTAGCCTTCCACTTAAGGACTGATATCTAGGGTACTCAAAGCTAGACAAGAGAACAACACCACTGTCCAAATTGGCTACACCACAGAGACTAAAAATGACTAACAGTATTTTGAGAGAGGGGCTCTAAGCTCATTTTAGTTAAGCATACCACAGACATTATGCCCCCGCCCCCACCCCCCGCTTTTCCTTGAGATTGGAAGTGGATGCAGCAGCATCTCTTGTAGATGCAATACAAACAAGGTCTTTCTTGATGTCATTGCATCTGGTATCGCTCTCTTGCCCAAATGTACCCAAGTGAGATAAGCCATTAAGGCTAGGAATGTTGCAAACAAACTCTACCATGCTCATGGCCACCCAAGATTCCTCCTCATCAGTCCCTATGGCTACAACGATCTTGCCCTTTCAGCCTCCCCACCCCCCCACCGCCAGCCTTCCTTCCCTGGAAGTCTCCATGGAATCTCATCAGTGCGACAGCCTCCTTCCGAGTGGCACTGAGTGTATCTTGCCAATGGTGCATGGAGGATCGAAGCTCATAACACCCATTAGCATTAATGGGAGTTATCCGCTTAAATCCCCTTACATCGATTAGAGAATAGGCCCCTTTTGATTTTAGAAATCTTTCCTGTGAGAATTTCCCTTGTGTCTAGTATGGGCATATAAATGGCCATTTTATTGTATTAAATATGTATCACATCCATCATGTTTAATGCTGTGCTGTGATGAAGGCTTCTCAGTTCTGGGATCAGTTCGGAAAATATTTAAACTTGGCAAGCTAAACAAGCCTCAGTGGAGCAGGCCTAAGGGCCTCATTCAAGGGAGCATTATCTACCATTTATGCTTGATTTAAAAAAAAACAGAACACACACACACACACACACACACACACACACACACACACACACACACCCCCAAAATGATGTATGGAGAAAAGTGTGGACAACATTGTTTTTGACTAAATTGCAGGCTTTTAATATTCAGTAGCAGTGACTTTTCCATCACTCAGCAGAGAAAATCTCTGTATAAACCAGGAGGGAGGGAAGAATTAATGCTGGGAAATCACTTGAAACTGCTGCTTGTCTGTCCACAGGCATGCAAAAACAACCAAAATAGGTTCTGACCTGAGATGGCCACATGGAGTGAAATCTGTACCGACGCACCTCCCTCAGCATGGTATTCCACAGAGATGCAGGGTCAGAACATTACTGTTGCCCCTTGACGTTACGAGCTGCGGCTAGGGAATGGCGGTTTGTGGATCTCGCAAGTCAGAGGCAGGCCAAGCATGTCTGCTGTAGCAGGCTGCAGGCACAAATGTCTAGTAGATTCTTTTATGTAGCCATCAATCTGCGCGTGCTCTCTGCAGCAGCCCACGTGCACCCTCACTCCCAGTTGTATGATACTCGCCCTCTTTCCCCATATGTTCCTGGCGACACAGTAAGTAGTTTTGCAACCTGACCATGGGCTCTACTTCTTACACTCTCTATGCTGAGATATCTGGTCTTAAGTGAGTTCCTCGAGATCTCTAATCTTCACTTTCACTCTCTGCAAAATGGGGGAAACAGCATACTTCCTGCAGTATTGTGCTCCCAAGAAAATGAGAATACGATTGCACAGGCCCAGCTCAGCCTCTAGGGTAAGGTAGTAGGCACTCATTCAGCCATTGGTAGGTATTATCAAGCACCTGGGAGATTGTTACAAAGAAGCTTTGGGGACAGGTTTGAAAGCCTGTGCAGAACTGAGGGTTTCAACACGGTGGGTGGCACTCTTGACCCTTCTGCCACTATAGGAGTGACCCTATAGTCAGGACAGTGTCACTCCATGGAAAGTATCCCAGGAGTTAAGAGGAAGATGGCCATTTTCCCAGCTCCATCTTCAAGAGTCCCTTGCATTTTACACTGTGGAAAGAAGGCAGGAAATATTATTTCAGCAGTAGGCTATAACTCCAAACACCTCTCCTTTCAGAAGGTAAGGACATCAGACAGCACAGCTGCGGCAGTCATTTAGATTTGCTGGACATAGAAAAGCCACCTTGACTTGGTTGAAACCAGAATGCGCTCACGAGTACAGATACGCATATTTGACCATAGCTTCCTCCCTTGTGGAGACACTTGGTATCCCCGAACTCCTGCTGAATGCACTTACAGAGAGCCAGCACATCAGATGATAAATAACAATTTGGCTGGATTCACCGCAATGGTTCATGGCAGATTATACACATCGTGTTTCTCAAGGACATCTTAGTGTGTTGTTTCCTTACATACTGTGGGTGGGCGAGCTCCCTGGGTCTCTAAGGGAATGTTGATTGGTTCTTCCACACCCCTCCTGATTCCCTATTACCTCTTTCAGAATTAATTGACTCCCTTTTTAATCAACTGGCCAGAAAGGTGTCTTCTTTAGTCTGTGGGTTTTTTTTTTTTTTAAAGAGGGGAAATACGTTCAATTCACACTAAAACATATTTCACAGCTCTAGCATCACAATGTACCTTTAAAAAAAATCCTCCTTGCCTTTTCCCACCTTTATTTCTCTTCAGGGCTTTTGCAATGAAAGGAAATACCCAACCACATCCAGCAAGCCACAACCAGACAGCGTTACCTACTTGAAATTGGTGACATTTACAGAGGAGGACATTCCTGGGCTTATTTGTTAAGATTAACAGGATAGGATTATTAAAGATCTGGTTTTTTCGTATGTATACATGTGAGTGTGCAAAGATGGGGGCTGTGGGTGGAGGAGAGAGGCAGGGTTTAGGAAGACAAAGGCCTAAGGCAATTTACATTAGGGCTTACAATGGTTCTGCGGCAAGCATGCAGAACTAACCGGGTTTAGATTAAGGCGGTCTAATTAGTGTCATGTCAAACTGGCAGTGATCATAAGACAAGAGAGAGGTCACTCTTGTCATCTTCTTGGTCTTCTGCCCTTAAATATAGAGCCACATAAAGTACAATCTCCTCCTTGTTAATGGAAGCCGAATATGTATAATCT
>OU015742.1:32212206-32229706 GCA_907169655.1 Acomys percivali | reverse complement strand
TATGTCTTCAACTACTTAGCTGAGCAGATAAGTGAGTTGGAATTGGCAAAAAGCGTTTTGCAATTTAGCGTGTTTTGTTTGTTTTTTTTTTTTTAGACAAGCCTACCTAACGCAAGGAAGTGATTGCTGAGAAAATATTTAATTAATTGCTGTCATTTGGATCTTTTCTTTGAAGAGCTCCAGAATCATTATACTTCTTTCCTAATTATCAAATTCTCATCTTTTATGAAACATGCTACTTTTCTTGTGGTCACCTTACTCAATGTTAAGGAGGTGTTCCCTAAATGCTAGGAAACAGAGAATTCTAAGATTTACTCTGGCCAAGGACAGCTTATTCAGTAGATGCTTTTTTTTTTTTTTTTTTTTTTTTTTTTGATATTTACACATTGTAAGCACAAAGTAAAGAACAAAATTCAATTTCTGGTTTTATTATAAGTTGGTATTAGAGTGATGCAGGACTGTACATTTAAGAAATCTATAAATCACTTTAACAAAAGCCTGGGGAATTATTAGCAAGAACAAACGTAAACCGTTTGACAGTTACATTTCTAAAAGAAAACCACAATAATCTCATTAAAAGAACTACTGACAGCAGCTCACAGATGTTAATGGTTGATGTAACAAAGGCTACAAAATATCAGAGGGCACGTTATCTTTTTCCTCCTTGAGAATTTCACCATTGATCTAACTCATTGAGCATTTCACATTAACAACTTTATTTTTCACTCAACAATCTTTCCTCAGAAACACTAGGCAATTCTGAATAAGAATATTTGTGTGCAGTGGTCACTAAAATTTAGACACAAAAGATTGCAAAGCCCTACTCAAGGAGGAGGCTTATATGAAAATGACCCTGAATGCCGCAGCACAGCTGTCATTTGGGAGACTGTTCTAGAACAGGAACATTTATGTTCCGAGATATACACTGATAAGATATACTTGCCTACATTTATTTATATGAAATGTTTTGTCTTGACAGCAGGAGAGGAAGTAATTTAGGCATAGCTGATAAATTCATAGTTTTAAGAATTAGAACTCTGTTTTTCATCTATTATGCTCACTTCCTCCTAGTCTCTGAAAACAAGGGTTAAGTAAATTATCCACTCCAGTGATGGTTAAGCACAGTTCAATCAACACCAAGGAGGTTTGCTTTAAAGAGAAAGAACTGTAAAACGTCAGCTCTACTGTTTTCTGAGTGTTAAGGGGGAGGCAAACTGCTTTCCAGTAGCTCTCTGGTGCACTTGGAGGAATCTGTGCAATTCACCAAATCATGCTACGTAGCCTGGGTATTACATTTCACTATTATGCGTTTGGATCAAAATTAAGAAAGACGGTTTGTACACTCAATTCTTTAATCTTTCACCTGAGCCTCTTAAATGTTTCAGGGTTCTGAAAGCTGCACACTTCTCTAGGATGTAGTAAATATTCAATTATGTCTGTTTTGTACTTGAGAGAATGGCAGCACTTAGAGACTAGCCATCAGACTAATGTTTCCAAATGTGTTAATGCAGCTAAGCAGTCTTAAACCCTGGGCTGAGCCTCACCGGGCACACTGCCTGACAAAGACCTCAGCGGGGAAGACGCTGAACCCCAGATTCCCACAGTGTGGGAATGCAGACCAGCCACTGAGCAATGTTCTGCCTGCATTTCAGCACATCCCACTTCAAGACGAAAGGCTTTAAGATTTATTTGGGTGTGATTTTTCTGATGGAGGAGAGTGTGCAGGAAGCCATGGATGCTGCTTCTGGCTTAGGAAAGGTATTTTATGCCTTCATATTCTATCAACCTAAATATAACATGCAGGTGAAAAGAACACTTTACACACACATAGCAGGTAATCCTTTCAGTGCTAAGTTCATTAATTTGCAATGGAAAATTTCACTTGAAAACCTAGGGAATTCCTAAGCTAAAAATCTTTCACGTATTTTGAAAACAACCGATTTAAAATTTTCAGATTTTAATTTGTCCTTTAAAATCCAAGTATTTTGAAAAAAGGAAAATAAGAAACCATTTTCTTTCTTTTTTTTAGAATATATGAGGTTTATTAAATGAGCATGGGGGAGAAGGAAAGGGGAAGGGGTACCCCAGAGAGAGTGAGAGGGAGAGAGAATAAGGGGGGATGTAGAGAGATCCAGGGTCAGAAGCTTTTTCTAGGCACTTGAACAGGTTTCCCATTTCATTTGTGAAAAAGTTCTTAGGAACCGTTTTCAATGTGTCTAATTCTTAACTTAAAAAATATGTTTAATGAGCCAAATTGTTTTTTTGGTAGGGAACGGAAGTGAGTTTGTCTAGATAGTTAAATCACTGCTGATATGGTGAGCTGATAGAAGAATTTCTAATATTTTCCAGGAAACTGAGTCAGAAGGGCTCTCACAAGGAAGGACAAAGCTCATTTACATAAAACAGAAACAATCTCAAACGTTAGGCTTCAAATTCCAATAATTAGACTCATTAAAAAAAAAAACACCATAACTCTTCTCACCCATAAGAACTGGTCAATACGGTCATAAGAATTCTTCGCTTCTCCTACAGTCAGTGCGAAGAGGGCAGATGGAAGAACCTGTGGTGACAGCTTGCTCTTCCTCACTGCTTAGAGAAGACATTACACGGACAGAGCGTCAACTGTGTGTCTCTCCATCACCTCGGCGTGTGAAAGACGTTCACAGTCACAGAAAATGGAGAAAGCATCACGGAGATATCTCATACAACCTGAGTCCAGTTTCTCTCAGAATTAATTAACATCAGGTATTGTTACCTCTGTTATGATTATTAAGCCAATTCAGTACTGTTAACTGAGGTTTCTATCTCTTCTTCTTTTCATAAACTAAGGTCTGTTTTCTGTTCCAACATCACATCCATGACACCACATTATGTCTAGCTGTCATTCTTCTGTAGCTTCTCTTGGCTATGACAATTTTCCTGGTCTCTCCTTGTCACTGATGACCTTGACAGTTTTGAGGAACACATTGGTGGGGTATTTTGTAACATGTCCCTTCACTGGAAATTTTTCTTCCTGGTGTTTTTCTCATTAGACTGGGACACCTCACTTGGTTTTAATCACAATAGCTTAGGTCTTTTGCAGACAAAGAAACATCAGTGAAGAGAGTTAGTGGACTAAAGTGACCCAGCCAGTAAGGACCCTGCTGTGCCCCTGTGAGCTCAGGGTCAGCTACTCTCAATGCTGTTTGGAAACTATTGCATGGCTGTTCTTGAAGAGTGCCTATGTTTGATTATTTACTTTATTTTTACGGGGCTTAAATTGTTTTCCCACATGAATGGGACATAATTGTCTATTTTACCAAAGGGGACAGAGGCAGTGGGCGTGGGGAGAACAAACAAATAAAATTGCACAAGACTAAAAATGTAGAATAAAACAATCAGTGGAGAGGTTTATTACAAGAAAAACCTCCAGGCTTGCAGGCTTGTGGCTTCTTTGGATGTCAAGGTAGACACACCCTTCCTCAGACTTTGCAACATTTATCTCATGATCAGGTTAACAACAGCAAAACTAAAATTTCTCTCTCTTTTGTACAAGATTTCAGCATAGACAAAAATCTCAGGGAAATCTTTAATCTGCTGTTACAGGAGTCAGACAGCTCCTTAGCCATTCATGTTGACGGTGGTCGAACCAAACCTCACCCGCAAAGTTAGTTCAGATCAACTCTGATACCTGTGGGGGCTTGCTTCACATTCCCGGCAACATTTATCATCTGCTAACCTTCACGCCTAACGCCCAATTGATGATATAGATGAAAGAATACATTGTAAGTGGAAATAGAAAAAAAAAAAAAACTTGTCTCTGTCCAGCAGGTCTCTTGTAGGTGTGATTCAGGCTGTGGTAATATGCCAGGAGTTAATCATGAAGGAAGATTTGTACATTACCATGGAAGAAGGATGCGTTACACTAAACCATTGAAAGACAGTCCATACTTGCATATAAAAACAGAGCAGGATAAAGGAGTTAGCATGGGATATGCTCAAGCTGGCAAAGATGCAGTCTTCACCCTAAGCAATTCAATCAGTCTCTGGGAATGTGGTCCTGACACCAATATCTCTGAATGGAGAACCACTCACCTATATATCTGGCAGTAAAAGACCCAGGTAATAAAGTTTGCAAGAAACCCAAGGGACATTTAATGAATCGAAAGCATGTCAGTTTCTATGCATCGAACAAACAAAGACATGAATAAAAGAAATGTGCTTGATGTCAGGAAAAACGTGATGTGCAAGGGGTGGAGTAGTCATCAAACGTCCAGTGTAAGAGAAGCACATTCCAGGCAGCTTCCATAAGCTAAGAAGGTACTCCAAGGAGGGAGGGAGGGAGGGAGGGAGGGAGGAGGAGAGAAGAGCAGGGGGGAGAGAGAGAGAGGGGGGGGGGGGGGACAGAACAGGGCAGCAAAGAAGTTGTCAAGCCCGTGGAGCTCACATGGAGCTCATGGTATATTCATTCAGATTATGGGGAGGACAATATCATCTCTATGAGTTTAGATTCTGCTTTAAAAGAAATGTTCAGTTATCTTATAGTTCTTACATTTAGATGCCATAAAATACAGGAAGATTCCACATGTGGGAAAATGCTTCAGTGTGCTAAAGGTTTACCAATGCTCTTCCAAAGATTAATCAACACTTGTCCTTCCTACATGGTCTTCTGTAAGTAGACCTGGGGGTGAAGGAGTTGCATGTACTGAGAGCCGACTGTAGACATATCATCTTTTCTTATCTGCATCTGGAGGTCACATGGTGTTAACAGTTACTACTACATTTCATTTTTAATAGGGAATAGCTAAGGCCAGAGCTCATTCAAGAAGAAAAGGATTAGAATCTTCTTTGTTATGTGAAGAGTTAAAATATTTGGGATCGCAGTGGTCAGTAGAAAGCAAGACCTTCTGCACAATGACACACTGCTTGAACATAAAGTTTTTTTTAACTTCTTAATTATATATAGTCAAACATTTATAAAAGAAACAGAAAGTAGGAAATACTTAATGTTCTGGCCTAATCAAAAGGAACACCTGCTACATTCTGGTGGTTGTTTCTAGAAAAGTTAAAAGCTTCTGAAGAATAGCAACAATGCTTATAGAGTGTTTATATAAATTACTTATCAGTCACTCACCTTTCCCGTATATATTATGTCATTCAGTTCTCTTAACAAATCTATGAGGAAGGTACTTGCATAAAATAAATACTAGGATGCCGTGAGACATTATTCCTGAGGAGACATGAACAAATGAGCTCTCACCCCAGATACAGAACTGACTAGAGACCAAAGTTCAGATAACACCAAAGTGCAACATGGAAAACCAATGGGATTTAATGGCGTTGCTTATGGGAATATGGGTGAGAGAGGTTAGTTACTGGAGCAGAGATGACTCAAAGACAGTTACATCAAAGCCCAGGCCAGTTTGGTGGCAGCATACAAAGCTGGACACTTGAAACTCACTGCAGAACTTGGAGAAAGTTCAACAGGTTGGAGATTGTCCTTTCTAGGTATCTCAAAAGGTCTCTGCTTAAGCTGGTTGGCTGGTCTATGCTTCTTCCAGACTGTTTGATTTGAGCCTTTTTCTAAGAACTCAAGCTTGTTTGAAAGTGACACACATCAGTCTTTACTGCTGATATACCCTCACCCTCATGGAGGGAGGGGCCTAGTGAATTTAACTTGTTTACTTTTTGTCTTAGTGAACGCCCCTGCAGAATGCAGTGTTTCACTTTCCCTGGGAACATGCTGCCCTTTCAGCTCTTTGTAAACATCCTGACTCAAAATATTCTATTGTTTCACCTCCTCTTTTATATTCTATGTCTTGAAGAGTTTCCCACCTGGAAGGTTTTAACCTAGAAAGAAAGTGCCACACAGCACAAGGGATGCGAAAGTAAAGGGATTTTCCTAAGATCAGACTTTTTTTATTAACTGGTTTTCACTTTAGAGACCAAGTTCTTGATAGAATTGCAAATTATCTTGCATGATCATAGTTTCTAAAAATGGATTACAAGGTAAATCTGTACATGTTATGTAAATGATCCTCCCTCCTGCAGTAGGGTCTGCAGTTTGGTGAGGCAGCCTGGCTGGCTCTAGGTTTTCCCTTTGAGGCTGAAGAGATGGCTTAGTGGTTAAGAGGCCTTGTTGTCTTGCAGAGAACCTTTGTTCAATTCTCAGCTTTCATGTGGTGGCTTACAGCCATCTGTAATTCCAGTTACAGGAGATCTGACAGCTCTTCTGGTCTCTGAAGGAACTACATATACCTGGCACACTGGTATACAGGCACAACAACCATACACTGATTTTGATTTTTCCACCTTAAAATATATTACAATACTACTGGAGATCTTTGTCAAAGGCCCAGAAATGGTAGGTGATGGTTCAGGTATTGTCATAGTGACAAAGCAAAGTGCACTGCTGTCTATTGTACAAAAACAACACATATAAGTGACAATGCCATAATGCTCATGCCCACTGTGCATGATTTACATTTTGTGTCTGAATTGTTAGTGTTCTGTGGAGATATAGGAGATCTGTAAAAAACCAAGTAAAACTTAATTTGAAGGGAAATCCATTCTTCCTTAAATTTATTATTTTCTCTGCTCTGCTGGTTACTTTTTGTAAGCACGCTTGAGTCATTTCCTACCTCATTTTCACATACCTGTATTTGATTCGATGAGAGCAGATGTGATGTAGGCGCCAAAGAGAGCGAGGCTTTCCAGGAACTGCTCTTCCCCCTCCCCCCACTCCCACCCCTCAGTATATTAATCAGGCTGACAAAAATATGCATTTCTAGCCAGCACTTTCTCTGTCCAGGGGAGGGTAGAGGATGGTCCCAAAGACTCCCACTGTGAGGCAGAGACAGCCATTGCACTCTGCTCAGCTGCCCAATTAGGTCACAGGACAGCCTAGGGAATGGAGAAATCAAGATGTTAGGTGATGTGGCAATCACGTAATCAGTCTGAGCAAGGATCAAGGCAGAATAGTGGACAGACAAAGCGTTAGGCAACAAGGTAGGAAGGAGGCTGAGTTTTAAAAGTGAAAGCTATTTGCATAAACTGTTATGTAAGAAAAAACTATTTTCTCTATACACAGGCCCTTGAAGTCTCAAAGTTGTAATTTATTACGGACTTTCTAGAAAACAGGAAATAATTGAGTTACATAGATTCCTCCCTTCCTGTTTCTCCCTGTACTGATTTCAGAATCAATAATGATGGTGTTCAGCGTATACATTCAGTAAACTCTGCAGAGGACTTTAAAATGTCTAAGCTTCTAGGATGTGACGATGATGACAACTAAGCTTCTGGCTTCTTGGGAGTCAGAGCAATGAGTTGAGTTTGTTTTGTGTCGGCCAACTACTAGTGGACACAGGGCCTAGCCTGAAGTGTGGAAACAAATCCTTATTGCCCTATTGGCAGACACAGACTTTACCAAAACAAACAAACTAAACTAAACAAAAACAAAAACTTCTCAATGCACCTAGTCCTACTGTATCTTGATATTCCAAGGGAGATTGATATATTTGCTAGGCCTCCCCTTCTCTGAAGAGGAAGGAGGTGGGATGGGAGGAGGGGAGGTGAGAGGGAGGGACTTGGGGGGAGAGGAAGGAAGGGAAGCTGCGATCTGAATGTAAACTAAATAAAATAAATTAATTAATTAAAAAAAACTTCTCTATGCCACAGTTTTTCATCCATAAAATACAGGTAAAATGGTTGTAATACACTTTGTGGTGCATTTGCATAATTTAAATGGGAAAAAGCTTTTATAAAATCTGTACATGTGCATGAATGTTAGCCATCATGCAGAGCTTTCAGGAGCTGGCTGAGCTGGGCACGGTGACACGTGAATGCATTCCAAGCAGTAGGGTCAGGAGTTCAAGATCAGGTTCAGCTACATGCTGAGTCCTTGTCTCAGAAAACAAAAACAAATAAATGTAGAATTAGTTTTTTTTTTTTTTTAAAGAAAAGCAAAGTCTAAGTTTTCATATAAAACCTTGTATCCAATGTACGATTATGCAGCACGCCCCAAATTTTTATGAGCATATCTGTGGCACTGGAGGTTATATTAATAATCTGTCCACTGTGATATTTCAGTGTGATTTAATGAGAGGGTGTATATGAAAACAACAAGAAAAACATCCTACTCTATAGTCCTGAAAACATGAGCTATCACTATTTATCATTGCAAGGGACGGTCTCTACTCTGTGAGGGTCATTTGTGTACATGTCTTGTAACACATGAAAATGTGAGACACTACATATTCATCTTTAACCATATTTATTCTCTGGCAGAATAAAGAAGCAAAGTCCATAAAAATCCAAGTGTCTCCCGTCATAGCAATTCTGTCCCTGTTCTGAGGGTTGAAGGTCTACTCGGGCAATGTTGTGATCCCCAGTCACTGCACACATTTGCCTCAGCGTTGTTGTCTGTTTTGTGTGGTGGCAAGTTTGTCTGTTACATTTAATTTAATATTAATCATCTGAATCACTAAGGGAAATTTCCTTTGCCCTTGCTCATTCTTATTAGTGGAACACTTTCTTAGATTTGTGTAATCATAATTTGCCACATTGCTGTAGTTGCACCCTACATCTTCAGACAATGTACCCCTCTGGGTTCCAACCCTGCAATGTACCAGCATTCACCCTTACATCATAACTTACTGGAAAAAAAATTCAATTTTCACATCTGTCTGGTGGATTTTGACTGATACTTTGCTCTTGCTATGTAGATAGTACTGGGAATTCCATGCACGGGAAATTGAATAGTGTAGAATGAAAAGCAAGTGTTAAACTCTAGTCCAACATGGAGGTGCTCCTTCTCCTATTATATGATTAGTTTAGAAGCTATTCTTATCACTCAACATTTTCTCCTTTACTTTTGCACACACTTTGTGAGTAATTATTACTTAAATGTCTAAAGTTTTTGATTGATTAATTATAAATACTGGAAAATTCATTTTATTTTTCTCCCATTAAATATTGACTTTTTTTTTGTCCAAAACCTACAAGTTAAATGACAGTTCTGTCACTGGCATCTAATTTGAACTCCCTCTTCAAAAAAGCAAGACAAGAAATATATGCCAGGCCCAACAATGAGGGATGTCTAATCTTTGTGCAAAAACTGGTACAGTTATATCTAGAAATCTTAGGACATCTATTCGTGATTTGTGCTGTTAAAGTCATTACAAACATTAGGGCATAGTCATTGGCTTCTGATGCCCCAGCAAGCTGAGGTACCTGGAAATCAACTTTTATAAATTAAATAAATATTTGGTGATACTTTAAAAAAATATTTATTTATTCACTTTACATCCAGATTTGTGTAATCATAATTTGCCACATTGCTGTAGTTGCACCTTACATCTTCAGACAATGTACCCCTCTGGGTTCCAACCCTGCAATGTACCAGCATTCACCCTTACATCATAACTTACTGGAAAAAAAATTCCCTCCTCTCCTCCCAGGCCCATCTACCCATCTGCTTCCCCATTCCCCTTCTCCTCAGAAAAGGGGAGCCTTCCCCTCTCCGATGCTTCCCCCAACCCCTGCACATCAAGTCCCGTCAGGAGTAAGAGCATCCTCCTCCACTGAGGCCAGACAAGGCATCCCAGCTAGGGGAAAGAGATCCACAAAAAGGCACCAGATTCCATGTCAGAGGCAGCTACCCCTCCGCTTTCTAGAAGACCCACCTGAACACCAGGTTGTTCCTCAGATGCTGATGTGTAGGGGACTTAGGTCCAGTTCACACATCCTCTTTGGTTGATGCTTCAGGATCTGTAAAGTTTTAACAAGGAAAATAAATTTGTTCTTAACTTGCCCCTGTTTAACATGGTTATTTCCAAAATACCCATGAACTATGTTTCCAAAGTCCCATCCAAAATGAAGGTTCTCATTGACCCTAGCTACTAGTATTAAGATAAATGCTGAGTCTCTGAGTGTTTGTTTCAAATGTGGCAAAATCACGATAGGAGGTATAGAGGGAAAATCAACATAGGTTGAACACCTACAAGATCCTGGGCAAGTGTCAAAGGACTTCATCTCATCACTTCTTTGCTGAGGCCTATGTGGTCAACCGCCATCATTTCCAAATATTAATGTGTATTCCAGACATGCCATTCTCAAAGAACCTGAGCTCCCACTCCTCAAACCGGAAGACACATAAAGTCCCCCCTATACAAAGTTAAGAAGACTCTCATAATAGTCTGTGTGGTCTCCACACTATTTCTAGTTCCTACTGTACATGTTAATACCACCCTGAACTTTGTGAACAAAAAGCTTTCTAGCCAACATCATAATATACAGTTGTAGTGTGCTAAGTGAAACTATGATCTTGCGCCTCTGGTTTTTAAAAATTATCAAACTGACAAGGTCATTATTTCCAAGGAAGACATGATTCCCTTTGTCACAAGTGATAGTCATCAGATGAGTATTTATTGGACGTTGCATTAGAAAGAGTGCAGAGGATGACATTATAGGTAGGAGATGGACATCGGGATAGAAATACAGCATGAAAGGACAAACCATTACACATGGAACAGCGATGGTGGTACACACCTTTGAATTTAACACTTGGAGACATGTGCAGAAGGATCAGGGGTGTGAAGCCAACTACATAGGGAAACCCTGTCTCAGACAAACAGGTAAACAAACCGAATGCATTTATTATTATATCCAGCAGGTCATTGCAGATGAAGATGAAGCCCAGACATTTGCAGCTGCATTAATTCTCACCGTCAGTTCGTTCTGCAGGGTTATGACTTTCACTCCCACCCTGGAAGAGACATTTATGTTTCACAGTGTTGTGTTGGTAGACAACTCCAATTGAATGGTTGTTGTCTGTAGGCTCAAAGTCTTGACAGGATCTTCAGGGTTTAAAGTCTCTGTTATTAGATTAGGTCAAAGTAGTCCTGAGTGGGAGTCAGATCCCTGCGGGCACTGGGATGGTATTGGTACCCTGCATTGGAGTTTGTTACAGATGATAGAGTTTTTCATTTGTTTGTTTTACATTTTATTTCTTAAGAATTTACAAAGCAGTTCCTCCACCACTTGCTGTTGATAATAACCTGGTGTAGGATCAAAAAAGAGAGATATCATAAAATGAAATGTTAGTACTATTACATTATTTTCTTTTCAGATGTAAATATCTTTTTCAGCACTTTAATGCAAAGTCACCATTTATTATGGATGCAATAGAGATGCTAATATCTTTAGAGCTGCCAAGGGAAGCAGATGAAACACTCTTGTGACAGGGGACTGCAGGTCACTGTAGCTTTCCTCTAGTTGGGATAGCTAATACCACAGGTGCTCTGGGAAGAAGACACAGTGTGCACCTGTCTGTCTTAGTAAAACAGCCCATAGTGATTGGAATAAAGGCTCTGCAGTTAGAGAGCATGGGGTTGGTTCCTTGCTTTGCCAATCTTTACTACCTCATGTGGCACAGAGTACGTTATTAAAATTCTATTTTACTTTCCTTCTCTACAAATTAAAGATCACATGATCAATATGGATATTAAATGTGCTATGTACACAAAATACTTTAAATCATCTCTGACACACCAATGCTGTTTGGCACCTTTTTTTCTATGCAGTATCACCATCGCCCCTGTTGGCCATGTACTAGATGATCAATACATTCTGTTAAATTTATGAAGAAAATAATCACCATATAGTAAGTAGGGTGGTCGACAGTCCGAAATTATATGAAGGCGAAATTGTTGAAACAGTCTAGCAAGATAAACAGTGTTCTTAATGATGAAAGAGGCATTAAGAAGATGTCAGGCCAGCTTCAGAAGTTGCAAGGCACTTGGATGTCTGGGACCTTCTTGCAAGTGAGTGTCTGTCAAGCACTCCAGATGAACTTTTCATTGTGACTAATTATTTGAAGGCAGGGAGAAAGCAGCTTGATTCACACAGGGTTTGTAGGACCAAGGACAGTGACCAAATCTAGAGTTTTCCGAGTCTGATTCTTTTTCTACCATCCTGAGGGTCTGCCTGTTAGAGATACCATGGGGATAACACATTCCTGATCATGCCCATCTTGTTGTCCAGAGGAAAGTCTGTTTCTGCCTTTCTACACAGAGGAGCCGAGGGGACAAGAGAAAATGGGAAGGGCTAAGCATCTTAGAAGACTGGGATAAGATGGATGCTCTAGGTTCTTGGGGTCATCCAGGATTGAGACTGAGCCAGGACTGTGCAACCCAGCACAAGAGGGTCCCCAGACCTGGTAAGGACAGAGCAGTCAGAGATGCTTCAAGATTACTGTGCAGTGAAGAGTCTTTGAGCAAAGAAGGAAATCCTTATTAACATGGGGCCAGGTCTTGCTGTCTTAGATCTCATGTAGTCTTTCCTCAAAACGTAAAACATGAGCTACAAATCTTTCCTAAAATTATAATTGGCATATTTTAATTCTTAAGGATTAATTTTAGCAGAAGAAAGATGATTTTCCTCTGTAAAATGTTGTTCAATAAAACACACACTGCTTTTAAAAGGTTATGCAAATAGATTTCAGATAGTGTGTGGACATGCTGGAATCACAGAAGGAAAGCCAGTTATATTGATGGACAGTTAAGTAATCAAAATATTTGATAAACTACATCATGATAAAATTACACACCCTTCTGGAAGACACCAATTAACTATTTCAAGTAGATCCATTGACAACTGTGATGCTAAACCAGCACTAACCATTGGTATGATTTCACCATATTTGCCGCAATTGCCAAATGGTACAAGAATATTTGTGGGGTTTCTTGATGCCAGCATGTCAAATGCAGCTAGCATCACCATGCTTTATTGTCTGCGTTCTCATGAAAGGAGAACTCCCCAGAGTCAGAAGCTAGTGAGATGATGCATTTCCTCTGTACATGGTCTCCGAATGATCACCCTTTAGTCAGGAATAAGGCTCACATCTCATTGAGTTGGGAAAACGGGAGGAGAAAAGCTTTACTCTTATCTGGCTGTGACCTTGCACAGTGACTCTGGTTCTGTACAGCCTAAAGAAGGATGACTTAGAATTGTACAGAATTCTGGGTGCACATTGCTAAGAGAGTACATGCAAGGCACTAGGCAAGTGCTGGGTGCCATGTTGAAATCACCAAAATCTGACAAACATGCTCCTTGTGATCCAATGATGAAAATGTAATAGCCAACTGGCCCAAAGAATTACTGAAGTTTTAGACATTAATATGACTCTTTATTTCTGTGCTCTCTCCTTACAGGCTTCAAGTGAGAGGATTCCATTTTCTGTTAAAAAAAAAAAAACTCACAGTCCCACTAGAGGTTTTACTTTTGTTTATGCATGGATTTTATGACTAAGAAAAAGAATATGGTTGGTACATGTAAGGACAAGAAAGGAGAAAAATGTATATTACATCCATTTAGTGCTTTCAGGAGCATGCGAGACTAAGAAAAGATGATATAAGCAGAGGCTTTGTCTAAGGCAGTGAGTATTAGAAGTGATGCAATTCAACAGGGGAAAAGAATTTACAAAGGTATTTTGTGAATAGAGGAGGTGGCTGATTTTCCCTTCTAATGTACTCTGCTGTATTCCTGTACCAGGTTGAAATGACTCTATGCAATAGTTCCCTATTATGGGCTGGTGAAGCAAACTCCCTCCTGATCGACTCCACTTTAATGCTTTTAAAGTGAGTGAGTTTAATATTAAAAATGAAAAACGTGCGGCAGATTTTATCTAATGGGAATTTGTCCACTTTGCTTCTTGGTTAAAATAACCCTCTGCATCAAGAATGAGATTTGGGAAGAGTTGAGATAAAAGAGTTTGAAAATAGTTATTGATGAGATGCGACACTTACCGTTAAGTAGAAACCATGAAAGATCATTCCCCGTTCGCCGGGGATGGGATGCTAACGGTGTGCATCGCTCTTGTAATGTGGCTGGTACACAAGTCTTTGGAGAGGATGATGTATGTGAAGAGAAGTCCATGGAGAGGACATTATGATATCAAGGCAATGACAAAACAAATTTCAATGCAAATCTGTAGAGACCATATTACAATGTCAAGGCAATGGCAAAATGTAAGTCTAGAGAGACCATTTTTACAATGATGTCAAGGCAGTGGTAAAATAGTGTAGCTGAGTGATTATTGAGGCCACATTGCCATGTTAAATTACAATGTCAAAACATTATCCTTGCAAGTCTTTCGAGAGCATGTACCTCTTTTAATGTAATAGCAAAACAATGGAATTTGAAACATCAACCAATGGGACAAAGGAATATTATGTTCTGTCCTGTTTGCTATCAAGACATGATGGTAAAAATGGAAAGGCAAGCCAAGAGGTGGCTACAGAAACCAACAATGACAAGCAAAAAAAGTACATCGAGTGAGCGTTTGGGTTAATTCTTGCTTTGAAGAGACCACAGGTTCCAGGTACTCCTTAAGATTAGAAAGCAGGTTGAGCAAAAAGCTGATGGAAACTCAAGGCTGAATGAGACTGGGAGGAAGCAGCACCATAGATGCACCTGATTTATAAAGAATAAAATCTCTTTCTTTTTTCCTGCAATAATTGGCTTTATTGTTTTAACTCTTCAGGAGAATCATCCTAATGATAATATGTTCACGAGTTCTTGGACTTTGATTTTGGCTTTGTCTGTGACCCTCATTTATGATGTAGCATCCATCACACACCATTTAAACTTAGATTTAGTTCACGGTCATTAACAAGTGTCAATCATTGTGCTAAGGACCCTGGGATCACTGTGGGAAAATAGGCTTTTCCTGTCAAGTTGGGAGAAGTAAGGGCACAATTGATAAAGAGATGCTCTTAACAAATGAGGTGGGAACAGGACCTTTCTTTTCCTAGATCTGCTGCCTTCTTGCTCTGATTTTGAACACACTACCCACCAAGCCATCTTTAGGATTCTCTGCATGTAATGATTGTGAAGACATACACGCAGGTGCTTTCACTTCTGTACTAGAAAAGTAGACTGAAGTCCAAAGCCGTGCACTTTAAACATGTGTCTGAGTGTCTCGGTTTACTCATGTCTAACAAAAATAATGATTGATGACTATGGTATCATGGCTCTCCTCTAGTCTGAAAACTGGGTTTATGCTATGTGCGAGCAATTAACTTTCAAAAGCATCACCATAACCAACAGCACCACACATTCAGGAGCGGTGACATCATGGTTGTGTAAGATGTTGCTTCTCTGCATTTTACTTTTTCTTTGGGCATCTGAGTAGCTGTGCCATGGCCACTGGGCTTTGCAGTTCTCTTCATAGTTTTCATCTTGTCATTCCTCACTGAGGCGGCCGTAACTTCTTCACACCTTTCTTCTAGTGTCCTGTTCCACTTTCAAAGTTTATCCAGTTCGTCTTGTTTCTGTGTAAATGTTTTTAGTTTCAATGACTGGATGTGTTTTTGTCTTTTTCTGAGTTTCCCACTAATTATAGTGATTTCTCTTATGTTCCACTTTTGTGTGTTCTCATTATTTTCACTGCTTTAGAGAATATATGGTAATCTATATCAGTCTATACTCCAGGGCTCACTGTCTTTATGGGAGCTCAGTTCCTCTGACTTTTCTCTGGACTGTATGTGTGTCTGTGTGTATGTGTGTGTGTGTATGTGTGTATGTGTCTGTGTGTGTGTGTGTGTATGGGTGGTGTCTGCCTGAGTGAATGTGTGTGTGTATGTGTAAATCTTTGCTGAATGGGACTGCAATTATTGGTACCCACCATTCTACCTCTAATGGAAACTCTGGCCTGATGATAAAGATGTGCTACTGTGGGTTCACCATTCTTAGCCAATGTGTTGTCCTGGTGGAGAATACCGGTAGCAGGATGGGCTGCGCACGTGTAAGAAAAAAGAGTGTGTGGAATAATGGCAGGATATTTCTAGGTAGCTAAAACAACTAGAATGAAATAACACAAAATAAAAACAAATGAACAAAATCCAAAACTAATTTAAAAATCCAAACCCAATTTGAATTATTTTTAAGGGGTAACTTTCAAAAAGCTACTATATGAGACTAAAATTTACTAGTAACGTCATTTTCCTGCATTGGTTTGAGTTTTTCTCCTAGTCTAGGAGGTCCTGTCTAGAGTGCTCTTCCATGAGATTTCAGTTTTATGTCCCTGTGTTGTGTGGGCCCAGATTTCTTTTTTTTTAAGTTATTCATTCATTTATTATCTGTCTATTTATCCATCCATCTATTTAGCTATTATCTATCTATCTATCTCTCTCTCTATCTATCTCTATATATCTCTCTCTATCTATCTATACCTATCTACTACCATCTGTTTATTTATCGCTATCAATTCATCTATCAATTGCTATCTATCATCAATCTATCTATATCTATGTCTGTCTGTCTATCACCATCATGATCTACCTATTTATTTAATGTGTACAGGTATTTTGTTTTCATGTATATCTGCATGCTGTACCTACAGATACCAGAAGAAAGCACTGGATGCCCTGAACTAGAGTCACAGATGGTTGCCAGACACCATATGGATGCAAGAATGGAACTCCGGTTCTCTGCAAGAACAGCCAATGCTCTTAACCACGGATCCTTCTCTCCACTCCCCAATCTTCCCTCCCACATTCTTATCATGAGAACTTCAGCAAGATGATGATTTTGATCATCAAAGACCTAATTTTAGATTGAGTTTTGCTTAGGCTTGGTTTTTTCCCCTGAAGTCATGTTTTTATACTACGATAGCTCTGTGCCCACCATCTACATTTGACTTTTTTTTCAAAGATTATTAAGGATTCCATAAATAGGTCACAAAAAGGTTGTTCTTGTTGAAGATAATTAGTAAGTTAGGAATACAAGGCTTCATCTAGCTTCAGAATTTCATGTGCTCCAAAGGTTGAGGCTAGGCTGTATGTTGTCTGACTATGCTAATCTGATGGATACCTTCATGGTATTGGGCCTTCCCAGTTTTATATGAGTATGGGAAGAGATTCCCTCTCTGTGCACAGCAGGCATACCATCACATGACACTTCATTCTTTCTTTGATGATTGCTTCTTTGCTTTTGGAACAAGTCTGTAAAGATTGCAAGTGTGTCTCAGGGGGAGAGAAAGAAAAGTATAGTACAGCCAAAACTTGAGTGAGTTCACAAAGAATCATAAGGGGGTGGACGAGTTATTAGAATATAAATAGAAATAATGGTACTAGCTCCAAACAAACGCTTTCAAAGTCTTTGTGTGCACTGACAGCTTCAGATATTTGATGTAAATGAATTTTTCTCTAGAAACAATGGAATCTGTAGCTTGTGGTGGCAGTGTTTCTTTCTAAACCTTGCTTTTTTAAAAAAAAAAAAACAACTCCTTTTTGTTGTTGTTGCTGTTCCTTAGGTGAAAGCAGCGCTATATATTTGCATCAGAAAGACTCCAGGCAGCATCTATATGAGTCAGTGATCATTTTTCTTTATTTCGGTACATACTTGTTTGCAATTTTCTTTTCACAGCTCTTGCCCTCCCCACTATGAAGCATAAACACAGCCACAGCAAGATGCACACACACACACACACACACACACACACACACACACACACACACAC
>OU015742.1:32195034-32212196 GCA_907169655.1 Acomys percivali | reverse complement strand
CACACACACACACACACACACACACACACACACACACACACACACACAAAACAATGGCAACTTTGGCAATGCAATTTTTTTTTTTTTTTTGAATTTTAGAAGGTGAAGTTACATTCATAGTCTGCGTTAGGGGTTTGCTGCTAATCTACCTGTGTGAGTCTGCTTCTCACTGCTGTAAAGAACATGTGAGAGTGGGACAGTCAATTTGCATAAATCTATATGCGCAGTTTTGGGGAATCCAAGGGCATGCACTTGCTTCAGGTAAGGACCTTGATGCAGTATCATCTCATGACAGATGATGGGAGGGCCATAAAACACAAGAGTGACACAGCAAGGGGAGAGAAGTCATTTCTATAGCAACCCACTCTTGCACTTAACTGGCCTACTGCTGTGGTAATAGTACTAGGTCCCTTCATGAGGGCAGATCCTTTGTAACTCTGATCACCTCCCAATGCTGTTGTATTGGTGACATCATTTCTAGCACATGGACTTGAGAGGAAACATTCAGTCATAGTTTAACCTCCTTCATTATCCTGGGTGCTTTCATCAGAAATGTGAGCATGATTTATGACACACCTTCTCCTTCATAAAACTCTCACTCCAATCTATTCATCATTCTTTTAGCATCTCCTTTAAAGATGCATCTTAAAGGCCGGGGAGATGGATACATGCATGTGAATGGGAGGACTAGGGTTTGAATGCTCAGCATCAACATAAAGGCTGGATAGGTGTGATGGCCTACCTGTAATACCATCTCAAAAAGGACAGAGACTGTGGATCCCTACAGCAGTTGGATCAGCTACATTAGACAAATTGGTTTCTGGACTCAAGTGAGCAACACTGCCTCCATATATATGGTAGAGAACAACTGAGGAAGATACTCAATATCAACCTGGGGCTGACTTCCATACACATACACACATGTGCATACATACACAAGTGTGCCCCTACACATATGAATACACATACAGACACATACATCACACAAAAAAGTACATATCTTGAATTTGTTCTTTTTATCACCATTTTTGTCCCAGGTACCTTTCTGGCCTGCCGATCTAACTCTCCTATGACTGTTGATTTCATCTCTATAGAGTATTTAAATACCATCAAATTTTAATTATCATGTAATGCCCATTCTCCACCATCTTAGGTTTTCTGTTGTATCTTTTTGAGTTATCAAGAATTATTATTGGAAACTCACTAGAAGACTCATATTTGGACCACTGTTTATTCTTTCAGGTTTTTTTTTCCCTTGGCTCACTAGATTACATTAGCTGTGACAATTGGATGAAAGACCCACTAGACATATAAAATAACACATTGATTTTCAGGTCATGAATCGAACTAACCTTTTTTTAATATTAGAAAGTTTTTGCCCCTGTTTTTTTTTTACCTACTTCCTGTTTATCTCTTAGGGTACCACCTTAGAGGATTCAAATTGCATGGCTCTGTCATAATCTCTCCTAATACCCTGTAACCTTCTTCAGAACAACCATTTCAATTTCAAATTACTTATTTAAGTACTTAGTGTCTTTTTGCTCACTGTATATTCCAGACCTGGCACAATGCCCAGCTCATGGTAAATGCTCAATAAATATTTGTCAAGAAAATTAATATTATGGTAATTGTATGCACCATTTCAGGCTATTAGATGCATTGTTTAGGAAAATCATAAAAACAGTAGGTTATATATCATCCTCTGCCCACATGCAATGTTTTGCACACATCTTGGTTTTCAGATGAATGTCTGCTGCTAGCCTTCTTACTATCATCAACATCAGAGTTAGAACTCACCGATCTACTTAGCTCTTCCTAGGAATCTTGTGAGTAACCAGAGGGTGGTTGCTGTGACTTGAAAACATGGGCAAAGTTTCACTTCCATTAGCTAAATCATGAGGTCCTCACTGTTTTGACCAATGGCTTTTAAAAATCTGACAATGGATTCACTACCTAAGAGAAATGATGTACCAGCCATCATTGGCTGTTATTGTTCTGTTCTAGGAAGAAATGGTCATATACCCAAGGATGAGATGTCCAAAGCAAAGACATTTTATGGGTCTATTTTAACTGCTTAATGAACACACTAAGGATGTCAAGAATCATTAAGGTACTCTCTTGAGGCATCCTGAGAAACTTGAGCAGCATGACTTTGTGGAAAATGTGACGGGTTGCTAGGCTTCTGTTAGAAAACTGGAAATTCCAGGGGATATTCAAAGCAAGAAAACATTACTATATTGCTAATCTCTGATCTACATGATATACACACACATGAGTATATATAACCCCCCACAGACATTAATACATACAAATTACACACAAAAACCAACTGGCTCTAAACACATGGAATCATTTTATTTTTAGTTTTTATACTGTTCCACTGGTTAAGAGAAAAGCCTTTACTAAATGGATTTTGAGGGTTTACATTTATGAATAGATGTTATACTTTGTCTTTTGTACATCTATTGAGATGATCAGCTTTTGCCTGACTTTGCTTCCTTTGGAGATAAACCCTGGAGTGAGATTGCTAGATTACACTGCAGCTCTACCTCTAGATTTTAGAGGAACTTCTATACTGTTTTCCACAAATCAATCCATGCGTGAGTTCATAGCTGAAACAGTTCTTCAGTTGTTGAGACTTGTTAGAAGTGGAATATTGAGAGTATGTCTTGGAAGGGCATTTCCCTCTCCTCTGCTTCCCGGACAGAATGAGGTAAGGTTCATTGCTCTGTTGTCCTCTTCCATCATAATAAATGGGTTAGCAGTGCTCGCCAGTGTGTGGAGGTGAAAGACAAGCTGTGTGTACTGATGGGTCTGGAATGGTGTCTATAAGTACAATGGCTGAGCAGATGACTTCATGGGCTTCCAAGGGTTCACCTGTTCACAACTGTCTGCTGCCTTTTTCACTAGGGCGTCTAAGTGACTGTCCAGGTCAAGTTGTTTGTTTGGGAAGTTCTTTGGAGCTGTGAGGGTTGCGCCCTTGCTTCCATGGGCCATGGATGGGTTCACAGTGATTCCCAATACCACAAGGACATCTGGTTGCTTCTCAGAGGCATTTGTATGCTTGGCCACTCAGGATAGGTTGCCTGGATGCTTCCTGGGGTTATGGATTGGTGAGAAGGGCTGCCTGGCATTTACTTGAATTCTGCCAAGACAACTTGTCCAGAGCTTCCTGAAGTTACAGGAGAGTGTTGTCTCTAGCAGACGAGCTGCTAAAAAGAGTTCAGTTGCATCATAGGGCCCTGAGTAGGTGGGTCTCAAGATGGCATGTGGAACAGAAGCTAAGGTAAGAGAGTTCACAGTGGGGCAATATACTCTTGGTATGATCAAGGCAGCACTGTATTGTTCAGAAACTCAGCTTGGGCTTTCATCCTGGGAAGGCTGAAGGCTTTTGTTTATTTGTTTGTTTGTTTGTTTTTTAGCAGCAAATATCATCAGTGTCTATGGTCTGGTGGGGACTGCTGAGAGCCTCTGGGTCACTTTTTCCTCAGTAAATGAAGGTCCTCTTGGCCCAAAGTTGTTCTCAAACAATACCACTGTGAGTGCTACTTTCTTTCCTTATAATATCATCATCTATCTTTATTTTTCAAAATGTCTCTGTCACAACCCACTGCCATAAGCATCCCAATGAAATGATTGTAGTATTTTCTCTGTATGTGGAGTACAGCAGCTCTGGAGCCTTCAGGCAAGCATCTTGCTTGGACCAGTTTCCCTTGATTGAACACTCTTCTGTGAGGGCTTCTCTTTCTGCTCCTGTCCTTAGGCTTCATGTAGATTTTCCAGAGCTTCTAGCATAATGAATTTGACCAGCTTCCTTTCTCTTTGCTTTGATAGCTTATGACATGCTTTCAGAAATATTTTCACACCTGATCATTATATCAATCTTGTGTAATAGAAATGCATCTCATAGATAAGAAACCGAGTCTCTTCATATTAGATTGACTCTCTCCTTTCTGTTTGCCTGGACTTAATTTTTCTTAATAGAATACTAATTGATTCTAATAAGGCTGGTAATGGCTTTTTGGGCCAGCTGCCAATTTAAAATGACTAAACTAGAAAATAACTAAAATAATAATAGAATATTCTAGAAGACCCACTTAGTCGGCTAAACCTCAGAAAGTTTATCTGTATTGAGATGGATTTAAAATATCATTATGTTCATAGAATAAGTGATAGCAAATGTCAGATATTTGAGTACTATCAAGAAATTCTTTAGGCCATCAAAGACATGGACATGGCTCAAACTGGGATCTAGACAGAGAGAGACTGGATGTAGTGAGTGGGCTGTCATCCAAAGCTGATATTAGCTCCTGTTTCATGCCAAGGTTTGAAACTCAGCCTAGTAATTGTATCCAGGATGTTTTGGCAAATCTTAGCATCTTACCACTCCCGCTGCACAGGACTCAGGGCACAAAGCATGTATGAAAGCTGCCAACATTCCTGTTTGCTGGTGCTATCATGAAGGGCACTGGTGCAGTGACACAGAAAATGGCTTGTTGGATAAGTCCAGGGAAAATAATGGTGCATTTGAAAGCATTGTGTCATTTCTTTGATTGCATTGTTGAGTCTAATTAGGATTTCCATGAGCTTTTAGGCAAATGGAACATTGAAAATATTTTCCCTGCTCCATAGTGCCTTATTCCAAGATTATCCTCAAACTATATATACACATATATAGTTTATATATAATATAGTTTTGTTATATTTAGTGTATTTATATATAGCATAAATATATATCATATATCATTCTCAAACTATATATACAGAATATATATAGTTGAAAATGATACGTAATATTATAATATAGTATTATAATGTATAATATAATATTTAATATTATATTTATATAGTGTACAATCATTCTATATAGGAAAGTTCCACAAATGTTTCCCAGATTATTTATGGCTTTGCTTTTGAGAATCCTTATTTGTGTATATATAATGACTTCCTATTAGTATTTGCCTGTAATTGTAAAGTTAGCCATTCCTCCTCCCTTTTTTTTCTTTTCAGAAAACATGACAGGGTCCCCCTGTTTCTTTGCATTCTCTGCATCTACACAGTCCTTGTTGCGTCCCACACTGTAATATATTTACAGCATCACTGCCACTCACTGTTTTGAGATGTGGAGGTGAATTCGTCTGAGAGGATACATGAGATTCAGCAAAGTCAGCTTCTCTGTAGGACGGTGAGCCAGGGCAGAGGAAAGAAAAAAAAAGATAAACCTTCAGTTAGGGCCCACATGTACTAGACAGAAGGACTTTCCTTTCATGCTATCTTCTCTCATCTTTACAAGAACCTATTAAATAGGTACTTTTGCCCCTGTGTAACTGATAAGAGAACTGAGGCTCAAGGTGTTAGGTAGCTTCCCTAAGGTCACATGGTTGCGATGGGATTTATGAGAGCCTTAACCTGTTTGATAGCCCATGTTTGTTCTCTACGTACATGACTCCTTTGAATTGAATGGAACTCTACCCAAGATTAAGAGCTGTCCCTACTCTACCCATTGGAATACACACATCCTTTTAATGCAACTTTTACAATGGTGTTCAGTAGAAGGCATGAAGTCTGTTTGTAATGCCTGACTTTAAGTAAAATCTCCAAGTCTCAAGTTCTTTGCTTTTCTTTAAATCTACCCACTAAGCTGCACGTGGTAGGCAGGCTGTCTGGGATGTGATTTGGAACAAATAGCAAGTTACTGGAGCATTACTTTGGTTGGTAACAGCTACCCAAGTAAAGTGGTGACAATTCACAGCAGTAGACTCCTGAGCTAACAAATGACTCTAGTAGGTCTCAAAGGCAATGGCTTTTTATCCCTAGCTCTCCCCTTATGGCAGTCACTGGAGAGCCAACACCTTCAGAACGAGGGATTTGGGGTTCTTGAGCAAGTCGTTTGCCTAGAAACATGAAAGAAAATAATGGAGCAGAGCTCCATCTTCACTTAGAATAGGATACATTCTGGAGTGGCAGCAGTCTTATCTTCCAAAGTTTTTAAAAACAGTATTCCCTGTGCTACCTCTCTTTTATCATCATGTGACTTTGACATTTTTCCCATAGAGAGGTGTAGTCAGTGATCTCATCCTTGAATCCAGGCTGATTCCAGATATAGTAGAAAGGATGATCTGATTACCAAGTTTAGTCTAACGCAGTGATTCCACCTTCTGTCTGGTTTTCTCAGGCTTCCTCTTCAGTGAAAGTGCACACTACACTGGGAACAATCAATCATGGGGAAGTCCATATGGGAAACAACCAGGTAAAGGAGAGTTTTCAGCCAGTCTGTGTACATTCGACACCAGCAATCCCCTTCATATCATGCCCAGGCTGCAGACTTGTGTGCTAAATTAATAACTGTTTATATTCTAAGTCACTAGATTTTAGAGTTGTTTACAACTGGAACAGAAAACACGCTGCAGACACAAAAATGGTGGGAAAACCTTAAATAGCTTGAGCGTACAAAAGGCCTAAAGTTGAAGCAGTTTCTGGATATTATAAATCCTTATAATTAAGCATGGAAGCAATTTTCAGTTTGTTCCTTGCCTCAGAATGTAAAAATTATATGGACATTTGGCACAAAATGCCAAGTAAGCACTCCTGGAGGACCCATCCTTGCCCATTCCTTGTTTTAGCTAATGCAGTACATGCTGAACTAGACCTTGGATTCCAGAGACCGAGAATCCCGGGAACACATAAGAAAAGGAAATGAGTTGAAGTCACAGCAAAGACCTATACAACAGAAACAGTGATGTCAGCTAAGGGTTGTACAGCTCTTAGCAAGCGACAAAATTGCAGAAAAGCAAGGATTTTTAGAATAACAACATTACAGATTTGACCAGAGTAGCCCCCTCTCTCTCCTTTTCTTCCTCTTTCTCTCTGTGTCTCCCTTTTGCTACCTCCTACCTTTCCTTAGCACTCACATTCAAGATACAGACTACTCCTGTGTTCGCCTACATTGAGTCCCAAGAGGAACATTGACAAGTGACATCCTTGCTTTGTTCTTACAACTTACCGTGCCCTGAGCAGCTTTTAACCTCGAAACAGTTTCTCCACTGTTGTTCCATTCCTGAACATCTCTTCTTCCCTCGCTCCACCTAGCCTGGGTTTCACCCTTCTATTTCTCCGTTCTTCTTTGTTCCCCATACTCAGCTAATTTTCATCCTGACAATCTGATAGCCAATGTCCCAAGTCCTCCCAGTCTTATACCACTGGGTGGCTGCTGTTCTTTGCCTTCTAGGTAAGTATACTCACCACTTTTCAAGTTTGTTGAAGCCATCAATAGATTGGCTGGAGGCTCACCGTGTTCTTAGCCCCTGAAGACTATTTTCTTTTTTTAATTTAAACTTTGAGATTGTAATTCAATTCAAACATCTCTCCCTTGTCTTTCCTCCCTTAACGCCCTCCCATATACTCCCTCCCCAAACCTCTTCATATTCACAACCACTTTTCTTTCACTAACTGCTACTACATACATATATGCATGTACTTACATGCTTAAATATAACATGTTTGGTCTGTATAATATTACCTGTCTTTACGTTTTCAAGGCTTACTATTTGCTACTGGACAATCTGTTGGGGTGCTCTACCCTGAGGAGGACACTACTCCCATTTCCAGTTTTCCTCAGTTGCTTCTAGGTCTTGTGTAGGGGTGGGGCCCAATGGCCTTTACTATGTCCACTCTGGCACACTCATTGGTGTCACATTTGTTTAGCTAACATTCGAGTAGTCATATTTGTGAGACCTTATGGATGTAGCTTCTGATGTTACTATAAGACACAGTCTCACAGCAAACTCGCTGATCCTATGGCAATTTCAACCTTTCCCTGAAAACTCAAGACTTCCTTTCTCATCTTCAGCACCCCCAAATAAACCTTTTGTCTTCTAACTTAAAATGTTTTTTGAAACTTTCTTAACTGACCCTCACTGTACATCTCTGTGTTGGTGTGGAGTGAAATATCAGGGCATTTATCTACTTTGGATTGATCAATGAAGCATATTTAGTTTATTCATAATCTCCAATATAATGAGAACATTCACAATCCTCTTTTGTAGTTATTTTATAGTAATTTTGGCTCTAGAGATACAGTTCTGAGGGCTGTAGGCTCACTTTCTAGCTGGCTGTGATAGGTATAGCACTGCATCTATAGTGAGTGCTATTGGCTCACTAGCCTATCTCACCTTACACTTGCCTCCACAATACTCTCTCGGGTACCACTATTCTCCTATCTAGCCGCAAGTTTAGCTCTTTTAGATTCCCATGTGAATGACATCCATCATTCCATGTTTACTTTGTGTGCCTGGCTTAGTTTACTAACAAAATCACTGTTTTCTTTTAATTACCCCACTAGCATTTCATTTTGGAGATGTGACCCATTCATTCCCCAAATGAACACATAGGAGATTCAATCTTTAGGTTTCTGTAGGAGCCTAGACATAGGAGCTCAACTGCTGACACAGAGTCTTCTCATAGTGTCATCCAAAAGTTTGTCTTTTACTTTAACTTCCAAGCTTATATATGACTTCCACTATTCTAAATTCATATTTTTTATATTCTGGTGGGGGTGGAAACCCTCCCATGCAGCCTCCATAGCTTTGGGGTCACCATTTTTTCAGCCAATGAGCACAATTCTCTCCTCTTACTTCTGTAACATTCCATTGGTCCTTACAAAAGCCAGGTAGCAGTGTTTTCTTGTTTGTACTGTTACCATAACAAAGAATTTAAATTATGTGTTTCTTTAAGGTAGCTACTATATCTATTGTTCTGAATTTCCCCCACTTGTTCTGTACTGCGGTCAGTGATAGAAGCATGTGACAAAAACTTAACAAATTGGAAAACAACTGTCTTTATGATTAATATATTGAATTTGCAAATGTGTGATACTCTGCATAGAAGAAAATAAATTATGGATATTAGAAATGAGTGTGATGTAAATGTATTCATTTTAACACATCTGATTAACATACTTAAGTGCAGGCTGCCCTGAGCTATTACTTTATGAATATATAAATGGGAGATTATAAAACAATATTTCAGAAAAGTAGATCAATAACATATATAAGCACTTAATTCCTAAATGTTTAAGTTTTAAAGTAGTTTCAATTCTTTGTGAATTTTCTCTTCAGTAAAACAAAGCATTCAAATGTGCATGAATACGTTCTGTATCTTAGGAATTAATAGCAGTCAGGTAAGGTAGACCTGTGAGCTCCTGGAGTTTATGAACTGGTTATTTTTCACCACATACAGATGTGGATCACATAATTGCCTTTCCCACTTTTCACCTTATGCATCTTTGTATATTAGTTGGCTTCTCAACAATCTTCCTGTTTCTTCTCATTATCTAGACTTGTTTCGCAGTGCTGAAAATAGTGTTGAAAAGAGGACAAGCATTGTCAGCTGGTGATGTTAATTGCTGCCCACAGCCTGAGAAGGGAGGCAGAGATGGGTGCTTAGCATATGCTGAGTGCCCAGCCCTCCCTCTCCATCTAAATGGGTTACGACATTCTTGCTAATGGTCTAACACCAAGCTTGGAAAGCCATCTGAGTCAAAACACGTCTACTGCTTGCTATCTGGCGAAGGGGACACTTTGAAGGCAGAATTGGAATAAGGTATGTTGTACTACTTATGGTCTTTAATTTCTTGAGTCACTAGTGATGAGCTTATTCCTTTGGTATGGTACGAAACTACAGTGTGTGCTGGTTAGATTTTATTGTCAATTTGTCAAAACCTAGAATCACTTGGAAAGAGGAAACTTTGATTGAAGAATTGCCTAATCAGATTTGCTATAGCAAGTCTATAAGTGATTGTCTTGATTGATGGTCTATGTGGAAGTGACCAGCCCACTATGGGTAACTGTTTCTAGCCAGGTAAAGCATATGAGCTCTATAAGGAAGGTATCTGAGAGTGAGCCAGTAAGCAAGAGTAGTCTACCATTTCTGCTTTGGATTTTTCTTTAAATTACTCTCCTAAATTCCCTCGGTGATGGACTGTGTAACTTTGAACTGTAAGCCAATAACCCTTTTCTCCCCATGTTACTTTTGGTCAGAGTGATGTATCACAGCAACAGAAAGCAAATCAGAGCAATGTTTTGTGTCAGCTTCTCTTCAAATGGATCCTTCTGCTGTGAGGGTAGAGAACAGGCTGAACCCTTGGCTGTGGTTTCTTTCAGATACCCTTCCATTGCTCTTGTCGTAGAAAGTCTTGTAATAGAAAAATCTCTCACTGGGTGTAAGGGAAGAGATCACACATTAGTGTGCCCTGCATTAGACTAGCCCATGTGTGATTGGATATCATATGCAAGAAAAGATATAATGAAATCTTATTAATAGGTTTTTTTTAAAACTTATAACTAGCTTTGAAGAAAAACTAAACATAATCATTTAGTGCTGCATTGTCTAGTATGGTTGCTTTGCTATATTTGAAACCCAGCTTGCTTAAATTTTGATGACTTATAAGCAAAGAATTACCTTTTTTTTTTTAAAAGAAAAGAATGTGATCACTTTTATGTTGAATGCATATTGAAATGGGAATATTTTGGATACACTTTGAATTAAATAAAATTTATCATTAAAATGAAAAAGCTTTTTTTTATTTTAAGGAATATTAGTAAAATAAAATTAAAAATTAAATGTAAAATGTAAAATTTTCACCCTAATTTATTTTATTAAATAACGTTGGCTTAGAAATTTCTCCCAAAGTTGAACTGGCTTTGAGTGCTAGGTATGATTAACAGGCCTCAGATTCTTGGCATATAACTAGTACCCACCATAGTGTCTGTATGAGAATTAATTGAGAGAATGCTACTAAAACAAACACTCAATAAACATTTCAATAAACACATCAGGGACTAGAGAGATGGCCAGTGGATAAGAATACTGGCTGTTCTTCCAGAGGACTTACATTTGATTCCTGGCACCTATATGGTGGTTTACAGATGTCTGTAACTCTAGTTCCAGGAGATCCAAAACCCTCTTTGGTCTCTATAGGCACTGTACTCATGTAGTACATAAGCACAAACACAACAAAATACCCAGATACAAAATAGACATTTTTAATAGCTGAGTAGTATTCCACAGTGTAAATATACCACAGTTTCTTTATCCTTTCTGCAACTGAGGGACATTTAGGTTGTTTCCAGGTTCTGGCTATTATGAATAAGGCTGCTATGAACATGGTTGAGCATATGTCATTGTTATGTGGTGGTGCATTTTCTGGGTATATCCCAAGGAGTGGAATAGCTCGGTCTTGAGGAAGTCTTATTCCCAGTTTTCTGAGAAAGTGCCAGATAGATTTCCAAAATGGTTGTACAAGTTTGCACTCCCACCAGCAATGAAAGAGTGTTCCTCTTTCTTAACATCCTTGCCAGCATGTGATGTCACTTGAATTTTTTATCTTAGCCATTCTAATGGGTGTAAGATGGAATCCCAAAATTTGTGGACAAATGGCTGGGACTAGAAATGATCATAATGAGTGAGTTAAACCAGAAGCAGAGAGACTCACACGGTATATGCTCACTTATAATTCAGCACTAGCCCAAAAGGCATGTCCCACAAAAGTCTTCACTTACTAGGAGATTGGGATAGATGTGAGGACATCCTACTGAGACTCTAGGTAAGAGAAATATAGGAGATAGGGAAATAGGAGGACCCAGAGGGTCCTCGAAACCTACAAGAAGAACATCGTGATGGGTGGATTGGGGCTCGGGGGGTCTGCTCAAACTATTGCACTAACCAAGGACAATACAATAGTAAACATTGAAACCCTACTCTGATCTACCCAATGGACAGGACATTCTCCACAGTTATGTGGAGAGCAGGGACTGACTGACATGAACTCTGATGCTCTATATTTGACGACCTCCCTTGGTGGGGAGGCCTGATGGCACCTAGGAGAGGAGAATAGGGTGAAAGTGGGAGGGAAGGAGGAATAGGAGAATATAGGTGATGGGATGGCAATTGAGCTGTAATCTGAATAAATTAATACATTTTTTAATTGAAAAAAAAAAAAGAATAAGCAGGCTACCAAGATGAGACTTGATAGCCCATGACCATATAGTGGGGGAAGAGGTTCCCCTCGGTCTTAGACAAATGGGAGAGGAATAGGGTGAAAGTGGGAGGGAGGGAAGGCTGGGAGAATACAAGTGATGGGATACAAAATTAGTTGTAATCTGAATAAATTAATATAATTAAATTTTAAAAAGATATTTTAATATAATAGATTTATTGATTATTTAAGAATGTTGCATATTGCATCTTGATCACCCTTACTTCTAAGTCCTCTGAAGTCCATCCCCTGATCCTTGTAGCCCCCCTCCCAACCCTCGAGCTCAAAAAATGGAAAAAACACAAGTCTAATTTGTGTTGTCTATATAGTCACTGGAGCATGGTCAAACTCCCAGTGGCCTATCCTTGAAGAAAAGTGAGTGCTTCCCAACCTCAACCCCACCAGTAGCCATCATCTGTTCTGGAGAGCTGCATGTCAGAATTCTTGTCATAATTTTAAAGAGCTCTCTTTGATGGCTTCCTGTCTAGGCTGTTATTTTTTGGGAGGCAGAGGTGGGGGTTTTACAGAATCCTTCTATGTCCCCTTCTATCACTTGTGGGTCTGCCTTCATCAGTGCCACTGCAGGGGAAGCATTGTTTACACTCAGCAGGAGCTTGGATCATGGGCTTCTACGTGGTTTCCGGTGGCAGCAGAGACCACGGACATCTACCTGGCCTCCAGCATCAGGATATGCCATGGACCTCAGCATGGCTTCTAGTGTCAGCCCAGCCCACAAACACAAACATGGCTTCAAGCTGTGGCACAGACCACTGACTTTCCATGGGACCATAGACATCAGCTTGGCCCCTTGCCAAGTCAAGAACCCAGACATGGCTCCTGGTCAGCAGCACTGACTAAGGATGTCAACATGGCCCTTAGCATGGTCTCAATTGGCAGTATAGACCAGAGATACCAGCAAGGACCTCCGCCTTAGCACAGGCCACGCACACCAATACTGCTTCCTGGAAAACACTGACCATGATCACCAACATGGTCCCAGGTGGCAGCCCAGCCCACAGACATCAACATGATTTCAGGCATGTACATCCACGTGGCCTTTGATGTGAACACGGGCCATGGACATCAATACAGGCACTGGCTATAGAAGGACCACAGACCCAGACATGGCTGCAGGTGGCAGCATGGACCATGGACATCCCATGGCCTTTGGTGGTAACATGGGACACAGGGACCAGGGCCACTACAACATGCCCCTGGGTGACAGCACGTGCCACACATATCAATATCACTTCGGGTGGCAGTACAGAACATGCACATCTACAAGGCTTCTGGCAATAGCTCAGGTCTCAGACATAAACAGCGTTCAGTCTCTCTTCAGTGCTAATGCCCCTCTCCATTCCTCGGTCCTTCTCACCCCTCCATTGCAAATTCATTTGTGGTGGTAGCATTGGAAACTCCAGTGTATCACTCAGTATATCTTTTTTGCCCACACACCTCTACATGCAAATACTCATTGCCATGAATCATTGGTCTGGCTTAAAGCCTCTCTGGTCTCCGAGGCACTGAAAATACCAGACCATCACAAAGACCTCTTCTTCGATCACAGCCCTGCTTGAGGTTTTCGTTTTCGGTGGCAATGGTGTGTTTCCAGCATGTGGTTCTGCAGCAGCGGCTCCTTCGCCCAGCCTAGCTGCTTGTAGATGAAGTAAGTGTTAGGGTTGACTTACTCCAAGGGCTGGGGCTGGGTCCAGGTGGCAGCCGGGCTGGGTCAGGCCGCCATCTTCACAGCGAGCTCTTCACATAAATAGGTCATTAAGATGATTAAAAGCCCCAGAATAATATTCTGGAGATTTGTATCCTTCTTGTGTACTTCCTTTTCATATGATGTTGAAAGAGTCACCAACTCTCTCTGGTTCTGTTTATTTTTGTAGGAAACCATGGCTTTGTAGAAAGTATTTTAAAGTAATGTATTTAAAACACTTAGTCTAGGACTGAGTGCTTCAAAGTCCAGTCTGTCCACTTTGTCCAGTTGTGGGTCTCTGTGTTAGTTCCCATCTGTTCCAAGAGGAAGCTTCAATCTCTGGATATTATGAATAAATCAGCAATTAATATGGATGAGCAAGCATCTTAGCTGGGATAGATTCAAGGCACACAGGATCCCAGCACCGAGAGGACGAAGTAGACCCAAGCTCCCACTCCTAACCAAGAAATCATTTGCAATTGATAGCTCCTGGCAAATGGAAAATTAATTTTCACTAATTGAGTGTCACTGAGTATAGCAACCATGGTCCAAGACAGGCCCTAAGCCCAGGAGCAATTGAAGAACACAAAATGAAGTTGTTGGAATTTTTGTGAGTGCTTTTTGTTTTATCTGCTTGTGTGTGTGTGTGTGTGTGTGTGTGTGTGTGTGTGTGTGTGTGTGTACGCGAGCATGTGTGCATTTTTATTGGAGGTTTTTTTGTGTGTGTCGGGGGGGGCATGAAGTTGGATGGACAGGAAGATGGGGAGAACCTGGGAGAAGTTTGGACAGGAAATAACATCATCAGAATATACTTTATACAGAATTTTAAATAAAATCCTTTTAGTCTAGCACGGCCTCAAGTACCAAGTTATTGAAGAAGTGTTAGTGATATGTGTGGTTGTCCGGGAGGAGGCCAAAGTTCAACCATGACTATAACATCGGTCAGAACCCAGTGTTGTTCTACCTAGTCTGTTCAGCTTCTATTTCTGGAGACATCCTTTTTGTTCTTCAGAGTTACATTGACAACAGCTGTCTTAAACACTATAATGTCCCATGATCATAGTTGATTGTCAGAGGAGTGGACATCTGCCCAGGCTGGCCACACTCTCCTAGGAACTGCATTTGAGACCAAGAGATTTGACTTCTATCTAGCGTGCTCTTGAGTAGGTAGGCGTTCAACTGGCCAGGTTCCATTGGTGTTTATCCTCAACTCGGTGCACTGAGAAAGAGGCTCTGTGGTGACAGCCAACAGGGAAGCTGGTGCAGAAAACGCAGTGGAGACAGGAGAGAAGGGGAGCCTCAGCGTTTCTTGTCCACTTGAGTCTTGCATTCCATCTTCCCTGAGAATGGGCCGTACTCCTGGCTGCACTGTGGATGCCATCCTTATATTTTACCCAGGACAAATCAAACCTCCCCTTTTTTTCGGAGTATAGTTAAAATAGTCTTTACTTGCAACCTCGGACGTTTTAACTAGTTTTGGCTAATTCCTTAAACTCACCCTCTCTAGTATAGGGGACACAGCTGTGTAGTTATTGTTCACACTGTAAACTGCTGTGAGTGACTGCAGTGAGGAGAACGAGCAGCTAACTGTGATGCCAAAGCTAACATGTGAGGAGGCCAGCTGGGAGGAAACAAAGAGTGGCCATCTTTAGGAAGGGGCTCATTCAAATATAAGAAAACGAAGGGGAGCACTCTGTGGAAGGACTGTATGTGGATTAGTGATGGGAAAAAAGTACCTTTTGGCCTATCCAATCTAAATTTATTTACACTTGTAAGCATTTTTAGGAATTTAAGATGAGCGGGAGGGAGCTCACCAATGAACTTGAAGTAGGGAGACCTGGCTGGGCTCCCACATATGTCAAGGATCACCAGGGGCATGCTGGGGTGTTTGCATCGATGCGTTGAAATTGGTTTCCAAGAGTCAGGAAGGAAGATGGGGACTTCATTATCTCGATGCTTCTTTTCAGCTCAGAATTCTGCGTTTATAACTAAAATACGGAAACTTTGTCGTTGCTGACAAAGCAGTTCTGCAAGGCTTGACTGTGGCAGTGATTTAATTTAGATATGTTTCCTCTTCTGTCAAAATGGTGTGATATGATGTATGCTACACTGAAGAAGCCTTGTCCCGAGCATTTATTTAGAAGGTAGAGAACTGTGATAGCGAATTTCACTATGTAACAAAGGGCTTGAGCCTGGCCTAGTGAGGTTCTGAATGTTTTACCTTTTCCTTCTAATGCAGTGGACTCAAGGAAATTTACATATCTGATTATTGCAAAGATCATGAATGACTGCATTCTGTGGAAGACAGAGATCATTCTTATTTTAAGATGGAAACAAAGTATTTCTCATCAGGACATCTCCAAAACTGATTTTCATAAATATCATCACTACTTAAACAAATAGAAGTGATAATTAGAACACATTTCTTTCACACTCATTTTTTATTCTCTTCCTTTTTCTGCCTTTGTATATAGGAAGGGAAACTTCATATTATTTGATTTATATTATATATCACAGTGATTATTTGCTAACTTAGTTGTTAAAGATCCTTTCATTTATAAGCAGTTCCCCATGGGATCAAGTGATATGAAGTGCTATTAATTAACCACATCTGTCACTAGGCGTGGGCAAGCTAGCTAATAGAGAAGACCTTGGGCCCATGGAATGAGTAGGAGTAAAAGTGAGATTGAATGATGAAGTAAAACAAAATTGTATCCGTTGTAACAAGTGTGGGGATTAGGAGAAAGACAAGAAGCATGTTTTCTGTGTGTACAATGTGTCTAGTTTTCTCCTCGGTGTGTGCTTAGGAGACTGCTTATCATACAAAGATGATCAAGTTTTAGTATTGTGACTAGCAGTATACTTTTTTTTGTTCTGTAGAATTATAAACAACAAATCAACACCATCTCCAGGTTTGCAGGGAAACTGACCAGGAGCCCAAATCACATTCTTACCAGTAATCCATTTCTTGTGTGACTAGTCAACATCAATTACCTGATCTTCAGAGAGAAGTGAGATGGGAAACTTCCCATAATGCCAGTGGGATTGGAAGTATGAAGACTTAATTGTCTATTTGGTCCTTTGTACTTTAAATTTATTCAAAGTATGTGGGGTGTGTGTGTGTGTGTGTGTGTGTGTGTGTGTGTGTGTGTACAGGTATGTTCATAGTAAGTGGACATGTGGAGGCCAGGACCAATCTGTAAGGCCTTTCTTTGTTAGTTACCATTTGATTTTTTGAGATATGGTCATCCACTGACCCAAAGGCTCACAGATTAGAATAACCAGAGACAATCTTGCTCATAAGGGCCAAAACCCCTCACGTCTCAGCCTTACATGCTTTCTTATTATAGTTCTAGAGATTGAAACACAAGCCCTTATGGTGTGTGTGTGTGTGTGTGTGTGTGTGTGTGTGTGTGTGTGTGTGTG
>OU015742.1:32162259-32174396 GCA_907169655.1 Acomys percivali | reverse complement strand
TCTCTCTCTCTCTCTCTCTCTCTCTCTCTCTCTCTCTCTCTCTCTCTCTCTCTGTTATACTTCTGGTTTTGGCTATAAAAACTGAGGAGCACAGTGAACTTCTATGTGTTATATCTCAGGATTGCATCAGATCATTAACCTTCTTACATGGTATGATTTATAAATGCTCTACAGCTATTAATATGTTCAATTTTTATTCATCATAATAAAACTATTTTTATTTAGCATTTACACTTTTTTGACTATAGTTATTTCCCTTGTTTTAAATGTATTACTCTGGAAAGTACAGTGGTAAGAACTAAATCAAGGCTTGGAATTCAGAAGATGTTTAGAATCCTAAATGAGAAAGAGCCTAAGAATTAGAAAATGATGTCTTCCAGACAGAATCTCAGACACACAGAGATGCTCCTAGTAGCAGAACAATGTTGTCAGTGCCTTTGAGTCTGCAGTCATCTGGGTTCAAGGTAGCCTCCTAAAGATATTCTGAGAGGAAGAGACCGGCAGAGGTTTGAAGGGGAGGAAGTGACTTCTGGTTTGGGGGAAATCAAGCAATCCCTGCCATGCTTCTTTTGTTCAAGTTTTCCTGTGTCTGCATGGATCCTCTTGCTTCGGCATTCTTCATGTCACCAGAGCCAGAATCGGTACTTTCAGAGGTAGACTGTCACCTGCAATGATGCTGACATCTCATTCTGAAGCTGTCCGTGGGAGTTTGAGTTTCCAGGTCTTTCTTACCGATGACAATCTTGAGACACTCAGTTGTCATGTTCATAAACCCTTGGGAGCTAGAAAGAAGAATTTACTAGAGCTACTGAGAGTTGCAGTTTCCATCGTAGGTATTTGATAGGTAAATTCACATCCTCTCATTAACATTTCAGACCAGAACTATTTATTCCAAAATCACTTATCAAGAAAAACATCTATGAACTTAAGTCCATCAGGGGTGAACTATTTTACACAGTGTTTGCTTAATAATCTGGGGCTTTCCAATTTGGAATGCCTCGAGAAGGAAGGACATTATGATGGAACTTCAGTATGAGGGTTATAGTTGAACTCTGGCATGTCCTAACTGTTCTTGTGAACCACTGTAGAGTGTTTCAGAGTAAACAGACTCTCACGACCATTTGTTTAGTGTTCTTGCCATCATTTCAGTATCTGCTCAGACCTGAACTTCACTTTGGCTTCAGAGAGTACACCATTCTCACTCTTGTTTTAAAGAGAGAAATTTTTTTTAGCTGATCATTTTTCTCTTCCCACTGTCCATAGTCTAGAAAAATAAACATTAACTTTGAGGAGTTTACTTTAAACTTTTGACTCCAGAAAAACAAAGGAGTCTTTATGTTTTAAATGAAGATATGTTTACATTTTTCCCTGTTAATCCAACTATTGAAACACATCTATCATCACACAGATGTTTTGGGCAAAAAAAAAAAAAAAGAAAGAAAGAAAGAAAGAAAATTGTCATTTACCATTTATTTTTCTCAAAAGCTTCACAAACGGAATATTTTCACTTAAAGGTTGCTATTTTCCTTGTTAATTATATACAACCAAACTTTAAAGACTCTGTTAGAAGTTCACAGAATTATCTTTAATTTTTAATCAATTATGCTCTTCTGAAAATAAACAAACAAACAAATGACAAGCCATCAACTGGTTAACAGTGATATCAGCAGAAAAAACCATATCAGATTACCCAGGGACTTCATTTATTTTTTCCTAGTCCATCTTAGCTATTTTCCTTAGCTATTCTCACGATTCCTTTGGAAAGATGACACAGGTTTCCAGCATCAGAAATACATTGATGTATTTTCACGGCAAAATCCCTGGTATTTGTCAGACATCACTTGGGAAACTGGGACACACGTATGGAAAGTGAGACAGAGAAGGCAATAGAGATCTGTGGCAGGAGCTCTGGGCAGAAACATTGTGAATAAGACTTATAGGGGACACAGACTACAGTGTTAGGGATTCGGTGGGAAGCCCCTGTGCATTCTCTATTTCATTATGGAATAATTCCTTGCTAGATTTCACAATTTCCCTGGTAGATTGTGATTTTTTACTTTGGATTATTTCCTTCTTGTACTGGGCAATTTAATTTGGTGTAGAGTGATGTTGGGCTATTTGACAGCCTGGGAGTCATGGCTATACAAGGCCTGCCATTCCCTTCTGGAGCAGCTGTGGCTAGCTCCCAATATGTGCTTCTGATTCTTCAAGGGACCACTTGTTCTTCTCTGTGGGTGCAAGGTGATTAACTGCTTCCAGTTCCTTAGTTGTTGATGTCCCTGCAACTGAGGACTATAGCCCAGAAATGTGAATAAGTTATTCTAATGTATAACATTTAATAAGTAAAAACTACATTTCACAAAAATCAAAACACAAATACCATTGCAAAACACAAGAATTAGGGAAAAGTCATTAAACAACTCTCCCAGCACACAGATAAATGGATGTGAAATGCATATAAACAACAACAAGAGTAAAAGTAGTAAATCTAATTATCTTTTAATGTAAAATCAATTTGGGGAAAGAAATGCTGAGTGGGGATGTAAATTATTACAGTCACTTTGGAAATCTATCTGGTGCTATCTCAGAAAACTGGGAATAGGGCTTCCTTAAGAACCAGCTATTCCACTCCTTGGAATATACCCAGAAGATGCACCAGCACACAACAAGAAAATTTGCTCAACCATGTTCATAGCAGCCTTATTCGTAATAGCCAGAACATGGAAACAGCCTAAGTGTCCCTCAGTAGAAGAATGGATAAAGAAACTGTGGTACATTTACATGATGAAATACTTCTCAGCTATTAAAAACAAGAAATTCCCGAAGTTTGTGGACAAATGGATTGAACTAGAAATGATCATAATGAGTGAGTTAACCCAGAAGCAGAAAGAGTCAAATGGTATACACTTACTTATATCCGCACACTAGCCCAAGGGGCATGTCCCATGAAAGTCTTCACTTACCAGGAAACTGGGACAGAGGGGAGGACTTCCTACTGGGACTCTAGATGAGAGAACCATGGGAGAATGGCAAAGTAGAAGGATCCAGAGGGTCCCAGAAACCTACAAGAAGAACATTATGATAGGCAGATTTGGGCCCAGATTTGGGCCTAGGGGTCCCACTCAAACTATGGCACCAGCCAAGGACAATACAGGCGGTAAACTTCAAACTCCTACCCAGATCTAGCCAATGGACAGGACAGTCTCCACAGTTGAGTGGAGAGTGGGGTCTGACTTTCACACGTACCCTGGTGCCTCATATTTGACCATGTCTCCTGGAGGGAGAGATCTGGTGGCACTCAGAGGAAGGATAGCAGGCTACCAAGAAGAGACTTGATACCCTATGAGCATATATAGGGGGAGGAAGTCCTGCTCAGTCACAGTCATAGGGGAGGGGAGTAAGGGGAAAATGGGAGGGAGGGAGGAATGGGAGGATACAAAGGAAGGGATAACCATTGAGATGTAATATGAATAAATTTAAAAATAAATAAATAAATCATTAGCTAGTACAAAAAAATGCTGAGTGGCTATTGTTTATTTAACACAGTGTAAATGGAGCTTTTGAGATCTTATAATCCATCAGTCCTCCTTCTAACGCCAATACCTCACCAGTGCTCTATAATAGTTTTGAGATCCTAAGATTAAAAGAGAGGTGGCTATTGAATATGTGTAATAGCACAAACTTTTCTACAAGATTCCTTTTCTTCCCAGTAAAAAAAACAATGTTTGGAAGTTTATTGGATTATTGAATGGTTACTGTGGAAAATAAGGAATATTTCACAAATTCTTTAGCCCCAAACAATTAACCTGTCCATACCAGTTCCTATTTCTACAGTTAATCTGCTTGTTTGTTATTTGTATGTGTGTGTGTTTGCTTTGCTTTGATACAGTATGTCCCCATGTAGCAAAGACTGGTTTCCAGCTTACTATGTAGCCCAGGCTAACCTTGAGTCATCCCGCTGACCTTGCTTGCCTGGAGCTGGAATTACAGCTGTGCCTCACTATATTAAGCATACTCTCATTGAGGATAACACACAGACACCGAAATATATCTTTATCCAAACCGCTACCTGTCCTAAGGCTCAGAGAGCGAGAAAGATCAGGCTATTGTCTTTGCTTCAGTGTTTATGAAATCATAAAAAGCAGAGCTGAAGACACCAAGCACTCAGGCAGACATAACAGCTCAGACCCAAAAAGGAGCTGCAGCTCTTGTGTTTGCCATTCCAGAGAAAGATGAAAGAGGTGGAATTACCTAGCATGACTTCATGGGAAGACCAAGCCTTCCCTGTATAAGGCAGGGAAGAATTTAGAAGATCAACTCTAGATTTTTGTATTTGATGTCCTTTCCAAGCCTAAAGAAAGATGATGCTATAAGACCCATTTCCTCTCCCAGCTACAATTCTACAGCACTTCTTGAGCCAGCCAACTTCCATGTTCATCACCTACCATCATGTCCAACAGAAGCACAGGGTCTTCTTAAGGGTTCACTTGAACTCACAGGAGCATCTCGGATAACCCTGTACTTGCCTAAGTGTAGCATAGGAGAAACAGGATTCAGAGCAGCAGGGATGGGGTCCCACAGCCTTGGAGCCTGGGGCAGTGCTGGCATGTTTGCTGAATATGTTTACATGAGTAGACATGGGCATGAATAGAAGAATTTAGATCAAATCATTACAAAGATGATCACTCAGTTCACTCCAGTATGTTTAAAGTGTGTATGCAGGCTTGGCTATAATTTGTAGCGTGAGATGGATATAACAATTGAAAATAATATTTTTAAATTTTATTTTATGTGCATTGCTATATGGGTGTTAGATCCCTTAGTACTGGGGTTATAGATGGTTGTAAACTGCCATATGGGTGCTGGGAATTGAGCCCTGGTCCTTTGGAAGAGCAGACAGTGCTCTTAGGCACTGAGCCACCTCTCCAGCCCCCTGAAGACAAAGTCAGAACTGTCTTTCACCCCAAAATATGACTTTTTATTTCTGTCAGTTATTCTTTTATCCATGCCATCCCCCCACAACCCCAAAACCCTGTGATGTTTAGAAACAACTTCCATGTGTTTTTCTAGGAAGATAATATGAGTTTAGCACGGACGCATCGTAATCCCAAGTACCTAATGGTCCCAGCTGAGACTTCTGAAGACACAGGATTCAAACTCAGAGAGGCAATACCACTTACAGATTTTTTTTTTTTTTTTTTTGCTAAAGTTTCCTATCAGAACAGCTGCCAGGGCCTCTCACATTGGGGTCACTTAAGTGGAGGTGAATTGGGATAGTGTGCATTGTCTCATCAAACAGCTGCAAAGTCAACCTTGACTTGCCGCAAACTTTCTGTGTGACTGAAGAATGACTGTCACGTGGTGCCAAAGGGATGTTCCTTCTCAGATCTTTGTCTGAAGATGGTCGCAATGAGCACAAGCCCCTATCCTACGTTTAGAACATTTAGACTACGTGCAGTTCAATCTTTATTTCTTTTTATGCCACAGGCATATTGAAGAGCAACCCCACTTGTATTGCATGGTAATAATGAGGTCATTTATCAGTTTGCTATTCATAAAAAATCTCTGTCTCTGTCTCTGTCTGTCTGTCTGTCTGTCTGTCTCTCTCCTTCATTGCCTCATTTTTTGAAGCTATTCATAGAATCAATTTCTTTATTTTATCTTGGTCACCATTGTCTCCCTACCCTACCTTCCATAGTACCCGAGACCAGCCTTGTCTAATTCTATGCACAAGTTGACTGTTTCAGTGTCTGAGTCTTCGGGTAATTTTCGTTGGCCACTGGCCACCTTTCTTTGACACTCTGATGAAACAGCTCATTTCAGCAAGCTGGTTTGCTCATTAGCAGCGTGCTTAAGAGTTGTTTAGCCATAGCGTGTTCATATAAAACATTGGAAGTAAATATTATTTAGGTTATCAAACTGTTACTGTTAAGATTGAAAGATAAGAGGCCACTTGTAGCAAGAGCAGATGTTTGGGGCACATCTTTCCCATGCATCTGTTTATTAATTAGGGGTAGGCAAGAGCTCTGAAAATGTGTGGCTGTATTTATTTTAAAACATATTCCATTGGCTTTCTATTGACATCATAACAAAAGTGGGTATAATGGGGCAGAAATGTTTTATGTGATTGAGAATTGTTTATTCAGGATTTGTAATTAATTTAATTGTAACATCTAGAGGACTACAATTTTGAAAAACTTTGACTCTTGATTGCCTATTATTCACATGACAACACTGAAAGAATGTGACACTATTATAAATGGGAATGCAGCAAGAGGTTGTCCTGATTTAATAACATTTTAAAAGAAAAAGTGGAAATTTCTGTATAAATCACACATGTATATAAAATTGGCACAAAGAACATTGTGAGTTTCCTTTAACATTTAGATCGGAGCTGGGAGCACACCAGTCAGTCATCAGCCTACGAGCACACTCTCACCATCTCTCACCATTTCACTCTTAGGCTTGCTGCATGAGAGATTTCCTTTCTTGAGAAAAGCAAAGTGAAGGAAAGAATTCATTCCTTTGCTGTGCTAAAGGATCTCCTTAGGCCCAGGCCCCATTTTGAGGTCAGCAATAGAGCTTCGCTTGTTTGAACTCTGGTTTTACTAAATTCAGTCACACATAGAAAGGAAGTAGTTGATTAGTTATGCTGAACTAACAAAGAGACGTTATTACAGCATGCCGATCTGTGTTATGGCAAAACTCTGACCCCACAGAAATGATCGGTGCCATTAAGAAGATTGATTAAAACGCAGAGGGGTCATAATCCAAAGAATTGGTAAGAAGAGAGCCATCGAATTCCAGCTGGATGCCTTTTTTCACTCAGATTCCACCCACACTGGTCTCAAAGTGGCCGGGCAGAAAGTGCTGTTCAAATGGTCACAGAGTGAGTCTGGACTTTTCACCTCTATTTAGCTACATCCACTCAAAATAAACTACATTCAGTCAGCAATTTCTAATTCAGAAAGATTCCCAAGTCAGTGATCTGTTCATGGTCCCAGCATGAAAGGACAAGTCCTAATTGTTCCCCCAAAATGCCCAGATTCACGTGGGGGTGTAATTGTTCTCAAGTTATTATAGGTAAAAAAAAATTAAACAGGAAAAAAACAAGAATGAAGAAAATTTCCATAACTAATATCTATTGTTTACATTTTCATTTTTCTTCCTGTAATTTGCTATAAAAGGATGATTGTTTTGTTGGCCTCTGAAATAGTGCATGTATGTGTGGAGTGTGTGTGTGTGTGTGTGTGTGTGTGTTTATGTGTCTGTCTGTCTTCCTGTCTGTCTCTCTGTGGTTATACATGAGTTCATGTTAGTGTGGTTGTGCATGTGCACATGTGGAACTCACTGATTAGCTAGACTGGCTGGCCAGCGAGCTTCAGAATCCACCTGTCTCTCCTCTCTAGCACTAGAGTGAGAGCTGTATGTTGCTACATCCAGCTGTGTATGTGGGAGATGGAGGTTTGCTCAATAAGCATTTCACTGCCTGAGCCATCTCCGCAGCCCTTAAAATACACTTTTAAACATCTGGTGAGGGTTGATCATCGTCATATAAAATACTGCAAAGTTCCTAGGAATCACAGGTTGGGTTGTCATTGCAGTCAGAAATTTCCTTTAGATTAAGTGATGTATATATCATGTGTGTAATTTTTATTAGCCTTTGTTTCTAAACTTAAAGTTGGTAATAACTTTATAAATAGATTGCAAATAGCTGGATAGCCACATAACACATTATAGAAACATTCTCCAGGCCTAGAGAATGCCCAGGCCTAAAAGGTAGAACTAGATATTTTGAACTTTGAATTTGTAAGATTAATTGTTATACAGATGGTTTAGGGAGCAAGTACTTAGAAGTGCTGTTGTTGTCAGGGGTGAAGGCACCGGTCCTTCTGAATTCCTCACGTATTTTAGCTCTTACAGGTAACCTTAGGATTCTTGATTTACTTATGATTTTACCTTTAAACGTCTCAGTTTATGCACACATTTGCTTCAGGGTGTGATGCTATGAGCACATGGAAGAAATTCTACCCTGAATGCTGACACCTGCTTGCTAGTCCCTGGACTGTTCTTTGTTATACGTATGTTATACAATTTGCTGCTCATTAGTGACTGATGGTTAGTGCTTTCTCTTACAAAACCTTAAAATCTACACATATCACAGTATAAAACCAGGTGAGTTCGACTCCAGAAGAAAGTTTTATTGAATTATTTTTAATCTTGGCAAGGATCTCTTAAATATTTCTACCTCATGGCAAATTTACATGCTGTAAATTTCATGTTAAGATTCTTGGTAAATATGGGAACTTACTAATTTCCTTTCCTATTTACCTTCATTAGCGAGATAAAAATTATAAGACACTTAATACATGCCAAGTATTAAAAAGCCACATAGGTTAAAACCCTCTAAAAAAAAAGGGTGTCAAATGTTTACTCTTTCTCTATTGCCAGAATAAAGATCACAGAGAAGTTGCTCAGGGTGGTCCCTAGAGATGGAGAGAGAGAGAGAGATGGAGAGATGGAGAGAGAGATGGAGAGGTGGAGAGAGAGATGGAGAGATGGCTTTGGAAAGGACAGCTCAGCCACCACCTCTGGCTCCCTTGCTGGGAAGCATAAACTCACATCTGGAGCATCCACCCTTCACTAGAGTGCTATCCCTCCTGAGTCTGGATATGCTGTGTTCCACAGAGGCTTCTGTTTACTGTCCAGTATGTTGGTGGATGATGTATGTCTTGTAGCTAATGGGCTCGAATAGATCTTTGGATTTCACACCTCGGTGAGTGTGGACTCCGTTTTCTCTCTGGCTCTGCTGCCGCATTAAAAAAAAAAAAAAAAAGACAACATTGCATACATTTAAGCTATACCATCAAGAAACTGGTCAAATCTGCTTTACACATGATGAGAGCAGACAGAAAAGACACAATTAGAATCCTATAACTATTGATGCTAATGGCCATTTAGTGAAAATCTTTGACATTGTTGAATGACTGAATTATTTCTCAATTATAAAAGGCCTATGGAGTAGAACCTAGTTTTCTGTTGGGCTCACTGTAAAGATTTCTGCAGTGACCGTGAATAGATAGGTAAAATACCGATACCAAGAAGCTGGAGATGCCATTTAATGTAAATTAATTGCCTGCCATGTTTACCTTGAAATGGTGGTGGAAAACTTTTCATAAATATCATAATGTTTCTTATATTTAAACTTTTCATTTCTAAGACTAAGAACGTTACAACTTTTAATATGAATAATTTCACAGATTTAGCAATCATCAAAACAGTTCTATACTAGCTTTACACACAATAGAGTAAAGAAAAATCTCATGTACAGCAATTTTGTCATCACAAAAGAAGTAGAAAGGTACATTCATGTTACTTCATGAGAAAATTAATACTGTGCATTCATGTGACTAAAAAGACTAAGCTACTTTAAGTGCTTCAAATTAGCATCAAAGCTAGATATTTGTCCTATATTAAAAAAAAAAAACAGTGCTCTATAATTGGAATCAAAAATAGGAAAAGAAGCCCTAAGGTTGGAAACCTATGACCCAAGACTCAGCTCTTCCCCTGTTGTGCAAATAAAATTTTGTTAGAATGAAGCTGTGTCCGTTGCTTTATGACCCATCCACTCTTGCTCTCTCACTACAGTGACAGAAGTGGGATAACTGCAAAGGATAGCCCATGGCCTTCAACACTGAACAGGCTGACATCAATCCCTCTAAAGGAAGACCTTCTCAACCATTCTAAAACCAAAGAGGCTATTCATCTATACACCAGCCTGACGAGGGTCCCCAATCCATAATGAAGCTCTGAAAATGAAAGTAAGCTCATAATGGTGGTTATTCACATCTTTCAGTGAATAGTCATTTCACAAAACCAAGGTCAGAGCTAAAACAAGAATATTGCTCAACAAGTAGTGCTGGTCTAACTGGATGTCTGCCTGTAGAAAAATGCAAATAGATACAAATTTATCACCCTGCACAAAATTAAAGTCCAAGTGCATTAAAGAGCTCAACATAAAACCACACACAAATCTGTTAGAAGAACAAGTGGGAAAGAGCCTTCAACTCCTTGGCACAGGAGACAACTTCCTGAACAGAACACCAATAGCTCAGATGCTAAGACCAACAATTAATAAATGGGATATTATGAAACTGAGAAGCTTCTGTAAGACAAAGGACATGGTCAACAGAACAAAATGAAAGCCTACAGGCTGGGAAAAGATCTTCACCAACCCTACATCCAACAAAGGGTCAATTTCCAAAATAGATAAAGAACTCATGAAATTTAATACCACCAAACCAAATAATCCAATTAAAAATGGGGCAACTAACCAGAAAATTCTTAACACAGGAATATCGAATGGCTGAGAAACACTTAAAAATGATCAGTGTCCTTAGTCATCAAGGAAATGCAAATTAAAACAACTCTGAGATTCTATCTTTCACCCATCAGAATGGCAAAGATCAAAACCTCAGTGACAGCACATGCTGGGGAGGATGTGGAGAAAGGGGAACACTCCTCCATTACTGGTGAGGGTGAAAACTTGTACAACCACTTTGGAAATCAACCTGAAGCTTTCTTAGAAAATTTGTAGTAGTGCTACCTCAACACACAACTTATACCACTCCTGGGTATATACCCGAAATATGCTCCACCATACAACAAGGATATTTGCCCAACTATGTTCGTAGCAGCCTTACTCCAGAATCTGGAAACAATCTAGATGTCCCTCAACCAAAAAATGGATTCAGCTTTCAAAAACAAGGAAATCTTGACATTTGCCGCCAAATGGATGGAACTGGAAATGATCATCGAAAGTGAGGTAACCGAGACCCAGAAAGACACACATGGAATATACTCACTTATAAGTGGATATTAACCTAACATAGAGGGCCTCTGAGAGACTTGCAGTCTGACTCTGTGCAGAGCACTTAGAGTTCTATGGAAGAGTGTGGGAATATGTGAAAGACCAGAGGGCTCAGGATCTCCTCAAGGCGACCATCAAAGCTGGTGGATCTGGACTCACGGAGGCCTGCACAAACTTACTCGCCAACCAAGGACAATGCATGCAGAGAACCTAGACCCCTTGTTCAGATGTAGCTGACGGACAGCTCGTTTTCCACATGGTGAGTGGTGAGGGGAGCGGGATTGCCTCTGACATGAAATCTGGTGCCAGCTACTTGACCATTTCCCCTTGGTGGGGGCAGCCTTGAGGGCACACGAGGAAGGGTATGCAGGTTGTCCTGATGAGACCTGATAGTCTATGGTCAGATGGCGGGGAAGGAGGGTCCCACCTGTCAGCAGTCTAGGGGAGGGGAATAGGGCAGAATAGGGAGGGTGATACTGGAAGATAGGAGCGAAAGAATAACAATCAGGATGTAACGTGAATAATTTATGATAATAATAAAAAAGAAAACAAATAAAAAAGAATATTGCCCAGGTATGTTGGCTTGTGCAATTCCAGTACTCAGCATGTTAAGGCAGAAGAATCAGCAAATCCAGAGTAGCCTGAGCTACCTGGTGAGTTCAAGACTACATGCATAGCAAGACCTGGTCTATCTATCTATCTATCTATCTATCTATCTATCTATCTATTCACTTTTTTATCTAACTATTAATATATTTATCCTTTTTAAATTGTCCTTATTGTTCATCAGGTAGAATGTTGTTATTGAGACTATTATTACTATGGCTTTGAGTGCTTTGACAAACCCTCAGATGTGGATCTTGTTGTAACATGTCTATGGATACATACTGTTGGAGCGCTCATTATCCCTCCAAAACCTCAGCTTTCTACAAGTGTGCTGTGACTGAACCAAGAAGCAGCATTGGTGTGGATTTCTATAGACATGATATTTCCACGCAAGATTTTAAGGATGAAGAAAGCTAATATATTTCAGAGTGCAAAGTGCTTTGGGAATGTAAAGGATTTCTCTGGCGACTGGAGGGATGGTTTAGTGGTTAGGAGCCCACACTGCTTTTAGTGAGGATCTACTCCAAACACTCACAGGGAGTGACTGTGAGTGACAACTGCTTATAACTGCACCTCCTGGGGTGGGAGCTCAGTGCCTCTGGCCCCTGAGGATTTCTCTCTCTCTCTCTCTCTCTCTCTCTCTCTCTCTCTCTCTCTCTCT